>JAILYA010000020.1:3980207-4400337 GCA_021437795.1 Rhodamnia rubescens | reverse complement strand
GCCCTTGGATTAACTCTAGAGCATTACAAAGGATGTCACGTATGGGGACTTTTACAAAAAAGATCAACAATACAATTGATCGCGCTTGTGCCTATTTCCCTTGAGGGATTCCCGAATGGTGGCTAGTTGCCTCCTGGATCGAGATACGTATGAATGGTGTTTGAGGGCTCAAAGTCACCGGGCTTCATGTGGGTTACGAGGTTCGAGGTTCCATCAGCATTGATGCGGGTCAAGTGTGATAGTATGCTTCGTCATCAAGGAAACTCCAATCGTGGTGATACGTGTCCCATCCCTCGAGAGGCATATGCAAAACTCGATCGCGAGGTTGGTTTCCTCGTTCATATCCCCAACAATATCCGATTGTGTTGGAAATTATTACGGGAAGTGGGGTGACAAATGAGCATTTTCAACGCTCGGATACAACTCATCAAGAAACATTTCGCTAAGGGCGATGGGACCGCCTGTGATCCCGAGGCAAGCGACGGTGTTAAGGGCGTCCTATACCTCTTATTATCTACTCGAGTTTTTCATTCTCCTCCTTTAGAAACGCCAAACTCACGGTTTTTATGTTGAGCCCTCGATTGGGCTCACTTGTTTTGAAACCAAAATTTGACCTTGAAGGGTTCCAATCCTAACTTTCGGCTTAGTTGATTTCTTCGTTTCTTGTCCAGGTAATGGCACTCCTTGAAGAAACCTTCCAGCTCTTGGATTTGACTTCGAGGTATGGCGATAGGAATGTTTCCCTTTACGGCATTAACCATTGCTGCTCTTCTGCTTTGCTATTGTTGAGGTTTTGAACATCGTTGTTGGAAAGGTCAAGTTCCATGGTTCCGAGTCGGATTTGGTCCCGAAATCTTCAACATCTCCCAATAATTCTCTTTCGGAGATGTGCAGATCGATTGTTTCTAGCAAATGACGGTAACCCCAAACATATTGGATTGAAATATCTCCGGCTGATTTTTGTTCGCTCATGGTTCTCTACTCTTTTTTGTATGCTCACTCTCTTTGAATTTTTCTGAGTGGTCATGTATAATCGAAGCATTCCTTTTAGCCTAGATGAGAAACACCGGGTGGGCGACTTTATCAAGATTTCGTATTTCCCACTTTATCTTATTTTTTTCAACGTGATAGGACCCCGAATCCAATCACACCGATTTTCTTTTCTTGATAATCATGCTTGTCTCTCACTCGGTTTCGACATGGTGGGACTCCAAGTTGTTTTGTAACTTTTTGGATTTGTGAGGCTCGAGATCACGGATTGATGGTAGATTTCAACGGACGAAACGCCTACAGTTTCACCCGAGTAACTAACGTGGCTCCACAAGAATTGTTGTTTCTTTTCTCGAGAAGTATGTTTGTCTTCCACTCGGTTTTCAACATGGTGGGGTCTCCAAGTCCTTTCGTAACTTTTCGGATTTGTGAGGCCGAGATCACGGATTGATGGTAGATTTCAACAGAGCGAAACGCTGCAGTTTCACTCGAGTAACTAACGGGCTCCACAAGAATTGTTGTTTCTTTTCTCGAGAAGTATGCTTGTCTTCCACTCCGGTTTTCAACACGGTGGGGTCCTCAAATATTTTCGTAACTTTTTGATTTGTTTGGCTCGAGATCACGGATTGACGGTAGATCCATGATCCAACGGACGAAACGCCTGTACTTTCACTCGAGTAATTAACGTGGCTCCACAAGAATTGCTATTTCTTTTCTCGAGAAGTATACTTGTCTCCCACTCGATTTTTCAACATGGTGGGGTCCTCAAATCTTTTCGTAACTTTTTGATTTATTTGGCTCGAGATCACGGATTGACGGTAGATCCAGGAATCCAACGGACGAAACGCATGTAGTTTCACCCGAGTAACTAACGTGGCTCCACAAGAATTGATGTTTCTTTTCTCGAGAAGTATGCTTGTCTCCCACTCGGTTTTCCAACATAGTGGGGTCCTCAAATCTTTTCGTAACTTTTTGATTTGTTTGGCTTGAGATCACGGATTGACGGTAGATTCAGGGATCTAACGGACGAAACGCCTATAGTTTCACCCGAGTAACTAATTTGGCTCCACAAGAATTGCTGTTTCTTTTCTCGAGAAGTATGCTTGTCTTCCACTCTGTTTTCAACATGGTGGGATCCTCAAATCTTTTCATAACTTTTTGATTTGTTTGGATCGAGATCACGGATTGACGGTAGATTCGGGATCCAACGGATGAAACTCCCGTAGTTTCACCAGAGTAACTAGCGTGGGCTCCACAAGAATTGCTATAAAATTAGGACTTGATGCATGGAAGACTAACGCTTTCGTATCTTCTTCTTCAACCTTCAAATTATTCTTCTCGCATTCATTCTTTTCTTCTATTTCAACAAAAATGGCCTCTTTCCCCGTACGCATCTTCTCGACCAAAGTGTTGGCCAAATGGGAGAAATTTTATAATCTCCTAGGCCAGGGCTACTCTTATATAGCCGATCATCCGGAGACTAAAGCTGAAATTCGTATTATGCTTATGAATATGGACACCGCTTCTATTGAAGGCACTAAGTTAGAGGAGGAGTACGAGGATCTTCCCGACCATCTTCAACAATTTCCTGGAGGCTTACAATCGCGTTCATCAAGAGGTTACCTTAACTTGTCCGTGCGAGCTCGCTATCGGGATCGGTCCGATAGCTTGGTGTTGGTCAATTTTGTGGTCGACAATCACAAGAAGGACGTTGACTATGCCAATGAGCAGGTCTCACTCTTGGTTCGTGAGAGGAGGAACTTGGTGGAACGTTTAGCTCTATCCCCGATAGTCTTTGAGCACGACTCGAGTAATACCATGCTGAGACTTCAGGTGTGCATAGGTGAAAGAAAGGCTTGACGATCGACCATGGACATAGCCGTGGGGAGAGCACTAGTGCGGGACTCGGAACTCGCCGCTCGATTACCATGAGGATAAGGTAACTAGGCTTAAGGAGAAATGTGATCTCCTCCTTTTTAAGCTTGCGGACCTTGATCCTCGGAGTGCTCAATACAAGCGAGCATGAATAGCATGGAGAGTCACCGAACTCATTTGTGATGCTCATTAGGGCTCATTTTGGTTTTACATTTCCACCCCAATGATTTGTTTGTAAGGTTCTTCATCTGGATGAAATGAATGAGAGTTTTTGCTCGTTTGTGTTTTGTATTCGCATTATTCCAACCTCTATGTGCTAATAGGTTGAAGAAAGCTCTTCACCTGTATTTTCATCTTGGTCTTCATGTTCTTTTTCGCGAGATAACCTTTGTGAGTATGGAAATCCTATATTTTTCACTTGGAGATTGCGATATAGGACGTGTATAGGAAATGGCTTGCCTCATGTCGTCTTAACGTTCCTCATTCAAAATGATCAATTAAATTGGGTGAGAAAGATTTCTCAATTGAGATAGTCTCTCAATAAAGCAAGTGAATGCACAAATGTGAATAACTCATGAATCGCCTAATATTATAACTTGATAGAGCATATCAAGTATAATATTTCTTTACAAGATCGGAATTGACCGAACCAGTGAAGACACGACCATCCATCTCAGCTAGGGATCGAGCACCACCAGAAGCACCTTCTTTACGACATATAGACCCGTAGTTCGGAGCGAACTTCTCTTCTAGGAGTGGAATTATTGGCAATAATTTACGCAAGACAAGGTCATCAACCCGAAAATGTCGAGGTCGAACCTTTTTGTTGAAAGATTTAGCAACCTTCGATGAAAGACTGCCATGACATACGGCCTTAAGTCTCTTTTCATCAATCGAGTTCAATTGGTCCATCCTCTACCGGGTCCAATCGAACTTCGTAGCTTAACTTGAGATAGTATATGTAAGGAAGGAATCTCCACTTCAATTGGTAAAACTACATCTATTCCATATACAAGAGAATATAAGGTTGCCCCGAGAGATGTTCGGATCGAGGTCCGATACGCCATGAGTCAAAAGGCAACCTCTCATGCCAATCATGATAATTCCCAACCTGCTTGGCTAAGATCTTCTTAATATTCTTATTTGTTTGCTTCTACCACTCCATTCATCCGATGATGATACGGAGAAGAGTTCGATGCTTGATTTTAAATTCCTTGAATAATTCATCTACCAGTTTATTGTTCAAGTTCGAGCCGTAGTCCGTGATGATTTCTTCGGGTGAACCATATCGAGCGATGACATCCCGGCGGATAAATTTCACGACATTTCGTCTTTGTGATGGCCAAATAGGATGCGGCTTCAATCCATTTAGAAAAATAGTCAATTGCCACCAAGATGAATCGATGCCCGTTAGACGCATTAGGGTTGATAGGGCCAATAACATCAATACCCCACATAGAAAATGGCCATGGTTCAAATAATTGATGCAACGTTCGGGAACATTGATTTTGTCACTATGAATCGACATTTATGACACTCCGAACATGCTGAATATAGTCACTTTCTAACGTGAGCCAATAATAACCCATCCTCATGATCTTCTTAGCAAACATGTGGCCGTTCATGTGTGGACCACGCATCCCTTCGTGCACTTCCATCATGAGATGAACCGCTTGATTGAATCAATGCATCTCATCATGACAGAATCAAACGACCGCTTGTATAAACTCTCTCCGCTCGAAAGAACTTCGAGGCCATCTTCTTTATATACTTTTGATCAAATGCGGTACTTTTCTCAGGAAACTCCTGTTTTTGAATATAAGTATTAATGTCTTGGTACCACGACTTGCCATCGGGTTCATCGATCACGACCATACAATACGCCGGCTTTCTTAGTACCTCGATCTTTAGTGGCTCAACTTCAAGTCCATTGGTGACTTGTAACATTGAAAACAAGGTAGCCAATGCATTACGAACCGATTAAGAGTTCTAGAAAGATACTCGAATGAGATATCATCAAATTCATCCACCAACTCCTCTAGATACTCATGGTATAGTGCAATTTAACGTCTCTTGTCTTCCATTTTCCAACAGTTTGAAGGATAATCAAAGTGGAATCTCCGAATACTTTGAGTCGGGTTATCCCCATTTCCATTGCGGCCGCAAGCCAAGAATGCATGCTTCATATTCTCGCTATGTTATTTGTGCAAGGAAATACCAATTTAGCTGCTACATGATAATGCTTGGCCCTCGGGAGATATTAGAACCGCTCCAAGTGTCCGATCCAGATAAATTCATAGCTCCATCGAAATACATAGTCCAGATATAATCATTTATCGACATGATTCGATTTTCAGGGCAATACGCATCATTGTTCTTGTCCCGACTTTCAGCCTAAAGCATCAGCTATGGCTCGTCCCTTGACCGATTGTTGAGATAAATATTAAACATCAAATTCGAAATGAGGATCCGCCATTTGGCGAAGTCTGCCGATCAAAGGTGTTGATTCAGAGATACTTGATAGGATCGCATTCCGTCACCAAGAACACATGATAATGTAGAGTATATTGGCGAAGTCCGTGTAGCACCCAAACTAACGCCGCGCATGTCTTCCGAGTCTCGGAATAATTCATCTCGGAAGCCGTGAATTTCTTGCTCAAATAATAAACGGCTCGTTCTTTCCTATCCTCCCGCCTTACTTGAGCAAGCATAGCACCCAAAGACTCTCTATGGATTGTGAGATAGAGGATCGAGAGGTTGCCCTAGTATCGGTGGAACAAGTACGGGCGGATTCATGAGATGTCGTTTCAACTCTTCGAAAGCCTCCTCACTTTCGTTATCCCAATCGACTAGCGCATTCTTCTTCAATAACTTGAGAAATGGCATAGCAGTCTCGGACGGTTGTGAAATGAATCGAGCGACGTAGTTCAATCTACTCATAAGACTCGAACCTCTTTAACTGTCGTAGGTAGTTTGAGCTCACAAATGGCCTTCGCCTTAGATGGATCAATCTCGATGCCCTTACCACCGACAACGAATCCGGAGCAATTTGCACTGAGCTAGCACCAAAGACGCACTTGGCCGGGTTGAGTCGCAACCTAAACTTTCGAAGTCTATCAAACAACTTAGTCGAGTCTTTATGTGATCCTCCCCCGCTTGTCTTTGCGATCATGTTGTCGACATGCACCTCAATCTCGTTATGCATCATGTCATGGAATAGAGTGACCATGGCCCGTTGGTAAGTAGCACCGGCATTTTTAAGACCAAATGGCACCACCTTATAGTGGAACAACCCCCACGAGTGGTGAATGCGATTTTTAATTTATCATCCACGTTCATCAAAATCTGATTATAACCTGAGAAACCATCCATAAATGAAAATAAGTCGAACATAGCTGTCTTTGTCCACGAAATACGTCGATGCGCGGTAGTGGGAAATCATCATTGGGACTAGCCTTATTCAATCCACAATAGTCAACACAGACTTGGAACCCGCCCGTCTTTCTTTAGCACTAGGACGATATTAACGACCCAATCGTAGTATTGGGTTTTATCGATAAATCCTACATCGAGGAGCTTCATGACCTCATCTTTAATCTTCATCGCGAGCTCCGATTCAGCTGGTCGTGTCCTTTGCTTTACGGGTTTAACCGAAGGATCGGTCGGTAGACAGATGTTCGACGATGGATCGTTCAAGTCCGGGCATATCTGTATAGGACCAGGGCGAAAATGTCCTGGTAATCCCTTAAGAGCTCAATCAAACGTTTAGCCATATCGTCGAAAGGCTTGCCCCGATTTTAACATCTCTAGGGTTTTCGATATAGTCTCTTCACCTGCCGAGGTTTAACCATTTCATGTTGCTCAAAATCTCTACTATCTCCTCATCGTCAAGGTCGACTCGCCTGAGTCATTCGCATTACACACTTCAGGATCCACCAGATTCCCCTCCTCATGTTTGCCCTTGAAACATAAAGTGCCAAAAAATCGAAAAAACAAACAGGGTTTAATTGTACGTGTGATTTTTTTTTTTGTTGAAAATCTTGTGTTTCCCTTTGAAGAACTTTATCTATTTATTTCTTTTTATTTTTTATTTTTTAATTTTTTTTTAAATCGTGGGGCAATAATTCTTGAAGAAACCCAACCCTCAATTCTTACCATGGATGTCAAACTCGTTGATCGTTGGTTATCGTCATTGGGTTGGTTTGGGATACTTCAACAAGATTAAAAAAATAGTGCAATTTTATTGATATGAAATTGATGAATTACATCTTTTAGAAAAGGAAACTCAAGAGGGAAATCCGATTGCAACCCAACACCTAAGGGAAAATAGGAAAGGTCCCACGTAGGGGATGGCATAAACATAAAGATGTTATCGAATCTAAACCCTCCAAATGGATCATCAAATATGGCATTGACGAATGATCTTGAGGGTTTAGGCATTATGTAAGGTTCCTCTTCGGCACTCCATCAATTGGCATGGGAACTTCGGATATAACAAGTAATGGTTAGATCGTTAAAACAACCAAAGCAATATCGAAAACTCCTACATCTTCTTCAGATATCATCGGCTCAACCGCAAGCACCTTGGTCCTTCGGTGTGTCGGGGAATACAATCCCCAAGTCATTTTCAAGTTGGATTAAATCATCATAGCCTCCGACAACTCCGGTCGATCGGAAAGCGGCATATAGAGGTAGGGGCAAAGGATCGCATTCCCGCTTATTGCGGCCCATTACGTATCGTTTGCTATGCCTATGCCTATGCCCTCGGCATCCTAAACCACCAATGTGGGACGGCCTTTGGGTTCAATTAGGGTGCGATCCCTTGATCATGTCGACCTAAACCGATACTGGGCTCAAAGCCATTGCCAACCATTACCTTAGCCACCATAAGAAAAGTAGTTGACATTTCGAAACCGGCAAAGGACTTTTCGGTGATGCGTGAATGGTCTACAACAACTCAAAAGCATGATAAGAATCTTCCTCATTATGAGCTGGCTCAATGTAGGGGATTGCCGTCTCATTAAAAATTCAATGATCTTCCTCGCCATAGATGATAACTAATTTCCGTTCAACCACGAGTTTGATCTTCGATGAAGACTTGACGGTACAAAGACACCAGCGTTATGAATCCATGGACGTCCTAACAAGAGATTGAATGCGAGATGGGATATCCAACACTTGGAATAAGATATCGAATAAAGATGGTCCGATTTGAATCTCAATATTAATCTGCTCCATTATGTTCTTCTTCATGCCATCGAATGATCTCGACCAAGTTTTTGCGGCTCGTATTACGGCAAGATCAATTCCAAAGTGATTTAATGTGGCTAGCGGGCAAATGTTCGGTCTCGACCCGTTGTCATTGAGTACTCGAGCTATATGGGTTTGCTTGTGCTTCACCGTTATGTGCAAAGCCTTGTTGTGGCTCGTCCCTCGGTAGGAATCTCATTATCGTCGAATGCAACCTGATCCTTTAGAAGAACCGCCCCAACAAAATTCTCCAGCTTATCCCGATCGATGTTTTCAGGTGCGTGAATCGACCCAACACCTTCGTCAAGGAATCCCGATGCTTTTTAGATGATTGTAAGAGCTCGAGCAGAGAAACCTAGGCCGGCAACTTTCGCAACCGATCGACGATGCTTTACTCTCGCTTGTCTTAATTACAGCTAGGAACTCCTTTGCATCCTTCTCAAAGCAACCTATTTGGTCGGCCGATCATCATCGTAAGCACACCCGCACCTGGTTATCAAGGCAAGGTCATAGGACCAAGGAACAGCCTTATCATCTTTATAAAGAAACGGTTGGGGCGAGGTGATCATAAGAGTCTCGGGTATCACAATATCGAGCTCATCATCGACCCATTCTCAAGTGGAAGCATATCGGCTAGCTGCTGGATCATCCTACCACCTCGATCTGCGGCAAAGGCTCAAATAGGAACATGGTCAAGGCGGCAAACTCTTGATCCCAATTGATGACGATATGGGATACAAGTGGCTATCATTTCTCTTTGACTCGTCCATATTATTAACCCGTCTTTCATCAAGCTCTACATTGTCATTTCTAACCGATCCAACGATACAAGTTTGCCGGCATGGTAATAGCCTACTCTAACTAAAGCATCTAATATATTTGACATCTGGACTTTGAAAGCATCCATCTTCCCGAGCTCAACATCAAATACAGCATTTACCTTGCTTGAGTGATCGGGCAAAGGATTGTTTTGGACATTCGGCTAAGCGTTATTCGGAAGGAAAATGCTCCAAATTCAAGCAAGTCTTGGATCCGATTCCCGAGAACATTACAGCTATCCGTAGCATGCCCCGGTTCGCCTCAATGATAGTTGCACTTCTTGGTTGGGTGATACTTTGAATATGTTGCATGATTTGGCCACATGGGTTCAATTGACAACAAATTCTTCTTACGCAAGATAGCCAGGACTCGAGAGAGAGTTCCAGGTAGAGGTGTATATTGTCGGGGTGGACGTGGGTTCCCCCTTTGCTTGTCGGGCATTGAAGTTGGCTTGCTTTTTTGTTAGGGATCTGCATCGCCGATGTCCGAGCAAAGGGTCATGTTAACCTAGGGAGCGGACTCCTTGTCTTTCTTGATCATGAAACGCTTATTACTCGTACTAGTATCGCCGTACCACCCTTTCTTTAGGCCGTTTTCCACCTTCTCAGCCATTGAAATGAGATGGGTGAATGATGTTGCAAAGCGCCCAAGAATACGAGATCGCACCGCATGGGGAGGGTAGAGATAAACAATCTCATGAGCTCGCGTTCGGGTGGTACTGGTCTCAACCGGGATGCCACATTCCTCCATATGGTGGCGCACTACTTGATCGTTTCACCCTTCTTGATTTCTAACTGCTCCAAGTCTTCTCTAGTAACGACGACGTCAATGTTGAAACCGAAGTACCGGACAAATTCGTTGGCCGCCCTTTCCCAGCCCTCCATACCGTAGATCTTATAATCTCGTGTACCACCTCATAACCGCATCCTTCAGGCCCGGCTTGAAAAGTTTGAACCATCATGGGGCCATTAATTGCGTACTTGTTCATCCTAGCCTGGTACATTTAGACATGTTGGATTGGGTTGGAAGTGCCATCATACTTCTCAAAATCGGGTATTTTAAACTTCTCAGAACGTTGACCTTTGAAAAGGCATACGGATCGATCCGGGGTATGTTGTGAGTTCCCTCGACCTCTCGGATGGGCCAACAAACTTAGCCGTATCATCATTCAATCCGAGAGCTACAAGGTCGAATCGAAGTTTTAAAGTGTGAAATTGGAAACATGACAATGAAATTCCTAAACAATCAACGTATGAAAGTAAAGACATGACTCAACTTAAGCAAGCTAAAAATCAAATGGTCTTTCTTTTTTTAGAGGCCACATGATCTATGGACGAATGGGCCTTCAAGATGCGGCGTAATCGTGCATTCTCCTTAGCCAAAATATCTGCCTTTTCTTGGGCTTTCATCGCCTTCTCTTCACTGATTTTGAGTTGGGCCCGACAGGTATGCCGCACTATCACGATCGGGATCTTCGGGAGTATCTCAAAGGGGATGGTATGAGACCGAATATATCGGGTTATGACAAAGTGACTCTTTATTTTTCCGGTGAGCTCATCTACAGGTGAAATCAGCCTTCGATTGGAACACTCCCGCCAAGCTTCAGAATGACGTCTAAGCTCACTCACGTAGTTCTCGTCTTTCTCAAACCGAACTTGGAATTCGTTGGGCCCAAGTGAAGGCGGGACATTCTCAGAACTTGAAATTATCGTGCAACTCAAAGAGGTTGATAGCTAGTTGCTCCATAAATGCTCATCAAAGGCACGGGTTTCGATCACCATGGCATAGTCGAGCCTCAACCACTCGAAACCATACAGCTTGCCAAAGGAAAACTAGAGTTTGGATTCTCGAATAAATGGACCCACTGTGTATAATGCAAGTTCTTAGTTTGATCTTGTATTTATTTAAATCTTAGAATAGGGTTGTCGATCATACCCATTTCAAATACGATCATGTTTTCCCCAAATTGATAAAGATGTGAGAAAAATCAAATTTGTAAAAGCTCAATCTGGGCTCAAAAAGTCTTATCTTTTTCTTTCTTATTTTCTTTTTTGGAATGAGTGAAACGTGTCAATGAAATGAAGGTTTCAAAAAAATGGTATTTACAAAATTGATCTCACGACAAACTTGTTTTACCGTCCAGGCTATCACAGGATCTATAGCATTTTGACGGAATGGAAAAATGATAAGTCCGTAAAAGGCTAAGATAAAAATGTTAGATCTCATGAGGTCGAGTTATTTTTAAAACATTCAATGAGGAAAGAAAATAGGCATGCTTGCGCGTTACCCTTCAAAGAACTTTTCAACTTCTTTTTTGGTCAAACTCAGAAATTCAGCAAGCACTACCACAGGGATCTACCCGAGTAGGTGGTTCAACTATATCCAACTCAATTGATTTTCCAATGGCAATACAGTATTCTTCTAGGGTGGGTGTAAGCTCAAACTTATCTCCTAATAGAAATGTACTCGTTTCGGGACACCAAAAATGAGCAAGTGCTTACATGATCCCATTCGAACATCGATGTCAAGAATCGGCAACATGAACCCAATACGCTTGAGCACGTACCGTTGACCATCCGTCTTCAATTGACCCCATAGCTTCTTGACCTCTAGCTTCGGAGTAGGTACGAAACGAATATCGTTATGACCCATTCGTATATAGATCACATGCCAAATAAATCAACCTAAATCATGGATAAACCCAAAATAAAATAAGATGATAGGAGATAAGGGATAAGAAATTACCATCCATAGGGAGAAAATGTCAATCACGAAGACATGCACATGAACTCGTGGATTCATATTTTAGTTCTTTTAGCAAAGTAAAATGAAGGATGGAACGACATGTCGCAGCCTCGCGCATGTTCATCATTACTAGTTGCTGCCTTGCATACATAGTCATAACTAGTCGGATCCAATCATTTCGGCTTGGTTCGGTTGATAAGGGCAACTCTCATGTATCATAGCTTCACGTGCATGAGAACGACCCTTGAGCCATTTTTTTGAAGGATTCGGGTTCCAAGTGGGATAACCATTAACAAAACCTTACCACCAAGATTAAAGAACCACTTAAATACCATCCTAAAATAATCGGGTGACCCGGGTTCGGTCACGAGTTGATGTGGTGTAGTGCAATTATACTAAAGGCATGCACGACATTTTAAAAGCAATCGGCACTCCAATAGTTCGAAAATCAAAATTCTTATCATCAAGCCTACAAAACAGAGGTTAGTCACGGACTCCTCCCCTTATAACTCCCTTCTTGCAAAACCATTTAACACCTATAGATTAAAATCCAACCAAGATTGCCAAACCAAGTGAATTTTTTTTCATGAAATTATCTCGCCTAAGTCCTCCTTACATTTTGAAAAATATAAATATAAGTCCCCTGGAGTGGCTAAGCTGTCGCGACCTAAGAAAATGGCTTTTCAATTTTAGGTTGATGGATTACCAAATTAATTAATTAGATTAATTAACCTAGTTCGAACTCTCCCAAGTTCTACCAAATTGCAACTTATGGTTCACGTGATTCGCATACACCGTATTTTGAAATCGGAGTCGCTACTAATCATTTACGGTAGGTCGATTAGAAACCTAAATAAAAAGCGGGAGAACTACTTTATTTCTACGAACCGGGAGATCAAGAGTCCGGGGAGTTGGTTACACTAATTTTTTAATTAATACCCTTTCGGTACCATTTTTTATGAAAGAAAAAAATTCAAATTGGCAAAATTCGATAAATTCTACTTAAAGATCAAAGATGCAACCCTTCTTTTTTTTTTTTTCTTCTTATAAGGATGTAAAGAAATAAATTTTCGTAAAACAAGCCGTGGATGATTATTTTTATAAGACGATGTAGTCTATCACAAATATTTACAAGATAAACTAACAATCAATTTATTAAGTGATGCTAAATTTTGGGATATGCGGCGTGCACAAAAAATGGACAAGCAAACGTTCAAAGCAAAAGATTACATCTTTACAAATTGGGGTAGATAAAACTATCTTCTATTGCTCGAAATCTTACATAGGCACAAGTTGTAGTTTCGCTTTGGCATTTCGGAGCCGGACGATTGTGGCTAGTCACTAGAAATGGTAAACAACGGCGTTGCTTGAATGGCGAGAGGCAAAGTATATGTCGGGATTTGTTGAAGATGGTACTCGACTAAAGCTCTTTTCCTTACTATCGAATTTTTTTCCTCCCGATTTTTTGTCGAACTCTTTTGTTTTTTTCTGAAAAAAATTCCTTTCAAGAACTCTCTCAATTCTCTCTAAAAAAAATCGCCCCTCTCTTCAAGAACTCTCCCTTTTTTATAGACAAAAGTTTTCATCATCCATTCTTCATCTTCATTTCCCCATCTTATATTCTCATCTTCTCTTCTTTATCTTCTCTTCACCATCTTCCATTTTCATCTTCTCTTCATCATCTTCCCTTCTCCATCTTCTCTTCATCATCTTTCCTTCTCCATCTTCTCTTCACCATCTTTCATTTTCCATGGTATTTGCAATACGATCCCTGAGGTTCTAAGTATTTGCAATACGACCCCTAAAAAAATATTTTTTTCTAGTATAAATCTTCTTGGTGCATTTTTCACCTTGTGTCTAATCCAAGCGCTGTCAATTTAAGCTCAAATGCTCGACGGTCTAATTAATAGGCCAATGCGATGTACTCTAAAAATAAATATGCGAGATGATTTTTGTTTAGAATTAAAATTAGTTCCGATTTGTATGCAAAGATAAGTGAAAAAGATTAGTCAAAATTTAGGTGTCAACAAGACTCTTTGGTTGCTTGCTTGGTAAATTGTTTGCATTGTTTATAGCTACTTTGCATTGATGTGTAGCATAAACCTGCTAGACTTTAGTAGATGACTTAGGTCTCTAATTCTTAGATGAAATTATAGTGGTTCGGGTGTTGTGAGACCCTTAGCAAGGATGAGCAACCGGAATAGGGGTTCAATGGGAGCATCTAGCTCAAGATCACCAATTGTGGAAGACCCAAGAATCGATGGGGTCATCAAAGCCTTAAAAGAGATAGGAAACTTGATGGGCGAGCAAGCTCAAGAAAGGACTACTACCGTTGCCCAAGCCGTTGAGGCTGCCGTTGTTGTTGCTAATATAGCAAATGAAAATAATGGAAATAGTAATAGAGGTGGTTATGGGAATGGACATGAGAATTGCCGGATGGGTCACTTGTGGAACAATTTCGAAACTAAAATCAAGTAAGTTTGATGGCAAAGAGAATCCTGAAACTGCCCCTCATTAGATTGAAGAATTAGAAAAGGCTTTTGAGGTATGAGGGTGCGCTGAAGGCGAGAAAGTAATCCTAGCAATGTATCGCCTTCAAGATATCGCCAATGATCGGTGGAAGGCCACCAAGGGAAGAGTTTTCCCAAAAAGCACAATGTCGAATTGATCGCCTTCTCGAGGTGTTCGATGGAAAGTACTTTTTAGAAACTGTGCAAGAACAAAAATTGGTTGAGTTTCAACAACTTCGCTAGAACCATCCGATGATCAATCGCTATGAAGTCGAGTTCTCAAGATTGTCGAAGTATGCTCCAAGGATGGTGGAAAACCCTTTCAATAGGACGCGGAGGTTTAGAGATGGATTAAGGCCGGAACTTCGCAATCGGTTTATACTCCCGAACTTGAGGGACTATAATGAGATATACGAAAGAGGCCGGATAGTTGAGCAAGACATTAAGGAAAGAGCTGCCGCTTCGGATCGTGGTTTGCTCCAAGTAAGGGATAATCGACGCTTTGTCCCTCCAGTTAAGAAGAATATTGAGAAGCCTTCTTATCGGTCCAAATGGAACTGTCGCATATGTGGAAGGAGACATGGAAATAGGCCTTGCCCAAGCGGGACGGGCGTGTGCTTCAAGTGTGGTCAACATGGCCATCGGAAAAGGAACTACCCGAGTCAAGCACCGGGACGTCGGTTCCAAGCTCGAGACCTCAAGCGGGAGTTGCCCGCAGAATAATCTAAATAGGCCGCCAACTCAAGGAAAGGTATATCTTTGTGGCAAGCATAAGGAGGTGGAGAATGCGCCTGACGTGGTCACAGTACGGTTACTTTATGTGATCATGCTTGCTTATGCTTTATTTGATCTTGGAGCATCGCATTCTTTCGTATCTGCAAAATTTGTTGAATTGGGTCGTAATGGAATTAAAATCGTTAGAAATCGTGCTACATGTTACCATACCCATAAAGGATGAAGTATTTGTTTCATTATGGTGTTCGGGATGTAAGGTAGTCATTAGTGGTACGGAGGAACCGATAGACTTGGGTCATTACGAGTATGTTTGACTTTGATGTTATAATTGAGATGGATTGGTTGGGTAAACAGAGGGCTATTTTGGATTGTGGTAGCGAGGGTGATAGAATTCCGTTCAATTGGTCACCATAGATTTGAATTTGTAGGAAGTCGAGGAGAAACCTCGATCCCTTTGACTCGTCACTTGAATTGACTAAGCTGTTAAATGAAGGATGCCATCGATGATCAAGGAATCAAAGCTGGAAGATATAGCTATGGTGCACGACTTTCCCGATGTCTTTCCTCAAGAATTGCACGGATCGCCCCTGAAAGAGAAATAAAATTCCGATCGAATTAGCCCCCGGGATGGAACCGATCTCAAAGGCACCCTATATGATGTCCTTTTGAAATTGAAAGAGCTCAAGATTTAGATGCAAGAGTTGCTTGGACAAAGGATTCATTCGTCCGAGCGCATCGCCATGGGGAGCGCCAAGTGTTATTCTTAAGGAAAAAGGACGGGCCTTTGCATTTGTACATCGACTATAGGCGATTGAACCAAGTAACTATCAAGAACAAGTACCCGTTGCCAAGAATAGACAACTTGTTCGATCAACTACAAGGAGTGTTAGTGTTCTCCAAGATAGACACGAGGACGGGTCACCATCGCTTAAGGATCAAGAAGGAGGATATATCGAAGTCAACTTTTCGGACAAGATATGGGCATTATGAATTTACGTTATGCCTTTTGGATTGACTAATGCCCCGCTACTTTTACGAATCTAATGTATTGGGTATTTAAAGAGTTTCTGGATCGGTTCGTAATTTGGTTCATCGACGATATCTTGATTTACTCGAGGAGCTCTAAGGAACATGAGCGGTATCTAAGTGTAGTTCTACAAATATTAAGAGAACACTTGTTTTACGCTAAGTTTAGTAAGTGCAAGTTTTGGCTCAATAAGATAGCGTTTCTTGGACATGTCTCTAGGAATGGAATCTCGAGTAGACCCCTCGAAGATCGAGGCGATTCTAATTGGCCAAGATAGATGTTAGTTATGGAAATTCGAAGTTTTCTAGGATTGGCGAGGTTATTACGGAAGATTCATAGAGAAGTTTTCCTCAATATCCACTCTTCGACGAGATTGACAAAGAAGGAAACAAAGGTCGAATGGACGGATAAGTGTGAAAGGAGTTTCAAAAGCTTAAATATAGGCGCCAACCGCGCCAATGTTGACAATACCTTTTGGACCTGGAGGATTCGAAATCTATAGTGACTTGTCATTAAGGGATTCGGATGCGTTCTAATGTAGCAAGGTAGAGTTGTTGCATATGCAACGCGATAGTTAAGATCGCATGAAATGAACTACCCAACACACGACTTGGAACTTGCCGCGATTATATTTGCATTGAAGATTTGGAGGCACTACTTATATGGGAAAGGTTTCAGATCTATACCGACCATCGAGCTTGAAGTACTTATTTTCCCAAAAGAAATTGAATATGAGGCAACGTCGATAGATGGAGTTGCTTATGATTATGACCGTGGTATTCTATATCACCACACTCGAAGAAGGCAAATAACGTAGCGAGATGCACTTAATCTAAAATCTAGCATCGCGAATTTGATGGTTAAGGAATGGACCCTACTTGAGAGAATAAGGGACTCGAATTCATATTCGAGGTTTGCCATCCGTCGAGCTTATTGGCTACGTTGAGAGTTGAATCGGAGATTCGGGAAAAGGTTAAGACTCTATAATCTACGGACCTCGACATCTAAAAGATTATGGAAATAGATGTAACCAAAAGGAAGCTTGAATTTCAAGTATCCGAGGATGGGATATTGAAGTTTCATGGACGATGGTGCGTACCCAAAGATGAAGAGTTAAGGGAAAGGATTACGTCGAAGCTCACCGAAGTAACTATAGCATTCATCCGGGTAGCACGAAGATGTATCGAGAACTTGAGACGGCACTCTTGGTGGAACAAAATGAAGATAGATGTTGCTAAGCATGTAGTTAAGTGTTTGATGTGCCAACAAGTGAAGGCACAACACTATAAGCCCGTCGTATGCTTCAGCCGTTGGAGATCCCCGAATGGAAGTGGAAACACATTACGATGGACTTCGTCATGGCTTTGCCAAGAAGTCGAGAGAGGTTATGACTCGATTTGGGTAATCGTGGATAGGTTGACTAAATCTGCGCATTTCCTATTGTATGAAAGGACTTCATCATTGATAGATATGTTGAGTTGTATATATGATAGATAGTCCGACTGCATGGAGTTCTAATGATGATTACTTTGGATAGGGATCCCAAGTTCACCGCTTCATTTTGGAAAAAGCTTACAAAGGGCTATGGGGACGAAACCGCAGATGCAGTATGGCTTACCATTCTCGGAAGGATGGACAATCCGAAAAGACAATTCGGATGCTTGAGGATATGCTTCGAGCTTGTGTGCTAGACTTTAAAGGAGGTTGGGAATAGCAATTGCGCTTGGTAGAGTTCGCGTACAATAATAGTTATCGGCGGAATATCAAAATGGCACCGTTTGAGGCAATCGTGTATGGCGAGCTTGCGGAACTCCGGTATGCTAGGATGAGGTTGGTGAAATGAGTATAACGGGTCCAGAGTTGATAGAACCGTTTGTTGAGGCAATAAAAGTCATTAGAAAAAGGCTGAAAACTACTCGAGTGGCCGAAAGAGTTACGCGGACAAGCGGCGTAGGCCTTTGAAATTTCAAGTGGGAGATCATGTTTTCCTCAAAAGGTCGCCAATGCAAGGTTTATCCCTATTTGGAAAGAAAGGGAAACTGAGCCCAAGGTACGTAGGTCCTTTTAAGATTTTAGAACGAATTGGAACTTTGGCATATCGATACGAGAAAGTATGAACCGGACCCTCTACCGATGTCTTTGGATCACAAAGTCATAGAAGTGGATGACAGTAGTATCTTATGTGGAAGGGCCGGTTAGGATTGAATACGAAAAGAACAAATCCTAAGGAACAAGATGATTGCACTTGGTTAAAGTAATTTGGGAACACCATGGAATCGAATGAGCAACCTAGGAAAGCGAGGAAGTTATGAGGCATCGGCACCCCCATTTGTTTGAATAGTTGGTTTTGTTATAAATTTCTAGAACGGAATTTTTGTAAGGGGGAAAAGTTGTGACATTCTAAATTCCGACCTTTTCGATGCTTATGAATGAATGAAATGCTCATCGATGTATTTCGGCTAAATTTCGTTCAGACTTGATTGCTCTTGAGATGACTAACCAAAAGGAAAATGCTAACTAGCATTGAAGTACGTTGACTAAAGAACTCGACCATGGACTAACACTTTGACCATAAGGATTGCCGAGGGAATATTTTGAGCCATTAAAGGCCCGTTATACCAATGGTACACTTGGTGATTTCTATTTGGCCATCGTATGATTTGCAAATTAACCTAAATCGATTCTTGACAATCACGTCCTTTAGAACTAGCAAATTGAGCCTTGCAATTACATGACAACTAAAGTCACCATGGCTCGAATAACTCTTAAACGTGACATTAATCACGGGTCAATACGCGTAACTTTTAAAAGCCACCTATTAGTTTGAGATACACCGAAATCGAAATTAAAGAATTTTGGCCATGAATTGAATTTCGAAATTGGACGTCGGATATTCGAGGATTCCAACAATCAAAAATTTGGATGTCACCTCGTCAAGATCAATTAAGATTGTGGTTCGTCCCTTGGAAGTCGAAAAATCAGAATTTGACTGGAAATGTGAAGTTACCTTTTTACCCCCATTAAATGCTCATTCCTCTAGAAAGTAGCAATGGCAAGTTGGGTCTTTAGCCAATTTCTCATGTGACCGAATTTTTAGGGGCATGATTGTCTCATGTGCTCTTGAATTTGTGGCTAGGAGACAAAGATAAGATATTGTGGAACCCAAAGTCAACTACCCATCTACTAGTCATTCCAAGGTGTCAATCCATCAACCTTGTCACTCATGTTATTAATCACTCACCCTACTTGCATAGCAAGCTTCTTGGACAAGCTTGGAAAGCTATCAACTCACTCTCACTTCTCATTTTAGCCAAGACTTCCTCATTCTCTTCCTCGCCTCTCATCTCTCTCGCCTCTTCTTTCTCTCTCGCCCACTCACTACCCAACACCTCCCTTCTCCTCCGTTCTTCCCCACCGTGAACCACCACCATCATCGACGCCAAGCTGAACCACCCGAGAGCTACCGTCGCAGCCCGTTTTTCCCTGTTGTGTTCGCAGCTTTGAGGAGGCCACCGGAGAGCCATCTCACTCCCTTTTCCTTGGTAAGACATCCTGGAACCTAGAGCCAGGTGTTGTATAGTTTGTGAGCAAAGTTTGGTGTGATTTAAGGAAGGATTTATGGTTGATTTTAGCTTGAACTTGCAAGGGCCGAACCTCCCCACTACCCGTCCAATCCGAACCGTGGCATTGTGCAGCTTCCTTAGCTAATTTTGCTTGCTTAAATACTTTGTAAGTTGCTCCTAAACTTAGCCTGGAACTCTAGGTTACAAATGGATGGTTTAGAATTGGATTTGGAGAGTTTGAAGGGCTGTTATTGTATAAAAACATCCGATACCCGAAAGCTCGTATTTTCTATTTTTCAGCACGCGTCAAAAGTAAAATGGCTCGTTCGGAGTCGTCTAGAGGCCGAATTGAGCTCTATTTTCTCCCACGCAACCATAAGACCATGAGAAATATGAATATATGGTTAGATTGCTCAGAAAATGAATATAATTATGTCAGTTTTACTGGGAGTAGGCCTAGACGTGGAAACCATTTGGGGGTCAATATGTGTTTGTTTGTTTGTTTTAAAGCTTAAAATGTGAAATTCATGGCTAAATCGTGATTCTTGGTACTTGATAATGAAGTTTAATAAGAAAATATATGGCTGAATTGTGGCATGTAATCCAATGGTTGAAATTTGAGGCTTGGAGGTCGAATTGAGTATATTGGATGGTGGGATTTCGATTCCAATTGTTTGGCCATTAATTGATTGATTTATGAGTATATGTGCACATTTAACCTTGATGCATGTTACGCGGGGTTAGAACTTATCCTGAAGGGTTAAACACGGGATTACGACTTGAGGCGTTATTACACGGATCGGGAAAATTATTGGCTTGATGCGTGTTACGCGGGCCTTGCACCGAGAATTAAATTATGGAATACCATGAGTAGTATGTGATTTGTGAATTGCCTTAGTACGAAGCTTAGTCCTAATTATGAGATTGTGACTTGAATCGGATTGAAATGAAGTGCTTAAGTGTCATGCCATGTTTCATTATCTTTATTGCCCTGTTGGTTGTTTCTTTTGCTATGTTTGCATTTATGAATAGAGTTGCATGTATAAGATTGTTCGGAGGTACTATTGGCCTAAGTTAGGTTTAGATTCGACTTATTGAGATTTATTATCACCCTGTCGTGGGCTTATCCTTTAAGACCCTAAAACTTGTTGAGATTTATTCTCAACCCAGGCAGATTCGGAGGTGCTATGTATGCATTTGTGAATAGAGTTGCATGTATAAGATTGTTCGGAGGTACTATTGGCCTAAGTTAGGTTTAGATTCGACTTATTGAGATTTATTATCACCCCGTCGTGGGCTTATCCTTTTAGACCCTAAAACTTGTTGAGATTTATTCTCAACCCAGGCGAGATTCGGAGGTGCTATGTATGCATTTGTGAATAGAGTTGCATGTATAAAATTGTTCGGAGGTACTATTGGCCTAGGTTAGGTTTAGATTCAACTTGTTGAGATTTATTCTCACCCTATCATGGGCTTATCCTTTTAGACCCTAAACCTCGTGCGGGTTGACGAGGGGTGATTCTTGGAGACCCCTCACCTTTTTAGCGTGGACGTACCAAGATGGGCATATTACTTTTGGACCGCTTAAGGAGTGCATCATAGCCGATGATGTACTTAGAGCCGTGGATTCTGCTTGAAGCCATTCCTCTTGAGGGCGAGGTCGAGGAGCCTTCCGTTGCTGAGAACAATTCCATGGATACATTCGAGTCAAAGTGGGAGACGGAGGAGCACGAAGAGTCCGAGTCTAAGGAGGCCGGTGAGTCGGTGCTTCCTGCGAGTAGACCGACCTCTAGGTGTAACCGAGACACCTATCTTTTGGATACCCTCTTAGGATAGAGGAGTTGTAGTTTGACTAGATGTTCCTTTTGAGATCGCTTTTCTCTAAACCTAGACTCATTTTACGTAGACGTTGAAGTTGTAAAAATAATTTCACTTTATGGTATGTATTGGTGTTTTATGCACTTTAAGCCATCTTGTTGTATTTTGTTGTATGGAGTTTATTTATCGCTTCGCATGTGCATTTCATTTCTTGAGTGTAAGGTTCGTCGTTCGGTCCCGAGGATAATCGCGAGTAAAAATGAGGAAGGGATGTTTTTGAGCTCGTAAGGACGCGGGGCGTGACACCCGATTCCTCTAATAGGTTGGATGGGTGGTGTTGTATATTAACCCGTTCAAGTGGTTACACAATTTGGCATACTTTAGGAGCTCCCACCGATACTCGTCCCCGGAGTTTTCTCTTTCGACTTACCCCAAGGAGAGCTTACCGAGAATGTACCCCTACAAGAGGTAGAGTGGCTGGATCATTTGGACGAAAATATGAACATTCATAGTGCTTCAAGCGTATATCAAGAAGTTCGAGAGAGTTTGGACAATCTCCGGTCAAACCATATGTCCCCGAGTGTGTATAACCCCGAATTGAAGAAGTAGAATCCTACATCCCCGAGTACATTGTACCGCACGTCCCTAGAGTATAGCTATACATTCTTGAGGATCCAAAGCCACCGATATTTGAAGAAAGCGAAGATCCTTATTTATGGGACTCGGATGGATCGAGAGGATTGGGTGGAGTCCAAGCGTTCTCGGCTTAGATAGATTCATTCCCCATTAATCATAGCATGTTGATGTTGTATTTATCATCTTTTGAATACTTTTGAACAATTTGAGTTGTAATGAACTCATTCTATCTTCATTTATGCATTTTAGTCATATTCATTATCACTTAGAAAAAGCAATTATCACGAGGTTAATCTTTTCTCGATAACATGATTATTTGTGATAAATGGCGAAAAAAACTATTTTGATGAAGTTAAGGCTCATCAAAGGGCTTTTCTCCTCATCATTCTCAAATAAACATGATATTGAGGAGAACTTTAAAATTCTTTATGAATATCAATTCTTTCAATTCTAAATCTTGATGCACAAGTGATATATTGCTTCAAGGACTCATAGAAAGACAAGACGATTAAGAATGGAGCAAGAGGATCTTGCTCCTCGTGTAACCTGGTCCGAAGACTAAAATGAATGTTGTGGCTACGATGGTCGCAGAATTAAAAGCGATGTTAACCGCAACCCAAGGGAAATACGCTATTAGAGTAGGAGCTAGTGCTCAAACTAGTTCGTCCCATAACCCCGACCAGGGTCATCCAATGATTCAACTCAAAACTGAAGCACCGCGAAAAGCTCCTCATATGCTTATTGACTTGGAAAAACAGTCTTCTAAAGCTAAGGAAGAGGTCAAGAAATTGAGTAAAATAGAAGAATGCCTAGCTTAGTCAAGGATACGAATTATTCGGATTTGATAAGGTGATACCGTTCACTAAGATCAAAGTCCCTACCAATTATAAAGAACTTAACTTCGTAAGGAAGTATAGGGGGATTGGATGTCCCAAAGCACATCCGACGTACTACTGCGCCGAATGGTTCAATACTCGGATAACACCCCACTATTGGTAAATACCTTCCAAGAGAGTTTAGCTGGAACAACCTTACCTTGATTCATTGAGCCGGAGCCTAAAAGCCATGTTGATTAGGACAAACTCGCTAATGAGTTCCTTCGATAGTATAAATTTAACATGTTGACCGCATTCACTGGAGAAGATATGCTAAGGATATCGAAGGGGAAAACGAAAGCATTCGAACCTATGCTAAGAGGTAGAGATCCCTTGCGGTTCAAGTGAAGCCACCAGTTCTTAAGGACGAATTGATTGATCTCTTCCCGAAAGCACTACCTTTCGAGTTTTTTGACAAGTTGAATACCTCATGGTGCTACACGTTCGCGCACTTGATAAAGGTAGTAAAACCTCATGAATGGGCTTTAAAAGAGAAGAAGATACGACCTAGCGTTTAAGCGTCAATACCCAATCAAAAGAGAAAGAGAGCAAACAAAGGAAGTAACCTTCGTTCCTAATCTCACTAAGCCACGAAAATTCTAGAATTCAACTCCAACTCAAAGGAGTACATCTTGGACTACACCGAAAGCATTTGAACTAAGGAAGAAAATACCAATTTTCACACCACTTCCACGTCCTGTATCGAAGCTCTTACCCATACTTCTTGAGGAATGTTTGGTTGCCAAAGAGCCACCAAGGGTAAATCCTCACAAGTTCCCTAGGTTTCATAAGACTCAATCCCGCGCCTCTATATAGGTGAAAAGGGACATAATGTGGACAATTGTCTCGCGTTAAAATATAGAGTTCAAACCTTGATTAGACGATGGAATCCTAGAGTTTGACAAATCGAAACCAAACATACAACAAAATCCTCTACCAAAACATTTCGAGGTCACCGTGATATTTGATGATGATTAGGAGGAACAACTAGAGTTTATATTGATATTAGGAAGCTGCAAGAACAAAGAAAAAGGGATAGAGCCCTAGTAGAGGAATATATAAGGAAAGCAAAAGGCCAAGACGGTCGGCCAATAGACAAAAACAAGCAACGCTACAAACAACGATAGATAATCGAGTCAAAAATCAAAGGACGATGCCCCCAACACCTTTGAATCCACCGGTTTCTAGGGGGTATCCATCCAATAACACGACCTTGTCCCTAACAACCTTCTCGAGGTGCATCTTAATGGCTAGCATAGAAAGCCTCTTATCACGAAAGGGAATGTGATTCCTTTCTATCCAAATTATATGACATAATGCACCAAAAGAAAATCGAGCAATAATGTGATAAAAAAGTTGGCTACGGGTTTGATGCATAACCCATCGGAGATTGTCATGCTAATGAAGATTCCGCGAAGCCGGATTGCATTTGGCCACCCAAAATCAAGCAACGGCATTAGTGATGTGGCAGCCAAAGAAAAGATAGTCGATAAAGTCCGCATACGGAACCACGGAAAGACACAAACACTATTCGAAATTCTATGATAATTAAGTAGGAGACTATAAGTTGGCTGCCTACTAAGGGTAATAAGCCAAAGATGAAAAGAATGCCGAGGAGCGATATAGTGATCCCAAATAAAAGAGTACCATGGTACAACCTGCCCTCTATAGTGAATAAGGTCCCAAGTTGCAGCAATGGAAAAGACTCCTCGAAGGATGATCGAGCCAAAGATGACCATCATTACTCTCATGTACAAGAGAGGGAAGAGGTTCCGCCCAAGATTCAATAGTAGCCGTCACACGAGAAGGGTAATGCGCTGTGGAAAGAACTCAAACGCCGTAGACTTTCGAGAGATACCGGAGTGATAAATATCCACATCGTAGAAAAGATTGTAAAGAGGCCTACTATGTTGTCGGGAATCAAACCACAATGAAATGTTACAACCATTACTAACCCACCAATGGAAAAAATGCTCAAAATCCAAGCGAAGGTCAAGGATTTTCTTCCGAGCCCAAGAACAAAAAGTCGATTTAGTGACACCCAAAAATTTATGTTCTTTAGAAAAGTCATTTGAATCCATTTATACTATAAAGATTCCTTATCAACAAAGAGGATCCAAACATGCTTGAGCATAGCCACCTTGGTTGCAATCCGAGAGCCTACGAATACCAAGGCCACCTTCCTCCTTGGGGAGGCAAACAGCGTTCCAATAAACTTTGGTGCCACCCACGCCTTAGTCCAAGCCTTTTCGGAGAAATTGCCAAAGGATTTACTCGATGCGAGATAATACTGCTTTGGGAAGGATAAAGACACTTGCCCAAAAGAGATGAATAGAATGAAGGACCGATTTAATAAGTTGCAATTGATTAGCAAATGATAAAAATCGTTAGGACCAAGATTGGGCTCTAGTAGTGATTGTATTGACTAAAGAGTTGCAATCTTCCTTATTGAGTCTTGAAGTAATAATGGGAACTCCGAGATACGGGAACCAGCAAGGAGCCCTCTTGGAACCCGAGAGAAGAAAGGAGCTGCTCTCAAAGCTCATTCAAGCCCCTCGAGTAGAAGATTTCACTCTTGTTCACACAAGGTTTAAGTCCATAGCAAGAGGAAAATTTATCAAGCCTTACCTTGATAGAAAATAGAAACTAGGTTTGCTTCATTGAAAAGAAGGACATCATTTGCAAAGAACATGTGAGAGAGCTGAATAGCTTTGCATCTCCAAAAGAACTTAAAGCCCGGCTACCGAGTTTGTATTTTTAGAATGCTCGTGAAGATCTCCATAACAAGAATGAAGAGATAAGATGAGATAGGATCGCCTTATCGGATACTCCTTCCACTTGAGAAGAAACCATGAAGTTCCTCATTAATGGAAAGAGAAAACTTTGGACTACGAACACACGTCATGATGAGCTTGGTAAACATGTCGGGAAACCCAAACACTTATAAAGCCAACGCCAAAAATCCCAATCCACGGTATCATTAGCCTTTTGCAAGTCAACTTTCATGGCACATTTAGACAAATAGGGCTCATGGTGAAACCCACGTAAAAGTTCCCGAGCAAGAAGGATGTTGTTATTAATCGACGACTTTTAACAAAGGCATTCCAAGGAAGGCTAATAAGAGCGAGGTAAGACACAAGCAAGCCTATTAGCCATTATCTTTGTAATACACTTGTATATGGTATTGCAGCAAGAAATAGGCCTAAAGTCATTCAAAGCCAAAGAAATCTTATACTTGCCAAAATAATCGTCAAACCAAAGAATATCCCAAGTGGCTTTGAAAAATTCAAAATTAAAACCATCGGGCCCCGAGCCTTGCCAATGTCTAGAGAGAACATAATGTTATAGATCTCAATATTAGAGACAGGCCACGCTTGATGGAAAAGGCCAACGGGAGAATTTCTATCTTCTCGGGAACAATACACTATCGTGTCGGAGAAAAGCTAAAACTATATGCGCGGAACAGTAGGTCAACACCTATTTTAGGAAAGTCATATTTCACGTTGAGAAAACTACTCCGACGAGATGACAAGCTGTCCCATCGAGCTCAAACGGCTCTTTTGTTGAGGCTTATAAAAGAAGGAGGTCGTAAAAGCCAAGGAGTAATCCAACCATGGCACGAAAAATAGATTGCTCTTCCAAGTGTAGCTCTAGAAATTATTCTAGTTGAAAAGCATAAGTGTAAAAGATCCCTTGATCATCTAATAACCTTGTAATTGTGCAAAAACAAGTATACATTCTTGAGTAGTGAGGTCGTATCAAGATCGTCACACTCCAATTCCAACAAGAACATGATAATGACACGACCATCCTTTCTTATAAAGGATGCAGCCTCAAAATGTAATCCTGCTCAACTTCGATATCAATATATATACATTCACATATATATGATAAAAAGGTCGGCGATTACGATATGAGCTTTCTATAAATCATTAAAAATATACAAATAACCACCAAAAGATCTGTTTTATAAGCGCATTATCTATTTACAACTTATACCAAATAATCCCCCTATCAAAAGTCCTCCCGCTTATGACCAAAGAAAAAAAAAAGTCCCACTTGCTAATGAAATGCTTACATCCTACTTGCGAATCGCTAAAAAACTTGAAAATCAAGTAAGATGAAAAGAGCAAGCTAACACGACTTAGTGAGTAATACATTTTTTTCTAAACAGATCAAACTATCACTATGCACATTTATAAAATGATATCATCACTTATCAAGTTTGAATCCAATATACGATATACGTAAAATATCATAAGTAAATGATATCTCTCCACCAAACCTTTTTTCTTACCTATATAGGATTGATAACAATAATAACTTACAATCATAAATCAACAATCAATGGTCAATTCATTAAGTAATCTCAAACTAACTATCAATGGTCAATCCATTGATTAATCTCAATCAAGGTAAAAGTCAATGGTATATTCCATTGACTATTGAAATGCTCAACATCAAACTATGGTCACGTATAATGCCATGACAAAGGCAACAAAGTTTACCCCCTTTGGCTAGGTCTACCACCTATATCAACCGGTGGTTCGGCCCAAAAGGACATCCCGATAGAATCGTAACATAGTGATAATGAAAGAGATTCATGAGGGAGAATGTGGACCACATGTAAATGGTCAAAATTCAGGTGTGAATAGCTACCCCTCTTTGAGAGGAATTTCGTTAGAGGTTACTCTCAAAGACAAGATGACACTTGAGCCTCAATTGACTAGACTTGGGAAAATGAAAGAAAAACATTCAACTTTCATACCCATCGATGTAGGCTCTAATTTTGAAGGGCAATATATACATTATATTCCTTCCGATATGAGAGAGTTAGAGGAGAGAAAGGTTTACCTGGTTCTTACCTATCGATGGTTTGATGAACGTTGGTTGAGAAATAGTGAGAGAAGCCTAAGGGTTCATTGTAAGAACACTTAGGATGGACCAAAACTTGACCCGCATGGTGAGTCAAACACTTAACATCTCTTAAGGATAGAGACAGCCTACGAAAACTCTCTTTAAGGACGAGAGATTGACTCGTGGGGGAGAAACTCATCTCTTAAGGATAGAGACAGCCCACGAAACTCTTTAAGGACATAGGCGACCTATGGAAAGAAACTCATCTCTTAATGACAAGAGATAGCCTATGGAACTCTTTAAGGACAAAGACTAACCTATGGAAAGAAACTCATCTCTTAAGGACAAAGATAACCTACGGAACTCTTTAAGAACGGAGACCGACCTATGGAAAGAAATTCATCTCTTAAGGACGAGAGACAGCTATAGAACTCTTTAAGGATAGAGATTAACCTATGGAAAGAAACTCATCAAAAGATTTAAAAGGGGTCGACTATCCTCTAGGAAGGAATTCGTAGAGAAATTTAAGAGATTGGTTATCTTGTAGAAGAAATTCACCTAGGAATTTAGGGGGGTGGCTATCCTATATGAAGGAATTCGCCAAGGAATTTAAAAGGTTGGCTATCTTGTAAGAAGAAATTCGTCGAGAGATTTAAAAGAGTGGTTATCCTTTAGGAAGGCATTCGCCGAGAGATTTAGAAGAATAGTTATCCCGTAAGAAGGAATTCACCAAGAGATGGTTCCCATTCTAAGGATGTAAGAATACCAGGGAACCTACATAAGCTCATACCCAAATCAAATTTTCAAAAGCAGAGAGGGTACCAATGTGAGGACCTAGGGACATCGGGAAACCTACGAAGCTCAAACCCTAATCAAAGTTTCGAAAAAAGGGTGCCATTCTGAGGACCTAGGAACTCTAGGAAACGTACGAAGCTCAAACCCATTAGACTTCATGCTCAAAGAGGATATATCAAGATAAAACTTGTGAAGGAAACCTATCCAAACACATTATCCTTTAGACTTCATGCTCAAAACTCCATTGGGAAAATTTTGAATCACATGACTCAAATGGTTTTCAAAAGTTTGTTTTAAGAAGAGTTTCAATTGGAGTGCCTTCATTTAATAGGATTCCTTGCAATTTTCGAGAGGGGGTTTTGGATCTCCATGATGGGGAGATATTTTCATCAAAGCACTTGAATTTCCTCACAAAACTAAAATCTAGGACTTCGAAATTATTTGCAATGCATACAATCTAATCGATTTGAAAACATTTTTTCTAGGATCGTAGTGTAAACTTGGTCAAAGGTTTCACAAATGATTGGCACTTTGAGGTTTAGAATGAAACATCAATAAAAAAACCAAGTCTTCGGGTTTACAAGTCAAGAACCTCGAAGATAAGATAAGACATGATTGTACTTACTTCTTTATGTAGTAGCCTCTTATGTGAACTCCCGTGTTGGCCCGAAACATCTGGATCATAAGAGCTTCGGGATGGCTTGTAACCTTGGTTTAGGATAGGCTTTTGAAAAAAGCCATATTTTCGAAAGAGGGCTATAAAGGTTGGTGATCACCTTTGCATCATTACCAACTACCTGCTTGGGGATAAATTTGCATCTTTAGATTTTAGAGATCCCATTTTGTGCTCAATTACACTCGAGAATTTCTAGAGATTTTTTTACTTCTCTTTATCAATCGAGAATTTTCTCATTTCATTTTTTTGACGGGCTTTAGCATTGCTTTTACCAGGCACTTTGCTTTTGTAAGCCATTGCTTTTCTCATCACTTTTCTCCATCCGATGATTCCTTCCGAATTCAGCTTCAAGAATTTTTAAAACATGATTGTAATCAACTGTTAGTAGATCATATGATTTGCCTTAGTGTAGGGAGAAGACCACCAACAAGGGTTTAGAAATGAAGATTTAAATGCTCAAATTGGTTTTTCAAAGGGTAAGGTGTTTGGGGATAGAGAAACGAAATACTCTCCATCACCTTGCGATGTTTCAAGCTTCCACAAGATATCACCTGGAGCTATCACAAAAAGATTAATGCAAATTAGCACAATAAAGTCTTGCCTTGATCTTTTCTCCACAATGTCAACCATGAACCTCCAAATACGCCCAAGATGAGGTGGTTCTTGATAGGATTATATTCAAAAATCTCCCTATTTGGCTTAGAAGGGCTCGCAAAGGATTAAAGGTATTTGGGGAGAATGAAAGCTAATGTCTTTTCATCATTTCAATTCATGTAATCATTGCGAATGATCCCTACACCCATAGATGAAGGTTTTTCTCTCAACCTATCACTCATCACTCAATATGTATGGAATGTATTTGGGATACGTTTGCCTCTTTTCACTTGAAAGTACATCCTATTGAAAATCAATTAAAACAATCCCCTTTTAAAAATTTTAAGCCATTTTCATCAAAATTGAACCCATTGGGGATTTTTTATATGAAGCCCATATTCAAATGTGTTTGGACAGCCTTCAAAAGGAGCTTTTTTGAGATGAGCTGGTTTCAAGATTTAAAATTATTTTTCTAAAGATTTGAGAATGCGAGATACCTCCGATTTTAAGGATCTTACACTCGAGAGGATTTAAACTTATAAGGGAGAATGGAATCATCCGACTTCTTTATTCCATAGCATCTTGAATTGTGTTCTTCGCTAGGGAAACATAGGTGGAATTGAATGAGTAAAGATATTTAGAGATTAAAATTCATACTAACCTTTCGGGTAATCGCCCACAATGTTCCGGGAGTAACCTCGCTTGATTTGTGTATCTCGTCTCGAAGAACCCGCAAGAGAAAAGTTTGGAACATGTGTGCATATACGCTTGTATGCATGAGATGTGACTCGAATCCATTTGCGAGAAAATGGCGACGTTATCGGCGTTTGATTTCATTTCATGGATAATATTTCTTAATCACGTCTGCATTTATAGCACTTGTTAGCTCCTCGCCGTCGGCATTTATAAATATGAGCGCTCCTCTTGGAAGGACCTTCTTGATTACATAAGGGCCTTTATAATTCGAGGCAAATTTTCCTCTAGGATGATGGGCATTTGGGAGTATTTTTCTCATAACACAACCAGATCTCTCGCTTCAAAAGTTCTATGTTTGACTTTCCGGTTGAAAGACTTGGCCACTCGTTTATGATAACTCGGCCGTGACAGATAGCTTTCAAACGCTTCTCATCAATCGTGTTTAATTGCTCATGCTTCATTGGATGCATTTGGTCTCCGAGAGTTCAGCTGAGATAGGATTCTTAAAGATGGAATCTCAATTTTCACAGGTAGGACCGCTTCCATACCATATACCAGAGAATAGGTTGTTGCCCTAGTTGAAGTCCGGATTGAAGTACGATATGCCATTAGTGCATACGGTAATCTTTCATGCCAATCCCGGTATTTCTCAGCTATTTTAGATAAAATCTTTATAATATTTTTGTTCTTCGCTTCCACAACTCCGTCATTTATGGGCGGTATGGGGATGAGTTAAGGTATTTGACTTTGAAATGACTCAATAGGTCATCAACCACCTTATTGTTTAGGTTCGAACCATTGTTTGTTAGGATTGCTTGAAGGACTCCATACCGGAGATGATGTATCTCTTAATAAACTTTGTCATGTTCTTAGCTGTGACATTAACATACGAGTTAGCTTCGTTCCACTTGGTGAAGTAGTCAATTGCTACCAGGATGAAATGATGTCCATTTAAAGCTTTCGGATTGATTGGCCCGATCATATCAATACCCCACATGGAGAATGGCCAAGCCTCAAACATCTCGATGTAGCTCGTTTGGAGGTGCATTAATTATGTCACAATATGCTTAGCATTGGTGATAAGACCTCACATGTTGGTTGTAGTCAAACTCCATTGTCATCCAATAATATCCAAATCTCATGATCTTCTTAGCTAGGAGATGGCCATTCATTTGTGATCCACATTCTCCCTCATGAATCTCTTTCATTATCGGTTTGCTTCTTTGGCGTCTATGCACCTTAGCAAGACAAAATCAAAAGACCTCTTGTAGAGAATTTATCCATTTAGGAAGAATTTGTAAGCTACTTTCGTGACGTACTTCTTATCACTTGGCGAACTATCTCGAGGAAATTCACTTTTCAAGAGGTAGTTCTCGATATCGTGATACCAAGGTTCTTCGTCGAATCCTTCTTCGATTACCAAGCAATAAGCCGGTTGATTTAGGATGTCCCCTCTCAAAGGCTCTATACATAGGCCATCATGTACTTGAAGCATTGATGATAAAGTAGCCAAAGTATACCAGAAAGTGATTTTGAGTTCTTAGCAAGTATTCAAAAGTTACGTCATTGAACTCCTTGGTTAGTCTCTCCAAGAATTTATGATATGGCACAAGTTTAGAGCCTTTTGTCTTCCATTCTCCTTGTGTATGCAGGATGATAAACATTAAATCTCCATATACTTGTAATTTGCGCACTTTCATTGAAATGGCCGTTGCAAATCAATGATGCATGCTTCATATTCGAAACGTTATTGGTGCATGGGAATACCAACTTGCGTAAATCGGGTAATGTTGACCTTCCGGGGATATTAAAACTGTCATAGTCCCTGATTCACGGCACCATCAAAATAAATGGTCCATTTCTCTCCCGATATGCTCTAGATACGATCCTCAATTTCTTCTTCTTTAAAGCTTTTGTGCTCTTGGGGGTTTTTCGCTAGTAAATTAGCAATGGCTCTTCCCTTCACCGATTTTTGGGAAAAAATTTTTAATATCAAATTCAGATAGGAGTACTTGCCATTTAGCCATTCTACCAACCGGAGCGGGTTTATTAAGGAGATAGTTGATTGGGTCATTTTCAATAACCGGCTTGATATGATGATGGAGAGTATACTATCTCAATCTATGGAGCACCCAAACCAATGCAACACAAGTCCTTTCGACTTTTTGGTAGCTACCTTCAAATGTGATGAACTTCTTACTCATGTAGTAAATTGCCATTTCTTTTCCATCTTTGGGACTTATTTGTGCCAATATTGCACCTAACGACTCGTCATGGACCGTCAGGTATAGTATCAAAGGGATACCTGGGTGGGAGGTACCGGGATTGGAGGTCGCATAAGATATTGTTTAATTTTGTCCAGTGCTTGTTGGCATTCGGAATCCCGTCTTAGTTTTACACCTTTCTTCGGGAGTTTAAAGAATGGCTTAGCGATTTCAAACAGTTGAAATATGAATCAGGTTATGTAGTTCACCTTTCCTAATAAACTCCTCACATCTTTGATTGTAGTAGGAGTACCGATTCCCCATATAACTTTGATCTTTGAGGAATCGATTTCAATTCCCTAATTATTCACCACAAATCCAAGTAATTTCCCGGTTCTAGCTCGAAATACGCATTTCGTGGGATTTAGCTTCAGTTTAAATTTGCGAAGCCGCTGAAATAATTTTCTCAATACTTGGACATGGTCTTCTCCAGCTTTAGACTTAGCTATCATGTCATCCACATATACTTCAATTTCTTTGTGCATCATATCATGAAAAAGGATCACCATTGCCCTTTGATATGTGGCCCCCACCATTTCTTAATTCAAAAGGCATTACCATGTAACATAAGGTCCCCCATGGAGTTATAAATGTAGTCTTAGCTTTATCCTCCTCCTTTAAGAAGATCCGGTTATATCTAGAGAATTCATCCATGAACGAGAATAATTCGAATCCGGTGGTACTATCAACCAGGACATCAATGTGCGATAATAGGAAGTCATCTTTCGGATTTGTTTTGTTCGGATCTCGATAATCCACACAGATTCTAACCCTCCCATCTTTCTTCATTACGGGAACTATGTTAGCAACCCATTCGGGGTATGAGATAATTTCGATGAACCCTACACTAGCAAGCTTGATTACTTCTTCTTCAATCTTTTTTAAAAGCTCGAGTTTCATCCTCCTCAACTTCTATTTCTTAGGAGGCATTTTTCGATCGGTGGGCAATGCATGGTCCATAATGCTTGGGTTCAGCCTGGCATATCAACGTAAGATCAAGCAAAAACATCCCGATATTCTTTTAACAAATTGATCATTATGAATGCTTCAAATGTGGTTAATCTTTCCCGGATTTTCACTTCTCCGATATTTTTAGCATCCTCAAGATTAACTATAACTATATTCTCAGTGGTGAGAGGATTAAATTCTTCATAACGACTCCAATCTCACCTAACTTATGCTTGATTATTTTCCCCGCTCGACAATTTCGTAAGAATAATCATCTTGATGACTCGAGGCACATAATAACCTGTTATGCATGGGAAGAATGATATGCCCGAAATGCGACAAGGATGGTTAACAAGTCACAACAACAATCAACAATGCATGATTTTATGAAAATCCCTTTGAAATTCATTTCAAAAATTTTGGAGGAAAAAGGAAAAGAACTAGTCCTCATCTCATCGACATCTTGGTTCTCAAAACGTTTTGAAATCAAGATTCATATGGCAAATCGGACCTCAAGCTCCAATTCTTATTAAGGTAAATATCATCATCGAACTAATTTAGGACTCCATGTGTCCTTAATAAAGCCTAAAATGTTTATTGACTGGTGTAGAAAATGACATTATAATATTGTACTTCTTGAATTGATAGTAAAGGATCCAAGGGTACCCTAAAGGAAATGCAATGACTGAATTGTAAATTATACGAAATTAAATGCAAGTATTAAATGCATTAAAGAGAGAGTTCAAAAGGAGTCTCTTTACTCGGGGATAGGAGCATCGACCTCGAGCCATTCGATGATTACGTGCATTCATTCATCCATGAAAGGGTTATAGAGGTCTAGTTCTTTATTAGTGAGAATCTCTTCATCCTTGAGCCACTTAGTACTCTTGCAGAATATCTCATTCAGTGGGTTATTGAACATCTTTCCTTGGCCTTTTCAAGAGCTAGAGCCAATGAATTGATCGCTTCGGCTTCCATAGCGCCCATGGTATCCACGGTTTCTACCTCGACCTCCATAACGATCGATATCTCCTCTATAACCCAAAATTAACCTTATGGTCGTTTGATTTCGATTCGGAGGATTAGTAATGCCTTGACCGTATTTTCCTAGTCCGGTTCCAAGGATGTATCCACTCATCAAGAGTACCTTTCCAGCCATCATAGCGGATTTGGAAAAGTTAAGTGTAGTAATCTTAGTTCCAAACGGTATATGCATGATAGACATGATGTCGAAGGTATGATAGCTCAACTCTTCTTCCTTACCGAGGTTCGACATATGGAAGCATTTAACTAGCACGGGCTCTATATTCCACTTCACCGTGAACAATAATCAGCCTTTCATTCACTACAAACTTGACTTTCGATGAAGACTTGAAGATACTACTCCGGATACATGTATCCAAGGCCTTCTCAAAAGCATCATGAAAGCACTTAGAATATCCAAGACTTGGAATGAAATGGAGAATCGATCGGGCCCACCATAACATCCAACTCAATTTCTCCAACTACGTGCTTTGAAACTCCATCAAACGAGCGAATGGTTGCTTTCGACCCTTTTATCAAGTCTTGAGATATCCCCAAACTTTTCGGAGTACTTAAGGGATATAGGTTGAATGTAGATCCGTTGTTAATCAAAATATGAGATACCTCTTTTCCCGGACACCTCATAGAGATGTATAAAGCCTTATTATGCACTCGTCCTTCTCTAGGGAAGTTTTCATTTGAGAATGAGATCTCATCTTTTAATAGTATCACACCGACGAAGTCCTCCAATTTGGACTTCATTTATAGTCTCCGAAACATTTATCTCATTCAGCACCTTTATCAAAGCGTTCTTATGCTTCTCGAGTTTACAAAGAGATCCAAGAGCAAAATTTGAGCGGGGATCTTCCGAGTTATTCTATGACTTCACTTCATATTCGACTAGATCTTCTTTACATTCTCTTTAGTGGACTCTTTTTCTACACTCTCTGGCTTACATCTTTAGACCTCATCACGCGTTTATCTTGCCAATTCCATGGTCTTAGGATATCGCTTTCTAATCATATTCCACTAGCGGAATCTTGATCTTTACTTGGTTTGATCATTTCATTCTCGATCCTTTCCTATTTTGTCTAACTCATCATCATTCAGCTTGATGACCATCAACTTGCTAGAGAGTTCCTCTTCTTCCACACTCATTCCATCCACTTTGTCTATGTTAATGATAAAGGGAGTCAAAGTTTCTATCACTCCAACCAATTCGTCCTCGTGAATATCCTCGAATTATATTCGCGAGAATGTTTAGCGCATAGGGGGCTTTCTAGCCTTCTTTCACCAAATTGCCTCTAACGTTCCATTTTAACTCTTTGTATTATACCTTCCATTCTTATGCCTTTGTCGACGAAATGCTCAAAAGAGTGGTACATATAAGCACACCCGCAATCAAAGTATTCCTCGGGAAGCGATTTCGATGCGTATTCCACCATTTCCTTCTCGGACAACGGGGTTGCACCTTCTTAGCCTTGTCTCTTTTCCATCTTCAGGCGAAGAGTTCAAAACTCTTGTCTTCACCTTTCTTTATGTTGAGTATATCAGTTCTACTAACATATTCTTTCAAACTCGATTTCGAATCATCGTACAAATTGCTCTAATAAATCTTCCCGAGTTGGGAACCTAGTCTAAATCAATATATTGGAACCATAGTGACGTAGATCTAGTCAAGTTGAACTTGAAGTTATAGATGAGGGCTTTATCATCCTCATAGTATCTAACCATCTTGCGGAGATAATACGAAACGTGGGGCATGGGGTATCCAATACCATCACTTTATTAAAAATGTCACCCTTGAACTTGGCCCTTGATGTGGGATATTCCTTTTCTAAGTGATAGGAATCATAAGCTCCATCAATTCGACACTTACCGAGATAGCTCATTACACTGCTCCCGTAAGTCGGCCATGAGGCGATTACGTGTTTCGATTGCCCTTCGCATCTCGAGTGCTTGCATGCCTTCCTCAACTTTTCATTCATTAAGTCACATTGCTAGACGAGACAATTCGATACCATGCTAGCTAGATGACGCATGTGAGTCTCCATATTAGCCATCCGGATATGGATCTCTTGCTCCTTTGGTTCAACTTGAGGACTTTTCATGATAGGTTCCTCATCCATTGTACCAACGAATTCTTCATCTATGTCATCCATTCCTCCCCATCTATCAAGGATTATATCCTTTGAATCTATAAAGAAACTCGGAGAAGCGAAATATAGAACTTTAAAGTTATGCCTCCTCTATCTGGGCCTAAATTATCAACCACATCGCCTCTACATAAGGCATCCTATAGGAATCTCCTGTCTATTTTTCCAGCCTTTTCCAAGCGTTCTTCATATTCATCTCGTATCTTCGCCTTTAGCATTCATCGGGTATCCATAAGGAACTCTCTTATTGTAGCTCTCATCATGAAGTCGTTGGAGATTACGTCTACCTTCCATACATCCCCTTGAAGGCGCAATCGTCAATTCTTCTAATGATGCCCAAATTAACCATCTTCTCCAAGCATGATATCTTCTATTCTTTAAAGATGCTTCATTTCTCTAGATATTGGGATGCGATATCTAGGACTTCCTATAGCTTCCTAATATCAACAATAAACTCCAATTGTTCCTCATGCTTATCTTCAAATATCGCGTTGACCTCGCGATGTTCGGTAGAAGATTTTGTTGTACTTTCTGTTTCGATTTGTCAAACTCTAGGTTCCACCATCTATTAAGGCTCGAACCTTATACTTCAATGCAAGATAGTTGTCCACATTATGTCCTTTTTCACCTATATGGTAGGCGCGGGATTGAGTCTCATCGAACCCGGGGAACTTGGGAGGATTCAACCTTGGTAGCTCTTTGGCAACCAAACGTCCCTCAAGAAGCATAGGAGAGTTTCTATAGAGCGAAAGTGGTAAAAACTAGTGTTTTCTTCTTTGGCTCAAATGTTTTGCGCACCAAGACGCACTCCTGAGTTAGACTTAACTCGAAATTTCCTCGACTTAATAGAATTGGGAATGAAGGCTACATTCCATGTTTGCTCCATTTCTCTTCGATTGGGTATTGATGCTTAAACGTTGTGTCGGTATCTTCTTCTCTCTTAAAGCCCATTCATGACGTTACGCTATCTTTATCAAATGCGCGAACATTTAGCACCCATAGGTATTTAACTTGTCAAAGAATTTGAAAGGCAAAGCCTTTAGGAATAAATCAATCAATTCCTCTTCAAGGATGGTGGCTTCACTTGAATTGCAAGGGATCTCCACCTCTAAGCATCGGTTCAAATACCTTCGTTCTTCACCTTCGATGTTCTTAGCAAATCTTCTCTAGTGAATGCGATTAATGTGTTAAATTTGTACTTGTCGAAGGAACTGATCGACAAGTTTGTCCCAATCAACAATGCTTTCGGGTTTCAACTCAATGAACCAAGCCAAGGTTATCCTAGTTAAACTTTCTTGAAAGGTATTCACCAATAGTAAAGTGTTATCCGAATATTGGGTCATTCGACGCAGTTAATACTTCAAATGTGCTTTAGGACATCCAATCCCATTATACTTCCTTATGAAGTCGAGCTCTTTATAATCCATAGGAACTTCAATCTTAGTGACCGATGTCACCTTATCAAATCTGGATAACTCGTATCCTTGACTAGCTAGGCATTCTTCTATTTTGGCCAATCTCTTGGCCTCTTTCATAGCTTTAGAAGACTATTTTTCCAGGTCAAAAACAACAGGAGGAAATTTTCATGGTGCTTCAAGTATTCGAGTTGAATTAGCTGGATGACCCTAGCCAGGGTTATGAGACGGACTAGGTTGAGCACTAGCTCCTACCCTAGTCGGGTATTTCCCTTGGGTTGCAATAAACATTGCTTTCAATTCTATAACTATCGTAGCCACGTATTCATCTAAGTTTCCAGGGTCGGTTACACGAAGAGCAAAATCTTCTTGCCCCATTCTTAATCATCTTGTTTTACTATGAGTTCTCGTGGCGATAAATCACCTGTTCATTAAGATTTCAATTAGAATTGGAAGAATTGATACTCATGGCAAAGAACTTTAAAATTCTCCTCAATACCATATTTATTGAAGACTAATGAGGAGAAAAGCCTATTGATGAACCTTGACTTCATCAAAATGGTCTTTTTCACCTTTTATCACAAATATTCATGTTATTGAGAAAGGATTAATCCGTGATAATTGATTTTTCTAAGTGATGATGAATATGTCTCAAATGCATAAATGAAGTTAGAATGCATTTATTACAACTCAAATTGTTCAAAAGTATTCAAAAGATGATACATGCAACATCAACATGCTAAAACTAAATGGGAATCAATCTATCCAAGCCGAGGATGCTTGGACTCCGCCCAATCTTCTTATCCATCCGAGTCCATAGATAAGGATGTTCGCTTCCTTCAAGTGTCGGTAGCTCTGGTCCTCAAGAATGTACTGCTCTACTCCGGGGAGCGTGCGGTACGATATACTTCGGGGATGTAGGGCTCCACTTCTTCAATTCGAAGTGATACGTACTCGAGGACATATGGTTAGACCAAAAATTATCAAAACTCTTTGAACTTCTTAATATACGCTTGGAAGCATGATGGATGTTGATCTTTCTGTCCAAATGATCCGGCCACTCTACCTCTTGTAGAGGTGTATTCTATAAAGCATGGATAATCTTATTAATCTTCGCTCGATAAAGAGCCTTCGTCTTCTCGGTAAGCTCACTTCGTGGTAAGTCGAACAAGAAAACTCTAGGATAAGTATCGAGTGGGATCTCCTGAAATATGACAAATTACCTAACCACTCGAATGGGGTAATATGCAACACCACCCGTCCAACCTATCGAAGGAATAAGGTCTCCATTTGCTCCAGGTGATACGGACCTCAAGTAATCTTAGTCAAGCCAACCGCCATCGTAGGTGCTCGAGGCTTCAATTTTCCAAGTATGTTCAACGATTTCTTAAAAAAGTGGCTTAGGACTAAGGAATGACACTTTAAGAAATATCTAAAAGGATGGACATATTCGCTAATCTCATAGCGCCCTACTTTGAGTCCAAATATTTTAACAAGAAAAATGAACTCCATGTGGAGTAGTCCGTTGGAGGCTTGAAAAGTACCTTTCCCCCATATTTGCAAGCGGTTTAGAGAAAGGAATATCTCAACTAGGATCATGTAAGAGTAATCCCAATGGGTTACAGGCTTGCTGGGCTATGTGAACTATAGAAGGATCAAAGATCGTTCTAGAAGTGGAAAATAGAACGAACGCGAAAAATGCTAAGATTAACACCTTACCCGATCTATGACCAGAATTGATTGGAAGCAAGGAATGGTTGTCAACGAGGAACGACAAGGTAAACTTGCCATAATGGGACTTGTAAACTTTTTCTATCTTGAAAATTTTGAGTTGAAGGAATTTTGATAGGCATTGAGTAGGATTCATGTCAAGCGGGGGTTGAACTATGTGCTTGTCAAATTGAGCTCCTATGATAGCGATATATTCCTCTAAAGTCGACGTCAACTCCAATCCTCGAAAGTTGAAAGTCATGGTCTTGGGATCCCGGGATCTTGCTAACGCTTGAAAAAGAACGTATTGGTACCTTACTTTGATCAAGTTTACCAATCTCCCTAAACGGCCTTCCACATAAGTTCGATTAATCACATCGAGTCGGTTCCACCATTGCATGAGCCCTTTGCATGAGACCGAGATGATCTTGATGTCTCCATTCCCCATTGTCTCTAATGAATGAAAGAATGATCCTAGAATCAATTATTACGGATTTTCATGTTTGATGCGTGCAATGAGATGCAAGTGTTATGCAAGTATACTAATTCAATTTCATGCCATCTTTTGATGAAATAAGGGTTAAATGCTCTTATTTGACCAAAAGGACTCAAATGAAGAGTTTTAAACCATGTTTCACTCAAAGAAATCATGTAATTTATTAGAATCATTAAAGTGATTGGAAAGAAAGCCACCATGACATAACATGACCACTAAACTCAAACGGTGTAAGTACATCTCAAATAACCTCAAATACATCCAAGTCTAGGGAAAACATGTAAACATATTCAGAAATGTCAAAATCACATATGGAGTATATCTCAATGTAAAGACAAGCAAATCAAACTCTAAAAACTACTAAGGTTCCCCAAGTCATATTTGGTTGATATCCGAATCCTCATCATATGAGATCTCCACAAATCCAGGGAAAGGAAAATTGTCTTCAACAACCTCGTTCCTCTCTTTGATAGCGTAATATGGAGCAATCTTAAATGTGCGGTTTAGTTTCTTCGTCTTCATGCACCATTCATGGAACGCTTCATCCTCCTCTAACTAATCGGCTTTCTTGATCGGGGAATGATTCATAATAATCTTGACTACATGACGGCATTTCTTAATCTTGAGAAGAGTCTCAAAAACGCTCTCTTTGGTCATTGCTGACTTTAGTTCGACTTGACGCTCCTCTCGAGTGATGACCTTGGAAGCTTCCATCCGACTTGAGGAAACCATCTCTCTATCCTAAAGAAAAATAGCTTTCCAACCAATCACTCAAATGATTTGCGAAATGATGATGCATGATATGTACAATTCAAGATGAAGAATTGAAATTTACAAAATTGAATTGAAGAGCCTTACCAACTAATGATACCCTTTTATGATTTTTTATTTTATGTATACCAACCTTTCAATCACATGTGCATGAGACAAGTGAAAGGTTTAACTCTAGAAATCAAAATAGCTTGGGTATGGACCTAAAAGGTTTCCATTCTATGAGTTGGTGAGCCGCCCATAAGCGCAATCAAACAACAAGTGCGTAGGTTCAACAACTTCGCATAATGAGTGGGATTAAGTATGGTCAACCCAAGCGCAATCAAACGCAAGAGTTTTGCATACCAATCCCTATCTATGGCGGCCTAAGGGTGTTTCGCGGCTTGGGTTTAGGCGCTTATACATGTGGAGTGTCGTCATCCTCAAAATATGCAAGTCATGCACATTAATTTATAGTCAAATCAGCACTTCAAATGTTCATAAAGTAAACAATCAATCTAAACTCCGGTCTGCATAAAACATGTCAATAAAGACGCCACCCCTTATAACTCCCAATCTGCACCAACATTTAACATATTTCGTTAGAGGACTTACTTCACCTTTGAGAGCATCTCGAGAAGATAAGGTTTGAAAACACTCATCTTTTTAATCGGCCCAAATCCTCTAAATTTCTCCAATGGAGTCGTCGATGCACGCAACCCTCTCTCCGCAACTCAAAGGGGGGGTTAATGGGCCGTCCGTCGTCCAACTATGATGGTGTGGATTTCAAACGCGGGCCCCTCCAAGGCTCGTTACCCAAGTCGAAAAGGCGGGAAAGAATAATTAAAATCGGGATCAACTTTAGTATGGTCGGGTGACATGTGCATAGTGTACGTTGGAGTCGCCACCAATTATTTTTTGGAAGGTATGATTGGAAATCCTATCAAATGATCGGGAGTAACCAATCGATTCTCGTGAAAATTAGAGAAATGGGTTTGGGGATTTTGTTACGTTGAGAGTGTCATCGACGCCCTTTCAATACCGACTTGAGTGTTTTTCTAATCTAAGAATTCATATAGATGCTCAAGGAGGTGAGGTAGGCTCTAACGACCTATGGGTATTATACAAATTGGCATTTTCTATCATATCATTCACAATCAAGAATTAAAGTGCGTCAATCAAGGAATCAATGACATGTGTGGACAAATCGCATTAAATCAATCAATCAAATCAACATGACAAGCCTAAAAGAGCCCTATAGGCTTAGGGAAGAGCCGATTAAAACCCCGGGGTTGGTTCGGAAAGTGTAATGGCCAAATGCCCGGAAGGGCAAACGGTGATTTGAGAAGGCTTAGGAACCCAAAAATCACAAATTAGGGTCAAACCAATTGAATGTAGCTATTTTCATTTTTTTTTCTTTCGTATTTTTTTTTAGAAATTTTTGAAATTTTTCCTGATTTTTTTTTCTAAGTTTGTTAGAATTGTTTACTATTTTTTACTATTTTCTTTGGATTTTTCTGATTTTTTATTGATTTTTCTAAAAACAAACTAGACCGAGTTAACCGGGTTAACATACCGGCCAACCCGATCCCGACCCATGCCCGGACCTATGCGACCACAAAACAGTGCCGTATCACTATTTTTATATTTTTTATTATTCAAAAATTCTAAACCATTTATGAGAATATTAAAAAAAACTAATATCTAATCATACGGCTCCTATTGAACCACATGGCAAGCTGCGGCCGTCGGATCACTCGCAGACCTAAAACGACGCCATATCTCGCCATTTTTAATTTTCAAAAAATCTAAAAAAAAAATTTCAGAATTCTAAAAATCTAATTACTAATCTAGCGGCCCCCATCTAACCACGTGGCGCCCTACCGGCCATTCGATCGACATTGTTTAATCAAACCAATCCTAATGGCCAATCCGACGTGTGCGTCATGTGTCATGCCACGTGGCGCCACGTCGGTGTCACCTAGGATGCTTACTAGTCAATCGTGCCACGTTAGCGTCGTCTTCTTCACGAGACCAACTTTAGAATGAATGTTAGAGGTTTCTCCGTTGTTGATCGAAGGCGAAGCCTCGACGACGAAGAAACCTCGGCCAATCGACACCAAACCCCACCAATAGACTCGCTTAACTCTCCTCTATCACATATATCAAAATCAAGCAATATTATCCACAAAATCACTATGGCGAAGCTCGCACAATATAGACATGGCATGTGCAAATCTTGCAAACCAAAGCATAACAATGCAATTTATTCACACAAAAGCATCGCATATGGCTAAGAAAACTTATCTCGAGCTTTGATTGAGCTCGCGATCGGTAGAAATGGCTGACCGAGTGTTCGACAGTCCGACGAAGGTTGGAGGTTCGACTCTTGTGTTTCGGGCAAAATCAATTCAAAAAATGAGTTGCGATCGTGGTCGGTGATGTTCAACAAGCACAACGCCCACAATAATTGCAAAAATCATTATCCGAGCAACGAGATGCCATGAACATTGAGAGTGAAGGTCAAGAACTCGACTTACCATTTTAGGGGATGTTAGGTTACGAAACCGGTGCGAGATAGTCTCCTGGGAGGTTCAAGGCGAGCCTCCTGAAGTGAATCGAAGCCTTAATTCGATCTGGATTGCTTGAGACCGGACTTGCGTAGCTCGAGCTTAAAGCTTCGATAATGGCATCGCCGAGAGCCTCTATATATATATATATATATATTCACTCTCTCTCTAGTATATTAGTTGTGTGCGAACATAGTGCCAACTCTCCCTCTTCTAGAATGCTTCGAAAGGGTATATACCCATTTTGAATTTTCGTGCGATCTAGCAAGGCTGTCCCGACTTGAATCTCACGTGCCCACACGTGCCAAATGGTACTAAAGGCGTCGGAGAAGGCATAGGATTGCATCTCCAGTCCGCAATCCCGCGACATGTCCCGCGAGTGCAATTGAACATCCAATTTGGTCTAATTTGATGCTCGGGTTGACTTTTGCAATCTCGCGACATTGACCCGACCTCGCCGGCATGATTCCGATGGTCCCATATGGTGAGACTCGGTATAAAAAACGATTAAAGCGACTGTCAGATTTCAAAAGACGAACAAAAGCCATTCAATCCCCAATGATTCAACATGTCGAAACTAGATCATGTCCGATTGATTGTCTAATTTGATCAATAAAACTTCAATCCTCGCAATTCCTTGAACCCGAGGATCTAATTGCAATGCGGGGTGATGAAGTTGAATGTCAAGACTTTAAAGATGTGGAAATTGCAAATTAAAAGACTCAAATTGCAATTTTTGGACAAATTCAACTCTATGTGTAATGAAGGGACACTTGGAATTGAACTTGATTTTTGAATTTTTGAGAAGTCAAAATGAAAATGAAATAAAAATAAAAATATAGAATATTTTTGTGTAGTTTTCCGACCTCGAAAAATATTTTTTTAAAATTTTCAAGTCATTTTTCTATTTTTGAAAAAATATTAAAAGAAAGCAAAAAATATGAAAAATTATTTTTTGTTCAAAAAATGGTTCCTTAGGTTTGACCAAGGCTACCAAAATTGATTTTATAATTTTTTAAACTTTTTATGAATTTTTAAAAAATAAATTAAAAACGATTGATCAAAGTTCGAGTGTCAACATAGACATCTCGTGTGATAGTTTTGTCATCATCAAAAAGGGGAAGATTATTGGAAAAATGTCTCATAAACTATTTTGATGATTTCCAAACTATCATTTGGTATTTTATTTACCATTAGTGTGCGAGATGTTTATTCTATATGGTTAAGGATCAAGAGATGGCCATCGAATAAAAATCGCGTGAAAGATCAAGCAATTTCATGAAAATATTCGGCTGGGGACCTTAAAAGATCTAGACACCGCATATTTGATATCGGAGCTTGAAAGAGCGAGATCAAATGAGGAGTATAAAATCTATACATGCCAATGTTTCAAAAAGATCATCTAAAGTTGGCCACGCTTAATGGAAAAGGCCAACGAGAGGATTTCTATCTTCTCGGGAGCCATACACCGCTTTTTGGGAGAAAAGCTAAACAGTCGGTGCGGAAAGCAAGTCGGCACCTCTTTTGGGAAAGTCCTGTCTAACGCTGAAAAAGCTGCTCTAGCTAGATGATAAGCTATCCCATTAAACTCCAATGGCTCTTTTGCTTCTCCAAAGATTCTTAAACGATTATTTTGCTTGAAACTTATAAAAGAAGGAGGTCGTGAAGGCCAAGGAGTAATCCAACAAAGGTACGAAAAATAGATTGCTCTTCCAAGTGTGTTGACGCCTAAATTTTGACTAATATATATTTTGCATAAAAATTAGAACTAATTTTAGTTCTAAACAAAAATCATCTCACATATTCATTTAGCATTGGCATACAATTTGAGCTTAATTTAACAGGGTGCGGACTAGGCATGCGGTGGAAAAATGCACCAAGAAGATTTGGGCTTGAAAGAAATATTTTCTCATGGACTGTATTGCAAATACTCGGAACTTCAGGGATCAGATTGCAAATACTTGAAACTTCGGGGACTACATTGCAAATACCAAAAGAAGATGGGGAAAGGAAGATGGTGAAAGGAAGATGAAGAAGAGAAGATGAAAATGGAAGATGAAGATGAAGAAAGGAAGATGAAGAAGAGAAGATGAAAATGGAAGATGGAGTAATGAAGGTGAAGAAGAGAAGATGAAGATGAAGAAGAGAAGATGAAGATGGAGAAAAGAAGATGAAAATGGAAGGTGGGGAAATGAAGATGAAGAAAAGAAGGTGAAGATGAAGAAAAGAAGATGAAAATGGAAGGTGAGGAAATGAAGATGAAGAATGAAGGATGAAGAATTTTGCCTATAAAAGAAGAAGAGTTCTTGAAGAGAGAAGGGAGTTTTTTGGGGGGAGTAGGAGAAAATTGAGAGAGTTTTTGGAGTGGAAGAGAATTGAGAGAGTTTTTTAGAGGAATTCTTTAAAGGGGAAAAAGAGAATTCTTGAGAAAAAATTTTGAGAGAGTTTTGAAAGGGCTTGAGTGTTTTGAAGCTCGGTCTTTACCATTGCCAATTTCGCACCCATCAACACAAGCCACAAGTTCATCACCATCGTTCAAGCTCGCCCGAAAAAGGAAAGCTAAGTGATTTCCTAACTTCCTCTAAGTTCGGATACAAATTAGCCTAGATTTTCTACACCGATTTTTCTCTACGTTTTTATGTTAAATAACAATGCATATCAACGATGAGACGTCAATGGTACGAGAATAGAAGGAGAGCAAAAGGGAAAAAATATCAACGCCCGGATTGCGGTCTCATGAAATTCTAGCGAGATGAGAAAGAAGCGTGAAGGAGAGGTAGAACCAAGAGATTTCTCGGTCTAACGAGTCACCAAATCGGTCCAATAGTCAAAACAAGCCCGGAGCACAAATTTGGTGCACGAGTTCAATTGGGGAGTAATCTTGAACCTATTTCATCCCAATTTCATGTAATTTCTTTATTATAAAAATACTCAAAATTTCAAAAAAATGTCGTGGGAAGAAAAACCCAAAAAAAATTGATTCTTCAAGTAGAATTCATCAAGTTTGTCAAATCCATTATTTTTTCATGAATTTTAAGGTACCGAAAGGGCATTAGTTGTAATTAATGTAACCAAGTCCCCGGACTCTTAATCTCCGGTTCGCGAAATAAGATAGTTTTCTCCCGCTATTTTATTTAGGTTTCTAATCGACCTACCGAAAATGATTAGTGGCGACTCCAAATTCAAATCACATTGCATGTTAATCATTCGAACCTTAAGTTGCGATTTGGTATGGACTTGGGAGAGTCCGAGTTAGGTTAGTTAATTAATTAACTCGATAATCCATTAGCCCGAAAATGATAACTTGTTTATATTTTTTTAGGTCGCGACAGCTTAGGCGACTCACTGGGAAGCCAAAGAGGACTTAAGCCGAATAAGTTCATGAAAAGGAAAATTACTTGATTTGGCAATCTTGGTTGAATTTTAATCCCTAGGTGTTAAATGGTTTTGCGGGAAAGGGAGTTATAAGGGGATGAGTGTTTGCTAACCTTTTTGCGTAGGTTGAAGGAGATTGTGTATGGTTCATATTGAAGTGTTGGATGCTATGAACCGCCGCGTATGTTTTTACTTGTTTTTACATTTACACTTAGCACACACAACCCGCCATTGAACCCGAATGGCTAGGCTTAGGATGGTACTTGATTAGGGATACTCCGGCCATCGTCGTCTGGCCCGAGTCGCTCTTCTCGAGTCCCAAACTATTTCAAATCGGTGCCAAGAGTTAACACCTCCATCATTCGCCGTGTGATGTGGGTCGTTACTTGGGCCGGCCCGGATGTCTACGGGGGATCTTGGTTCAATCGCAAGCCGATGTGGTTTAGTCCTGGATATCCCCGGGGCTCCACTTTTGTCAAGCCATGCTAGATAGAAATCGAACCTCACGAGCATTTTCATGCGCATGTCTTTGTGGTTAACACTTTCTCTCCAAAGGAGGTAATTTCTTGAGCTTTATCACCGATTTTTCTTATCTTGTTTTGGGTCGGTCCATGATCTAGGTTGAGTCATTTGGCACACGAATGGGTCGCATTGATATCCCTTCACAATTGAAAGAACTTGTCTTCATAAAAAATGTTCGGAAGATCATAATCTCTCATGACAAAAACTTTTGCAGCAATCCAATACATTTTCCTTTTAATAAGGAATTAATAGCCGAGATGGAGCAGGCTGGAATTTCACATGTTTTCAGACTCCAGATTCATTTTACAATTTAGAACTAGAAAACGTGCCTTTTTGTGGAATTACCAAACATGAAAGTTCTAGATCGTTGTTTCAACTAATAGCCTGCAAAATTTCAGTCTCTAATTCATTTTTTTAAGAGGTCTTCCGTTCTTTTGTTGGAAACCGGATAAAGCAATTTTCTGGATGAATTTGTTTAAAGAAGTATTAAACTGCATTGATCCGTGTGAAACCCGCCGTAGAGTAAAACACAAAAGTTGTTCGTCGGTATGTCATCTGTCAGCTCCTAAATTTTGGCATTGTCTTGACTAATGTACGAATTAAGATGAATTTTCTCGTAAAAATCGACGAAACTGAAAATTGCCCGATGCGGTCTTTTGGTCATGTCTAGTTCATTCATTGAGTCTAGAAGGAAGTCATGGACCGGCCTTCTATCCTCGCTCATTGTACTTACTCTTGGCTTATCGCTTTTCAGGAAATTTATCACGGATCCTCCGCATATTACTCGATTGGTGGCGAAGAGAATGGCCGACATTAACGCCGCTGTCCATGAGACTTTGAATGAACCACTCGGTGCTCTAACCGAGCGATTTGAAGGGATGATGTCTCACAAGATGATGGATAACTTCATAACCAAGCTTCAGCCGGCCCAACTCAAGCCCTCCGCCAGTTGTGCCAGCTCTAATTCCCTCGGCAGCAATTCCAAGAAGGCCCCAAGGTGTTCCCTATCGGCTATACCGCTGGAAGATATTATTTTAACAGCGCGGATTCGAGCGTACCACCCTCGATTCCAACTCCCCAAACCAACCCGATGACCAATGAGTTTGTCATCATGGGGGATACATAAGGAGGGAAACCTAGTGGATTCAGAAGAATACGACCTAGATGAGTTCAATCCAGATTATGAGGAAATTCGTCAAGATTTCGAACGACATGAGGAGATCAAGCCCTCGACCAGGTGAACAAATTATCTCGATCAACCTAGGCGATGCGGAAAACCCTAAAGAAGTTAAGGTTAGGGCAAGCCTTTCCTCGAAAATGTCCGAGCGCCTGATCAGGCTCTTGAAGGATTACCAAGACGTTTTCACCTGGTCCTATGCAGATATGCCCGGTCTTGACCGTTCCATTGTCGAGCATTGTTTGCCGATCGATCCTTCGGCTAAGCTAGTCGTGCAAAAGTCAAGGAGGGCCGACCGAAATTAGCGCAGAAGATCAAAGAGGAGGTCATGAAACTTCTCGATATAGGATTCATTGAGACTACGAATATTCCGATTGGGTCGTTAACATAGTCCCCGTCATGAAGAAAGACGACCGCATTCGGGTTTGTGTCGATTATCGAGATTTGAACAAGGCCTGTCCCTAAAGATCATTTTCCCCTCCCGCATATCGACGTACTTGTTGTGATGCATGCGCACGGTTTGAATTGTTTTCATTCATGGATGGTTTCTCCGGGTACAATCGGATCCCGATGAATGTCAATGACAAGTTGAAAACCACTTTCACCACACCATGGGGAATGTTCCATTACGGGTAATACCGTTCGGTCTCGAAACGCTGGAGCCACTTACCAACGAGCCATGGTTGCCCTTTTCCATGACATGATGCATAATGATATTGAGGTTTACGTCGATGACATGATAGCAAAAACAAGGCATGGAGAAGATCATGTCGAAACACTCGAAGAAATTGTTCGACGGACTCCGAAAGTATAAGTTACGCCTCAACCCCGCCAAGTGTGTCTTTGGGACCAGCTCGGGCAAGCTACTCGGATTCGTGGTACGCGATAAGGGCATTGAAGTCGACCCTTCAAAAGTTAAGACTATTCGTGAGCTTAAGCCGCCGACAATGATTAAAAAAGTTCGAAGTTTGATGGGTAGGCTAAACTATATTACTCGATTCATCTCTCGATTATCGAAACCGCTAAGCCATTCCTCAAGCTATTAAAAAGAATGCGCTAGTCCAATGGGATAGCGAATGTGAAGAAGCTTTTGGGAAACTCAAGAAAGCATCTCATGAATCCACCCGTGCTTGTTCCTCCAACACCGAAGCAACCTTTAATCCTCTACCTCACAATCCTTAGTGAATCCTTGGGTGCTATGCTAGCCCAAGAGAAGTAGGAGGATGGAAGAGAACGAGCCATTTATTATTTGAGTAAGAAATTCACAACTTCGGAAATGAAGTACTCCGAAGTAGAGAAAACATGTGCGGCGTTAGTGCAGGTGCTGTACGGGCTTCGGCAATATACCTTGCATTACCAAGTGCTTCGGTGACAGAATGCAATCCCATCAAATACTTGCTTAATCAACCCGCCTTGATTGGTAGACTTGCTAAATGGCAAATCCTCATCTCCGAGTTTGACGTTCAATATTTGTCCCAAAAGTCAATCAAGGGACAAGCTATAGCGAGATGTCCTAGCTGAAAATCCGGGCAAGACGATGATGCCTATCATTCGAGGATCGAATCATGTCGATGGAGGATTACATCCGGACTATGTATTTTGACGGATCTGTCAATTTATCGGGATCGAGCACGAGCCGCGGTTCGATATCTCCAGGTGGTCAACATTATCCCGTGGCAGCAAAATTGGTATTCCCTTGCACAAATAACATAGCGAGAATATGAGGCATGCATCCTCGGTCTATAGGCTGCGATTGAAATGGAGATAGCCCGACTCAAGGTGTTCGGAGATTCCGCTTTGATTATCATTCGATGTTGGAAAGTGGAAGACGAGAGATGCCAAATTGCTATCCTACCATGAGTATCTCGGATGAATTGGTAGAGGAATTTGAGGATATCTCATTTGAGTATCTGTCCAGGACTCATAATCGATTCGCCGATGCATTGGCTACCTTGTCTTCAATGTTACAAGTCGCCAATGGACTTGAGGTTGACCCACTGAAGATCGATGTATTAAAAAAGCCGGCATATTGTATGGCCGTGATCGATGAACCCGATGGTAAGCCATGGTACCATGACATCAAGACTTACATTCGAAGCGGGAGTTCTACTGAAAAAAGTACCGTATCCGACCAAAAGTACATAAGGAAGATGGCCTCGAAGTTCTTCTTGAATGGAGAGAATTTGTACAAGCGGTCATTCGATTCTGTCCCTACTAAGATGCGTTGACTCGATCAAAGCAGTTCGTCTAATAATGGAAGTACATGAAGGGATCATGGTCCACACATGAACGGCCACTGTCGGCTAAGAAGATTATCGGGTTGGGTTATTATTGGCTCACGCTCGAAAGAGATTGTATTCAGCATGTCCGGAGCTGTCACAAATGTCAAATTCATGGTAACAAGATTAATGTCCCTCCAAATGAGTTGCATCGATTATCCGAACCATGGCCGTTTTCTATGTGGGGCATTGATGTTATCGGTCATATCAACCCTAAAGCATCAAATGGGCATCGATTCATCTTGGTGGCGATTGACTATTTCTCTAAATGGATCGAAGCCGCATCCTATTTAGCGGTCACGGCAAGAAATATCGCGAAATTTATCCGCCGGGATATCATTGCTCGATACGGTTCACCCGAAGCCATAATCACGATAATGGCTCGAACTTAAACAACAAACTAATGGAAGAATTGTTTAAGGAATTCAAGATCAAGCATCCGAACTCTTCCCCATATCGTCCTCGGATGAATGGAGCAAGAGAAGCCGCCAATAAGAACATTAAGAAAATTTTAGCGAAGACGGCTGAAAATTATCGCGATTGGCATGAGAGGTTGCCATTTGCACTTATGGCATATCGGACCTCGATCCGGACATCTACCTGGGGCAACCCCGTATTCTCTTGTATATGGAATGGAGGCTGTTCTACCGTTGAAGTGAAAATTCCTTCCTTACGTATACTATCTCAAGCTAAGGCGACGGAAGCTGAATGGATCCAGCAGAGAGCCAGCCAATTGAATTTGATCGACGAAAAAAGACTTAAGGCTGTATGTCATGGCCGGTGTTATCGAGAGAGAGTTGCTAAATCATTCAACAAAAAAGTTCGGCCTCGATATTTTCATATCAATGACCTGGTCTTGAGAAAATTATTGCCGAATAGTCCCACTCCCGGAAGGGAAATTCGCTCCAAACTATGGTGGTCCATATATAGTAAAGAAGGTGCTCCCTAGTGGTGCTTTGATTCTGGCCGAGATGGATGGTCGTGTCTTTACCAATCCAGTCAATTCGACGCCGTAAAAAATATTATGCTTGATTCACTCGATGTTTTCATAATCGAGTTATAATATTAATCTGATTCACGAGTTGTTCACAATTGAATTGACCATCGGAGAGCGTGAGATTTACATATTCGCAGAGTAAAAGGGGTTATCTTGCGAAAAAATATGACGACCAAGATAAAATGAGTAAAAACTTGCATTCATTTCATTCATCGGAAAGCCTTACAAATAGATCAACGGGGTGGGAATGTAAAGCCAAACGAGCCCTAATGAGCATCACAAAGGAGTTTAACCGACTCTCCATACGGTTGATGCTCCGCCTACACCGATCGCTCCGAGAATCGAGATCCGCCACTTAAAGAGGAGGAGCTCACATTTCTCTTTGAGCTTGGCTACCTTGTCCTCGTGATGCTCGGCCGCAGATTCCAAGTCATGGATCAACATTCTCCCGCGGGCTATATCCAGGGTCGATCGTCCAGCCTTTCTTCCAGCCATGTGCATTGAAATTTTAAAACAATATTAAGCGGATCGCGCTCAAAGATGGTCCGGGACATGGCCAAACATCCCACCAAGTTTCCCCTCTCACGAATCAAAGGGAGACTTGTTCATTACCGTAGTCGAGGACCTTCTTATAATTGTCGGCTACAAGACCGGCCAACACCAAGCTGTCCGACCGATCCCGATAGCGTGCCTTCATAAGGTGGGCCAAAGTAACATTTTGATGAGCAACATGGTAAGCCTCCGGGAAGTTAGTGAAGAGGGTGGGGAAGATCCTGTATTCCTCCTCTAATTTGGTACCTTCAATAGAAGCGGTATCCATATCCCTAAACATAAGACGAATCTCGGTTTCGGCCTCCGGATGATTGGCTATATAAGAGTAGCCCTGGCCTAGGAGATTATAAAGTTTCTCCCATTTGGCCAAAACTTCAGCCGAGAAGGCGTGTGCAGGAAGGAAGCCATTGTTGTTGAAGCGGCTAAAAAGAGTGGATGCAAAAGAGTGCTTAGAAGATTGGAGATGAAGATATGAAAGCGATAATTGTCTTGGCGTTATATCCTAATTTAAAGGGCAGGAAAAGCTATAGCAATAATTATTGTGGAGGCCGAGTTAATTATCCGGGCAAAACTACGGACGTTTCGTCCGTGAATCACGGATCTACCATCTCAAGCCTCACAAATCCGAAAAAGTTACGAAAAGATTTGAGAACCCCACCATGTTGAAAACCGAGTGGGAGACAAGCATACTTTTCGAGAGAAAAAACAGCAATTCTTGCATAGCCACGTTAGTTACTCGGGTGAAACCACGGGCATTTCGTCCGTGAATCACGGATCTACCATCTCAAGCCTCACAAATCCGAAAAAGTTACGAAAAGATTTGAGGACTCCACCATGTTGAAAAATGAGTGGGAGACAAGCATACTTTCCGAGAGAAGAAACAGCAATTCTTGCGGAGCCACGTTAGTTACTCGGGTAAAACTACGGGCGTTTCGTTCGTTGGATCCTGGATCTATCGTCAATCCGTGATCTCGAGCCTCACAAATCCGAAAAGTTACGAAAAGAGTTGAAGTCCCACCATGATTGAAAACCGAGTAGGAGACAAGCATGGTTATCAAGAAAAGAAAATCGGTGTGAGTGAATTCGGGGTCCCATCACGTTGAAAAAATAAGACAAAGCGGGAAACACGAAATCTTGGGAAAAACGTCGGCTTAGTGATTTTCATCCGCGTTTAAAGGGAGGCTTTGGAACATACCCGATTACTCGAAAAAATTTGGAGAGAGTAAGCATACAAGGAGAGTAGAGTGAACAAAAGGCGGTAAGAGGTATTTCAATCCAACATGTTTAGAGGCCATCAGCACTTCTCGGAGGCAATCAACCTAGACATCCCCGAAAGCGAACGCTGGATTTCGAGACCGAATCCAACGGCCGACGCCGTAAAACCCAACTCCCTTGGCGGTGAAATTCAAGATCTCGACAAAGAACAACAATGGCAGCGGCAGCCTGATCAACCCCAAAAAGAAAATATCAAATCAAAGTGCTCGAAGCTGCCTTCAAGGAGTGCTCTTACGTGAATAAGAGACGCAAAAATGAATTGAGCCGGATGATAGGAATGGAGCCCTTGAAGGTCAAGTTTTGATTTCAAAACAAGCGGACCCGATTGAAGGTTAAAAATGAAAGTCATGAACTTGCGTTTCGAGGGAAGAAAATGAAAAGCTTCGAGCGAGAGAACAAGAGGTATAGGGATGCTATTAACACCGCCGTTTTGCCATGTCCGTAGCGGCCCCATCTCCTTTGGTGACGTGTTCCTCGATGAGCCACATCCGAGCATTGAAAATGCTCATTCACCATTCATCACCCGAGCAAGCTCTCGTACAATCCGATTTCGTTGGAGATACATCCCAGAAAGTCGGTCTTGCGGAGGCAGAACCGATGCCCTTCGAGGGAAAAGACATGCATCACTACAATTGGAGTTTCCTTGATGTCACACCCGACCAATTCAACGCTGATGGAACTCCGAATGTGTAGCCTACATGAAGCTTTAGTTTATTATTATGGGCTCTCAAAATATCGCTTTCGAGCATTATTAGCCAGCCCTTACCAATCCTCAAGAGAAGTAGTGACATGTATGAATGAATGTCTTGTTTGTTACAAAATCCCCATGTGAGACATTCTTCTTTTAACGCCTAGAGTTAATCCAAGGGCAAAGAACAAGACTATCCACGAACATCATCATGCTTAAATGCGTGAATTCCTCGCGATTTGACTAAGCATTGAAAGCCTTCACGTAAGTAAATGCGAAAAGATTTGGGGAGGCAAATAACTGCCTCGTTCGTAGGAGAAAGCGAAAATATTTGAGGAGGGAAAATAACTGCCTCGTTCGTAAGAGGAACCGAAAAGATTTGAGGAGGGAAATAACTGCCTCGTTCGTAGAGAAAGTGAAAAGATTTGAGGGAAAAAAAACGGATTGAGTGAGGGTAAGAGTTATTACGAAATGGATCCAAGGCACTAAGACCGAAAAGGAGAGAAACACCGTCTGCGAGACTAACGGATCAAAAAAGTTTATAAAGAACTTGAAGTCTCCATGCACCTCCGAAACTCGTCACGAAAGGCCATCATCGCTTTTGTGATTTTCCGGCAATTTATCTTTGCAAGTCCAAAGAACATCTAAAGCCCGGTCTCTAGTCGAAACACCCATTTTTCGGTCTACATATGGAAGGTTTTGAAAGGAAAATAAGTATGCGTACATTCCAAGCGGAAGTATGGGAAGCCTCCTATCCCGAGGATCTGCATGAGTCATGGCCATTGATGGCAACCCCGTTTCCCTCTCGATCCTCGTTGCCATGCTTGAGAAAGTGCATGTACGGGGATTTCACTTATGTGAAAGCAACGGAAGCCTTAGAGGAGCGAGGCGGTACAAATATGATTTCGACATCGTCGTCACAGCCATGGTAGGGATCGATATGGACGGTCTTAGTCTCTTAAAGATCATTGATTCGAGTTGGATATACCGGTGATCATAACATCGGCAAGTGATGATCGCGATTCATAACGAGGGCCATATTGCATGGTGCTCGGGGCATCCTAAAGAAGCCGGTGCACGTTCGAGTGCTCCAAAACATTTGGCAACATGCTGTAAGGAAGCAATTACTCGAACAAAAGAACTATGGCCAAACTTACTATGACGATTTTGTCGGAAAGAAAAGGCACCTTTGGTCCGCCGAGCTTCATTCTATATTCATCGAGGCGGTTCGATAGCTAGGAATCAATTCAAGCACGACCAATGGCCGTACTCAAAATGATGAATATAGACGGACTCACCCTACGAAGTGTCACAAATCACCTTCACGAGATTTAGAGATAAGTGAAGAAGCACGATGTAGCTTGGAACCAAGGCGACCGGGAGCAAAGTTGATCGGAAGATCAATCCCGTGGAAAACCTACGGAGCAAAAAGTACCCGACCACTTCCCAATCAAGAATACTGCCATACCGACCTTCCGCTGGTGGTTCTAGCAGAGACCGATTGATCATCCCTACGAGTTCCCGGCGACGGCGGAGGCTCAAGCTCAAGGAGTCGGACCGCTCACGGCAAAAACAAAGTGGAAAATCTGTCGCCGGTGTTAGCAAGTAACAATGCCCACCCGAGTATCAATTGCCCGAAAGATCAAAAGGTTACTTTGATGATGAGCTCACCGCCTTGGTCGCCCGGGTCGGAGTGAAAAGACCTCCGAGTTGTGATCCGAAGCAAGTGATAATGGATCCTCAAACAACGATCGTTGGTGTATGATCCAAGAAAAAATCAGCCAATCATTGGAATAGCCCGGAAAAGAGGTGGAACCAATCTCACATGAATACTCCTTTAATTCCATGTATAGTTCCCCTGCGTTGGATACTTTTACTTTCTAGTTGTCTAGAATTTGCCTAGAGTTAAAGGGCGAATTTTTCTCCTCTCTTATCAAATGCGTAAGTTCCTTATTAAGCTAGGCCTGTAGCAAATCAATTTGTGGACGACGCCCCGAACGCCCGTAAAGAGAGATTCCGAATAGCCTTACTTGGGAGAATGCAAGTAAAACACCAAGCGGGCTCAAAGATCGGTAACTCCGTATCGTCCCAATTGGCTCTCGGTAGTTTCAAATTCTAAGTTAAGCTTATTTTATTCTCCACAGGAGATTGCCAACCGCTTTGAGAACAATATAACAAAAGCAAACCACTGTGGACGCCAACAACACCGCAAAGATAGTGGTTGGGGAATGACAGTGATCCGAGGCGTCCCAGGGTCGATCCCGAATTTGGCATCAATGTACAAAGATTAATAAAAACTTTTGCTTCGCGGATCGAAACTCACTCGGACGGTTACGTAACCTGGAGAGATAACATTCCGGACATACAATCCGATCAAGATGAATCGATCTTTTCAATTCAAAGTTCGCGAGGAATACGTACATGGGTAAAGTGGTATCGTTTCAACTCTTTTTAAAACATGAGGACATACATTGACGCTTTCCCTTTTGATTTTTACAGGGGTCACTACTCGTCCAAACAGAGAAGTATCCCTTCTCCATGAAAAATTAATGAAATGAGAAATTCTTGGAGCCTTTGACAATCTCATGTCTCGAAGCGACAATGAAGTTTTGCAACGCATTTGCATGAACAGGGGGCAACTCACGATCCACGCCCCTAAGAATTTTTTATGTACTTGCGAACTTTGTCCCCCAAGCTAAAAAGTTGCTGCATTTTATATGCTCGAAAACACTCATACACCGCATGGTTTGCACATGATTGTTCCTCATGTTTAATTTACCAACTCTGAATAAGGAACATGAACTACATAAGATACATCGAATGTACGAAGGGGGCATGACAGGATGATGAAAGGCAATCCTTTCCCAAACACGTCCAATTTTTTCAGAGAGATGAACGGTGGCAAAATTCCACATTCGCCGAGGTAAAAAGTTTTCTCGCGAAAGGTACGATAACCGAAGTGATGGATGCATTCATTTCTCTACCCTAAACACTGCAAGTTATCCATTGATCAACCCATTTGAGCGGAGATTTCACTTCCACAACCCTGTCAAGAACCACCTCACATTGGGGCAATACGGAGATAATTCCATCAAGCATCACGAGACAAATGGCTAGAAATCTTCTTGCTTGGACTAACATCAATCTTCGGGTGGTTCTTTGCATTGTACTTGCGCTTTAATTCAAGTGCCCTATGGTGATGAAGAGCATTTCTTTTTCTATCCCACACATCTATATCCATTTGCACAATCCATTTGAGCCTGCAAATTCGTTTCTAAAAGCCCTTATTGGTGATCATTGTTGTCCCAAAGCAAATATGGCCTATCTTTGAGTAGAAGGACACGAAAAGCTGGATCAATAGAAAATCTCCCAATGAACTCATCAAGATGCAATAGTAAAAGAGAGTTGGGAGTAGAAAAAAAAAGGAGAAGAAAGAGGAAAGGCTGATTCCACAAAAAATTCCTAGGCATTTAAAAAGTAAAGTGCCTACCAAAAGTAAGGCCAATGCCCTTTCAATTCATTGTTCATTTGTAGAATATTTCGACCTTGAATGCACAATTTTCTTGTATATCCTAAAAGGGTTGAGAGAAAAATCTCCATGAAGTGTCAAATTGCAAATGCTATCTTCGGTTCATACCATCCTCGAGCAATCATGGTATCCTAGAAAGCCACGATCGGTGACAAGATTGTAATGATCACCAACATCAAGCCCCTTCTCAAACATCTTCCGAGCCAAAACGAACCCTTTCGTTTCTCGGTCCCCAAATCATTACCTCCATTACAACCCTTTGAAAGCCTTTTCGACTAGGGCACTTGAATTAATGTGGAGTTCAGTGATTTTAAGCATCACTCGAAGAAGTTCGAGCAAGATTACTTCTCTCTCATTTTTGCGGGGTTCTTGACTTGTAAACCCGGAGAGATGACGAAGGAATTCATTTCAGTAGCCTTGACTCAACTAGAGTCCCCTTTGTAAACCTTTGACCTAGCTCTCATTACGGTCCCGATCAAGACCTCCAGATCGGCTCCGGTCGTATCAATTGCGAGATTACTCGGATCCTTATCGAATGCGATGATGGAAAGATTGAGTGATTTCTTTTTGGATCCCGGCAGACGGGATAAATAACTTTTCTTGAGAGTGAGAGAAAACCCTCTCTGACCGAAGTCCCCCCACTCAGCTCACATTCGAGGTATTCATAATGTGAGAACATCCCTGGACATGGTTGGTAATGCAAACTTGATCGAATGGTTATGCATAAACCATGGTATGAGTGATTGCATTATATACATCATTGCAAGCTCGGTAGGATAGTTTTGCATGAACTCATTGTTGAATATGTTTGCGCATGTTACCTCTACCATTCTATGATGGGTAATACATTTCCGATGTTCGATGTCCCCCCCAAGGTCTCGAAATTCATCCAAGGATTATTGAATGAGCAAGTTCTCCTGGCAAATGCCTACCATGTATGATACGAGCGATCTGTTTCGTTCTTTGATTAATCGTTCGGAGAACCCGGGTAAGTTTTCGAACCCATTTTCAAATTAACAACTCCTCCGATGATAGTTGTTACGATTCAATTCAGGCAATATGCCCCTCCTGTCGGTGCGTAGACATATGCATTGACGATCTTGACATCTTATCAAATCATGACGACGTAGCTCTTATGATTTCGGTCTCGAATCACGAAGACATATGCACTGGTGATCTTGACCTTTAGTCGGCTCATAATGACATAGCTCTTATGATTCTCGGCTCCTTTATCAAATCACGAAGACATAAGCACCCGTGATTTTGATCCAAATCAAATCATAACGACGTAGCTCTTAAGATTTTGGTTCCCCTTTGTCGAATCACGAAGACATATGCACCGGTGATCTTGACCTTTAGTCGGCTCATAATGACATAGCTCTTATGATTCTCGGCTCCTTTATCAAATTACGAAGACATAAGCACCCGTGATTTTGATCCAAACCAAATCATAACGACATAGCTCTTAAGACTTTGGTTCCCCTTTGTCGAATCGTGAAGAGCATATGCACTGGCGATTTCGACATTTAATCAACTCACAACGACGTAGCTCTTGTGATTTGGAAGGATACACATATCTTGCGCTGTCTCGCATTAGGGAAAAGTCTCGATAACGAATAAGCCAAATACCTTAAGGTCCTAATGTTTGCAAGAAACTTGGAAATTAAGGGAATCACCAGCTTATGAGGTATTTGGTAAAACAGGTATTCTCGTATGCGATTCATGTGCGGGTTTCTCTAACATGGAAAAGAGAAATTATGACACATGTTATTTACAGTCTTGCATATCATGCATCACTTCATTACATAAAAAATGGGACTAAAACTCCCGCCAAAAAGTTCATCCATCATTTGCACTATCAAAATTTAGGGTTCAATTTTGTCTTTGAGCGGAACCTCTACGAGCCTCCACTCAAAGAGGGGCAGTGTTGACGCCTAAATTTTGACTAATATATATTTTGCATAAAAATTAGAACTAATTTTAGTTCTAAACAAAAATCATCTCACATATTCATTTAGCATTGGCATACAATTTGAGCTTAATTTAACGAGGTCCTGGACTAGGCATGCGGTGGAAAAATGCACCAAGAAGATTTGGGCTTGAAAGAAATATTTTCTCGGGACCGTATTGCAAATACTCGGAACTTCGGGGGCGTATTGCAAATACTCATAACTTCAGGGATCGTATTGCAAATACTTGAAACTTCAGGGGACTGCATTGCAAATACCAAAAGAAGATGGGGAAAGGAAGATGGTGAAAGGAAGATGAAGAAGAGAAGATGAAAATGGAAGATGAAGATGAAGAAAGGAAGATGAAGATGAAGAAGAGAAGATAAAAATGGAAGATGGAGAAATGAAGGTGAAGAAGAGAAGATGAAGATGAAGATGGAGAAAAGAAGATGAAAATGGAAGGTGGGGAAATGAAGATGAAGAAAAGAAGATGAAGATGAAGAAAGGAAGATGAAAATGGAAGGTGAGGAAATGAAGATGAAGAATGAAGGATGAAGAATTTTGCCTATATAAAAAGAAGAAGAGTTCTTAAAGAGAGAAGGGAGTTTTTTGGGGGGGAGTAGGAGAAAATTGAGAGAGTTTTTGGAGTGGAAGAGAATTGAGAGAGTTTTTTAGAGGAATTCTTTAGAGGGGAAAAAGAGAATTCTTGAGAAAAAATTTTGAGAGAGTTTTGAAAGGGCTTGAGTGTTTTGAAGCTCGGTGCTTACCATTGCCGGTTTCGCACCCATCAACACAAGCCACAAGTTCATCACCATCGTTCAAGCTCGCCGCGAAAAAGGAAAGCTAAGTGATTTCCTAACTTCCTCTAAGTTCAGATACAAATTAACCCAGATTTTCTACACTGATTTTTCTCTACGTTTTTATGTTAAATAACAATTGCATATCAACGATGAGGCGTCAATGGTACGAGAATAGAAGGAGAGCAAAAGGGAAAAAATATCAACGCCCGGATTGCGGTCTCATGAAATTCTAGCGAGATGAGAAAGAAGCGTGAAGGAGAGATAGGACCAAGAGATTTCTCGGTCTAACGAGTCACCAAATCGGTCCAATGGTCAAAACAAGCCCGGAGCACAAATTTGGTGCACGAGTTCAATTGGGGAGTAATCTTGAACCTATTTCATCCCAATTTCATGTAATTTCTTTATTATAAAAATACTCAAAATTTCAAAAAAATGTCATGGGAAGAAAAACCCAAAAAAAAATTGATTCTTTGATCTTCAAGTAGAATTCATCAAGTTTGTCAAATCCATTATTTTTTCATAAATTTTAAGGTACCGAAAGGGCATTAGTTGTAATTAATGTAACCAAGTCCCCTGACTCTTAATCTCCGGTTCGCGAGAAATAAGATAGTTTTCTCCCGCTATTTTATTTAGGTTTCTAATCGACCTACCGAAAATGATTAGTGGCGACTCCAAATTCAAATCACATTGCATGTTAATCATTCGAACCTTAAGTTGCGATTTGGTATGGACTTGGGAGAGTCCGAGTTAGGTTAGTTAATTAATTAACCCGATAATCCATTAGCCCGAAAATGATAACTTGTTTTTATTTTTTTTTAGGTCGCGACAAAGTGTTGCTCTAAAAATTATTCTAGTTGAAAAGCATAAGTGTAAAAGATCTTATGATCATATGATAGCCTTGTAATCGTGCAAAAACAAGTGTACATTCTTGAGTAATGAGGTTATATCAAGATAGTGTGATGTATCGTGTAAAAGATCGCTTACATACTGTTTGCAATTTGTGAGGCAGATTACTAGTGCATTCAAGCATGTGTTAAAGCTGTTTGTTGCATTTAATGAGCCTTGTAATCATGCAAAAACAAGTGTACATTCTTGAGTGATGAGGTTATATTAAGATAGTATGATGTATCGTGTAAAAGATCAGCTCACGTCTTGTTTGCAATTTGTGAGGTAGATTACTAATGCATTCCAGCCTGTGTTGAAGCCGTTTGTTGCATGGAGTGGACGTAGGCTCGGTATATAAGCCAAACCACTATATATCTCGCGTGCCAATCTTTTTTATTTCATATATTTGTCTGCACACACCTAGATATTGTTTGGCAAAATATTTGCTCACCCAATTTTTTCATATCGCCTTTGATTTTTTGCAAAATCTGAAAAAATTTCAAAACAACCTATTCACCCCCTCTATGTTGCATTGTTAGCACCAATAATATGCTGCTGGGCGAGAGGCCCGATCAGTCAAGAGAGCTCCAAAACTGTCGACGATAGAGAGAATTCTATTACCAAGCTACCTCTTGTTAACAAGATGATGGAAATACTTGGTACTTAGATCCCTTTCCTTCAGCCATTGAACTTGGGATTTCTGTTTATAGAAAACTTTCTCTTGAAGACGAAGGTTAGAGAAAATCCGAAGCTCATCCCTTACCTGATTAGCCAATATCTGATTAAAAGGATCCACAGCATGAGAGTCCTAGATAGAAATTAAGGCAGCCCTAACGTCGGAAGTAGGGATAAGTCGAAAAGAATCCTTATTAAGTTGCTTAAGCCGTACCTTAGGTAACTTGAGCTTTTGGTAAAGTTGGAACAAGGAGTTCCATGAATTTCATATCCTAAACCTAAGAGACCATAGTCAAGAAGGAAGGGTGAGACATCCAATAATTAAAGAAATTAAAGGTTACTTGGAGTTGGGAGGAGCCATAATTTTAAAGATCATGGGGTGTGATCGGAAACCCGAGCTAGAAATGAGCCTCGAAGAAGGAGAAATCATTCCTCCACTGAGCGTTAATAAAGACCTAGTTAATCTTCTTTTATTTGCATGTAGCACTTGAAGAGGTAGACTAAGTGAACCAGTGGCCAATATATCTAAGAACCTCTAAGCCGGCTTGAGCAAGACATTGACCAAACTCATGAAAAGAAGGAAGCCAACTGGTAAAATTGCCAACTCTATCTTAAGGATCTCTAATAGCATTAAAGTCCCCTGAAATAAGCTAAGGAGAACCAGCCAATGCAACACTTGATGGAATGAGATCATCCTAAAAAGTATGTTTAGAAATAAAGATGTGCTCGGCATAAACCATAGAAAAATAGCACGCCTTATTGATAGTCAATAGTTGCAGGTGCCCATGAATAACGTGAGAGGAAGAGCATGACACAACAAAATTTGCACACAAAGGATTCCACCCAATCCATATCCTCCTCCGATGGAGTAATTATAGTTAGCAATCCGCATCCAGCCAAGCAATAAACTAGATGAGATGTTTGCGAATGAAGACAAGGGTACCTTAGTCTCAAGAATGCCAATGCGGCAGAGATTAGTGGATTTAACCAAGTTCCTAATCTCAGCCTTTTTCAAAGGGTCAGCAAGACTCCTAACGTTCCATGGTCCTCTGTATATATATATAAGGAAGGAGAAAGGCTACCGTTCTTTGTGGCTACCTGATTTCTTTTTCCTATAAGTCGGTTTGGCCTTCTTAGCAAAACTTTGACTACTATCAAAGCTAGGGCTGGCCTGCTGTTGATCCGCTAAATAAGGGGGATGGGCTGCCACCTGTTTGCTAAAAGTAGTCTTGCCCCCTTGAAAACTAGCAACTTTCTTACGAGTATTTGGAGGGGCTGGGGGATCCTCGTCCTCATCACTACCTATATTACTGCCATCATCTTCAATAATACCTTCTGAGTCAGAAGAAGCAGCAGAAGTACCTCGAGATGTCAAAACAGGTTCAGACACCAGAAGATTCTGAATTTCAGGATCTAGTATAGAGGGTATAGCCGATGACATGATATTATCCTCAATATTAGAAGCAACAAGCTTAGATGGTGAACGACTCTGCCTTCTGCCAATATTTTGCCACACATCTAGAGGTTGATGAGGCATTGATTGCTACAGGTGCTAAAGCCGTCTGGGCAACGGTGGGAGCTGTGGTATTGGGGGAGCACTTGTGACCAAAGGTGCCACAGCTAGAACATGAAATTGGCTTCCATTCGTATTCAATTTTGATCGAATGAGTAACATCGTTCAACAGCACTTCGACAGATTCATAGAGGGGCTATTTAGTCTGTAGATCGAACAATTATGGAGTAACACCGTTCAATACAAACTTGGGTACAAGAGATCATTTTCATGTTTTTAGTTTGTATATCTATATAGAGGGGATTGCCAACAGCACTGGCTATTGGGCTGATGCCAAGAGAAAACCACAATGAATAAGGAATATTTATCAGCCTAACCCAAACATGCAAAGATGCATGTTGTCCTCTTTTGAGTTTCAAAAGAGGGTGCCACTCTTGAAGCGTGAGGGGCACCCTTGCGACAATAATAAGTCCATTATTAAGAGTCTTTCATCGGAATTCATTATTCGAAATATGGAAGAAATAAAATCCATCATCATTAGCAATAACTTTAGACAAATGTATTCCCTAAATATGATTGGCAGCTGACTCGGGAGCTTAAATGGGAGTCTTATCCCAATATAATAACCAACAAGACAGCCCTTCCATTTAGGATTAGTTACCTTAAGAATTTCATCAGAAATATTCACAATAGTTGTATTACCAGCAGTAGTGCAAAAGATGTATGTTAAAGCATACCCTTTTTCAGCAGATTTGGCCACAGCTGCCAAAGAACACTGGAGGGGACAAGTTGCATCTTCAGAAGCTAAAATGGGGGGCTGAGGCGGCTTGAACAAGACCCTGCCATGGCTTCGACCACGACCACGAGAATGTGACTCTAGTGAAGCTGGAAGCTAAGCGGAAGAAGTCCCAAGACCACCTGAGACAGCAGTATTCTTCCCCGTTGAAGGGCCGAGAGCTACCACAGAACTCAGGGCATCTTCAACAGACTCAAATCGAACTTAAGAAGTTCGCTTAAGGAGCAAGAGGTTCTCAGAGATTTTGGCTTTCGCTATAGCAGCAAGCTTTAGTTAGGATTCTTTTTCCCGATTTGTAGGTCCAGCAGCTATGGAATCGCTCAATTGAGATTTGCCATTGAGTCAAGAGGAGGGCTCCAAATCGAAAGCCCAATGTGAGAAGGAAGATGGAGGTGGGACGACCAACGTCCTAAAATTTCAAAACGAATTGATAGTGCGATTGCCGGGAATCGCAGAAATATAGAGACGACGAACAGTGCAAATCGAAAAAAGGGGACGAGAGAAACTAAGTGAACAGTGCATGCGCAATGCTTTCGCTAAACAAGCTATGTTTGATCCTTGTATAAGCAAAAAAGTGGATATTATGCGACGGATGTTGAACTTTTTCTCTAATTCTTCCTAAATTAAAGTCTATATAAGGTGAGAAAGATGGGAAAAAGTATCCAAAAACCTTAAATTTATTGCACTTTTAGTTCAATCACAAATATTTTAATTGAGTCAATTGAATTTTAAACATTTTCACGCTTTCAATTAAGTCCACTCAGCCAACTTTGGTAAAAATATTTGACGTGAACGACAGCCGTCCTATGTGGCACGACCGGCGATGTGGATAATTCTTTGATTTTTTTGAACTTTTTATTAATTTCTTCTCTTTCTTTTTTTTTTTTTTAATTTCTTCTCTTTTTCTTCTTTTTTTTTTATTATGGCGGCGAGGGCTACAAAGGTCGCGGACCCTAGGTGAGAGTCGCCCTCGCTCGATCCGGCAACGGTTGCCCTTGCCAACCTAGGCTTGGGCATCCCTCGCTTGAGGCCGGGCGACCTCCATCGGCCATTGCCTCATCGATGACCGGTGGATGGAAAAAGGGAAAAAGAAAGATAAAAAAAAGGATAAAAAAGAAAAAAGTAGAGAAGGAAAAAGAAAATTATTAATAAAAATATTAAAATATTATTAAAAGTTACCACATCAATGTAAATAATGCTGACATTCCGCATCTATATCAACGATTTCCGACCAAAATTTATTGAATATACTCAATTAGCAAAATGCAAAAAATTATTTAAGATCGAATTGGCAAAAATACAATAAATTTATGAATTTTTGGATAATTTTCTCGAGAAGGATGAGCAATAATTTTAAATCGTTATGGAGGATTTTAAATTATGACCTAAAATAATCTACACGTAATGCAAGCCAAAAATCTCCTACGACGTTTGTACTCTTTTTCTCTTTTTTTTATGAATTAAAAGCAAGTCCATTGATAAAATATGCAGATTCGATCTATATGGAATCCTAGAAACATATTTTATGAATTTTTAATTGATGAAAGTGCTTTCTAAATGATTAAGCATGCAATACATGATTTCTATTTCTTTTTTTTTTAAATGCCGCGATAATCTGAATTAACTATAACAAGATAAATAATAGCCTAAATGAACTTAAATGCACATCAGAGCACTTATTCATCGAGAAAAAAAAAGTCAATTTTCTACATTGACTTTTTTGTTATGTAAAATCCTATTTTAATAAGTAAAATGACACAAATGGTCTTTGAACTTTGATTCAATGAGCAATGTGATCTCCGAACTTTTAATTTGACAATATGATCTTTAGACTTTAGCCCAATGTGCAATGTGGTCCATGAACTTTTAATTTATTCATTGTGGTTCCTAAGTTTTTGGAACATGTTTAACTTAGTCTCTTCCCCGAACTTGAATCAATAAAATGTCTACATTAAACATCTTCCTATAATTCAGAAACTAAGTTGGACATATTCCAAAAGTTTGGGGACTACACCTGGATAAATTGAAAGTTCATGGATCACATTGGACATTGGACTAAAGTTCCGGGACCCATATTAGTTAAATCAAAAGTTCGGGGAGACCATTGTACATTGGATCAAAGTTCGGAAGCCATTAGTGTTATTATCCCATTCGATGCAATAAGATTTTTTTTTCTTTTCTAATGGTAAATTACTATAACTTACCGAAAAGATGAAACTAGTCCTATTTCCTGTTATTCTATGACCACGAATAACTCTTATTTGTTACTTTGTTACAAAATAATGTGTATCTACATGCATTGTGCATGACATGTTGAAAATCTGATAGAAGAAACAAAGGAGGTAGTAGGATATAGGTCTTCTTCATAACAAATTACGTAACATTCTTGATGATTACTGCTTCGAGAAAAATCAAGAAATTATTAACAAGCTCACTTCTGAATCACTTAAAACATGACTTAAATTACTTACGTCAAACGGAATTTTGTGCAAGGACGAAGAGGACCGCATCGAGGGTTGCTTAGGCTAGAAAAGGCATCAAATCGAATTGCCAATCTGACATCCAACGATCCCAACTCTCCTTTACACATTAAAAGAAATTATACTCTTCTGTCAACTGCTTTTTTTTCCTTACCTGAGCAAACCTTTTTCGGTTTTCGGTCTCCTAATCTTCAAGGACTCCCTTTAGGAATAAACCCTCTAGATTTCCTTCTCAAACTTGAATATGAATATGCCCCCAATGCCCCATGAACTTGCCCCCATGAACTTACCTCGAATCCTTCCTTAGTAATCAAATATTATTCAGGAAGAGGAGCAGAATCAGGCCCGTTTGGGCCCAGTTTAAATTGGGCGGCTAGGTACCACAACTTTGAACCAGGCAGAGAAGAGAAAAAATAAGCAAAATGTAGTACCATAAAATAAGACAAAAATAAACATTTTGGCCACTAATCAAACCTCGAGAGGATGTCTAACAAAAGCAATTGTCCATCAAACTTCAGTCGAACCTTTCGACACCCAAAAGAAAGGTCCTAGAGACCAAAATCACACGTGAAAGTCATATTCGAAAGGAAATTTCCAAACTTCTCCTTTACGGTAAAAAGTGATTTTTGGAAGTGATAAATGACCGAGATGATGTGTAGTTTATAGACTCGAGCCTTAGGCCTCGATATGGATTTAGATCTTGGATCTAGGATTCTGCATTTTCACCTATTAATGTGTAGCTTGTTGGTAAGCTCTCGACACGAGCATTCAAACACGGTGCAAAAATCGCACGTATTAGACGTAGAATGAAGGACAAAAGACTTCGAAATGAGCCACGCCCGTCTCTTCTTGAGGTGGCCACGCCTCATCCTAAGGTGGCCCGAAATGCTTATAAATTCCTTTTATGCATTATAAAAGGAGAGTAAATCCAGTACCTGATCTTTTTCTCCTAAATTTCACTTAGATTGAGTCCAGTTCTCGCACTTCTCTTGTTTTCGGATGTTTTTTCTATCTGTGTAGATGCCAAAACTCTTGTACATGCAAGGTAAGTTTCGACTCCCTTCATTTCAATTTCATATAGATAAACGTCTATTTAGGGTCAAAGAATTTAGAATACATAGATTTGTTGCCCGTTTGAAAACTCAAAAAACACACGTTCTTAGGCATCGTGATATCAAAGTAAAAGCTCGAAAGCCCATGATATATTGTTATGTTGCTCATTTGAATAGCTAAAAATGCATGTTCTTAGGTGGTAATAATATTGAGATAAGATCTTGAGATATATGATAAATCTTTGTGCTGTCGAAATGAATAAATTACTCATCACATATTGTAGCTTGCACATCACATCATTATATCTTATATTTGATTTGCCATGTCATGCTGCATGTGATTATTATCATGTCATGTTATTTCATTTTCACGTCTTGCATCTAACTGGCCATATCATGATACATGTAGCTATTGACATGTCATATTGCCACGTATTGCCTTCGATTTGCGATGTCATTTTGCATGCTATTACTACGATGTTATGTCATTTTTATCCTTGTGTATTGCATCTTATTTGCCATGTCATGTTGCATGTGATCATTGCCATATCATATCATCTTATCATTATGCCTTGCATTAGATATGCCGTTGTCATGATATATGTGATTACTGTCATGTCATGCCATCTTTTCTTGATCTCTTGCACTAGATTTGTCATGTCATGATACGCGTGATTATTGTCATGTCATTTCATCGTTATTGCCGTGCATCCGATGTACCCCATCATGCTACCCGTAATGATTTTCCATGTATGTCATTTCATCATCATGTCTTGCATCTTATTTGTTATATAATGCTCCATGTGATTATTTCGTTGCTATGACATTTCATCATTATTTTTTGTATCTTATTTGCCATGTCGAGTTTTTGATGATTGAATTTCACTTTTTAATTGGGGAGGAGGGATGCTACATTGAGCAAAGATGGCCTCTTATTGCAAGAACGAAATGCCTATAATACAGTCATTCCAAAAAGTTTAAGCAAACTAGCACTCACATGGTTAGTCCAGTTAGAACTTAGATCCCAGCAGCTTCGAAATTTGGTTCGACCTCCTCACTAACGTACTTCTAAAGCAGTATAGGTTGATGTCGAAATTGCTTCGAATCGCGTGGACCGGCAGAAAATGGAAATGAAGATTAAGGAGAGCTTCAAAGGCTCACATATGCTGACGCATATATCCCCGGACTTCACTGATCTTGCTATCGTCACAGAGAGAACTGAAGATGGCATGAGAATGGTAAGACGGTCGGGCATAATCCACATCCCACCCCCCAAATCCCATACATGTCCAATCTCCTAAACATATGCAAAATGTTTACACCAGGCCTGAGTCAAAGTCAGGCAAGTTGGCATTCTCACGTAGGAACATTACCTAAGGCCATCCTCAATTTGAGATATCTGTTAACATAATTTTTTTTGTAAATTCTATTTCTACGCACAGTTAGCTTCATTTCAACTTAGGTATTCAAGTCTAATGAAAAACGGAAATATTATAAATACCATCCTCAATTTGCTATCCATATGGATTATCTCTCACATTTCAAAATCGAAAACTGGCATTCTCATATTTTGAATTGAACATCAAATTGTATCTTCCATGCATAAGTACTTCATCAAGTTGCTATTTTAATTCTCAAATTATTATTTTGTAAGTGTGGATTTCCAACGTGTGTAAAAGTTACATATAGCTCTTTTTAGTGAGAGAAATGTAAAATATAAGTTTTAAAATGGGATTAACACTATGAAAAACCTTCAACTAGTACAAATATAATAAATTTACCGCAAATTAATTTTTTGATCTCAAAAATCTAAAATTAATACACATGTGAAAAATTTACTCTACGCTAATTTTCGTTAGGTTTTCCCATCAAATTACGCTTGTACTAGTTTGGAATATTTATTAATTTAATTTAATAAAAATTAACGGATAATAAATTTATTGTAAACAGTTAAAAACTTAATTTAAAATTAATTTATCACAAATATATTAATTTGTGATTTTTTATTATTACCAGCTACCAACCCTTTAAAACGTAACTGGAGTGTTTTTGAGTGCGACGGAAGACGGGTTTTACGATTACGACCATCTTCTGATTAATCCAAGCAAATGAAAATTCCCTCTTCCTTTGCGCGAGAGCCTGATATCATGAGCGCCACCTCTCTCTCTCTCTCTTCTCTCTCTCAATATATAGTCTCATCAAACAGAGCCGACTCGCTCTCTCTCTCTCGATCTCTCGGTCTTCTGCGGCGTCTTCCCCACCATCACCATAACCATCTTTCTCTGCAACTCCACCCTTCAGACAAATGGCCATTTCCACAGTCCTGAACCCTGAAGCTCAAGAGTTCATCCCCCAAAATAGCCCCCTTCTTCTCCAGTCTCACCCTCCTCCCTTCACTTACACCCACCTTCTCCTCCCTCCCTCGACCCCCATGATCAGCTTCTACAACACACCACCACCACCTTCACCGTACTTCGCCGCCGCCACCCACTGCTACTGCCAATACCAATACTACTCTACCTTCCCTCGACCCCTCTTAGACCCTGAAACGCACCGTTTCTCCGCCAGCTACTCCGGCTTCCTCCATCCACCTCCGCCGCCGCTGCCACCCCCCGTCAAACCCTTCCAAGCGATTGAACCGCGCCCAAATCAGCGTGGAGTTGAAGCCGGGACTAGGCGGCCAGAAGCAGACCGCGGGCCCCCATCACAGAGGCGGCGGGCGGGGGAGGGGCACTGCGGTTCCCGGCGGTCTCCGACGTGGCGCCGCGGCGGCGGCGGAGGAGGGCAAGGAGGGGATTTGGGGCCTCGCGGGAGGCGATCGGCGTGGAAGGAGGAGCTCTCGTTGCTGGGCGTCGTTAACAACAGCAGCAGCGAAGAGGAGTCCTGTTGCAGCGTCCACAAGTACCCGAGGATCGTGGAGCCCCGAGAGATGGTGGGGAAGAGGAAGAAGCCGGTGGTGCCGGTCGACGAGGGCGGCGATCGCACCACCGTCATGATCAGGAACATCCCCAACAAGTACACGTGCGTGCCCTTCCTGAAACTTAAAAACCCTATCTTCCCCAAAAGGATTGGAAAAAAGGAAAAAGAAGGCCAAAACGTGAAAGAGTTCTTTGTTCTTTAAAGACTTGTCAAAAAAAGAAGAATCAAGAAAAGAGAAAATATGCATTTGGGTTGGTTTTGGAGCTATTTCTACTTGTGAAAATCCAGTTTTCTTGGATCATCATCAACCGACGGTGTTCTTACCTATGAAATCGTGACCCGACCACTTTTGATTGATTATATATTCTTTCGATGCACCTTGTCTGATACCAGTTTTTGGTTTTAATGGTTATCTGTGATACGTTCATGCATGCCTAGTCGTGAATTGCTGATCGATTTCTTGGACAAGCACTGCCAAATGGTGAACCAGAAGGCGGAGGGGAGGAGGCTGAGGGCGGCGATGCGATCATTTCAGCTTACGATTTTGTCTACTTGCCTCTTGATCTCAGGTAAACACGCTACACGTGAAGATTTCTAGATGTGCATGCTGTTTTTTTTTTCCATGGTTAATCATGTCCTTGAAGTAACGCTTGTTGTGCGATCTTAGTTCGAAGCTATAATTTAACTCGAGCGTGTGCGTGCGTAGGAGGAAGGCGAATCTGGGGTATGCGTTCGTGAACTTCACCAGTCCGAGAGCGGTGTGGAAGTTCAAAGTCGCCACCAACAACCAGAGGTGGGAGCTATTCTACTCCAGCAAAATCCGCCAGATCGCTACCGCCAAATACCAGGTATACGTACATATGCATGTATATATACGCGTATGTCTACATCATTACGTGTATTTTATGAGTAAAAAGCACCCAATCATTACCGGGGAGAAAGATTTGACTTGAAATCTCACTGACTCACACAGTCCCGCCGCAGCTACGTGAGCAGACGTAACCTGTCATCATCATCCCTCGCCATTGCATCTAAAATCTCTGGCTAATAAGTAAGATAGGTTTTTGCCATCAGCCACGAGATAAGAGTAGCAATGCATCTAGTAATTTCTGTAGACGCCCCCAAAGTTAATGTCAAAATTCGGTTCTGATGGATCAAGTGGTGGCAATCACATTATCTAATAGCTTGGATTTCTTACTCCGCTGCCAATTGCTATGTTATACGATGCGCGAGCACAAGCTGAGTGTATGTTTTCTTGCAGAACAAGGGGGGTTTCGATGCAATGTACTTGTTAGTTTCTGATCTGAGGATTAGATGAACAGCTCCCAGGGCGTCGAGCTCCGCCATATAGTCTTGTTGGTTTTTCAATTTAATAGCTTCAGCTATGCTCTGTCCATTAGTTTTCATTTTTTTTTAAGCAAAGGTTTTATCTATTCAAGGGGGGCATGGAGATATGTGTTCTTTTGCTATAGTAAAATTTGGATCATAGCAATTCTCGTGATGACATGTGCTTTTCATCAGGGGAAAGAGGCGCTGATGCGGCACTTTGAGAAGACGGTGTTCGCTTGCGACTCGAACGACTTCTTGCCCGTGGCGTTCAGCCCGCCGCGCGATGGGTCGGGCAAGGCGGTGACCCAAGAGGTCGTCGGCGGGCGCATTGCTCCTAGACACTACGAGGCGCAGCTCAGTAAGACGGACCGTTTCTAGCCATGAATGAACTCAACGCTCTGCTCATTTTTGGCTAGATCTTGCTGGTGGCAAAATAGGCAAAAGAATAAGTGACTGATGTGACAAGTTCTTTTTATGCCAGTTTCATCATCATGAGCTGAAGGAGAAAAGATTGGGTTCAGTCTCCAAACCCTGCATTTTGTCTCTGCTTCATTTTGGGGGCGTTCAGATTTTCCTGTTTGTGGGTTGAAAAAAGTGACGTTGAGCTAGGGTTTTGTTGTATGATCAGATCAATGAGAATAAACGTGTATGGAGGTGGAGCTTGGCACCTGGACCCCCATACGGATAATATGAAGGGGCAGGTGGTGGGGTCCACCTTCTAGAACATCGTAAGCTCGTTAGGGTTAAGGTCTTTTCTTGATTTCCCTCGAAGGGATGTGCTGCTCTCTCTCTTCAACCGCCCCCCACCCCCCTTCCTCTCTGCTCTGCATTACTGCGTTTCGGTCCTTGTTTAATAATCAGAATAAGTTTTAATGGTCTTCTGCTTTATACGAAGGAGAGCTGGTAGCGAAGAGAGCGAAGGAAAAAAGAAAAAATTCGTAAAAAGAACACTCTCTTTGAATTCAAAACAAGGCGATACATCGAAGCCGTCGTAAGTTTTTTTTCTTGCGGCAGTTTTCACTGGTTTCTCTTGCTTTGTTTGGCTTTGAGTACGTTTCTTTGGACTCCATCGATTTACCTTTGAGTACTATATTCCATTTTTGTCTTGATACATTTACTTTTCTAACAAATTATAAGATTCTTATTCAGTACTATATTTCATATTTTGTCTTGATACATATACTTTTCTAACAAATTATGAGATTCTTATTCTTTCTTTATGAAAGTTTGACTAATTTGGTTCATCCTTATGTGGTCCTTGTATTTTAGGTTTGATCAATATGATCTTTGAATTTTTTAAACATGCTCGATATAGTGTTTGAATTATAGGAAGATGTTCAATATGGTCATTTAATTTATTCGAGTTTAGGGGTCAAATTAAATGTTTTTATGGTTATTTTAAAAATTCAAGGATCATATTACATATTGAATTAAAATTCAAGGATTATATTGGTCAAATTGAAAGTTTATAGATTATATTACATATTTTATTTGATAAAAAAAGTGCAAAATGGATCAATTTGCTTCACTTTATTCGCCTGATTTTTTATTAAAAATTAAAATCCCAAAAAAATGCATCACATATCTTTCCTAAAATTAGGATATATTTACTTTTATACATAATTTCGAGGATCCTATCCCGAGCTGAAGGCATTGTTTTGACCAATATTGGTCGGGTCTTAGCATTATTTTCCATTGTTTTGTTAAATTATTTGCACGTTTCCACTGGATACCTAGAATTGCATGAAAAAAAATTTAAAAAAAATTGCATGAAAAATTACTTCCTTACAAAGAGAAAAGATAACCTTAACGAGCAATACGATAAAACTAGCATAATCAAGTCCTCAGCGTTTAAATCCCTGATTCACAGAATTAAGGTGGATTCCTAAAATAGGATAATGACGGCTTTAGTCTCCTTTAACTGGTGATGTTTGAAAAACAAGTTGTGACCGTCAGTATTTGAGAGTCCATTGAAGCTTGAGCACCATCTCTCGAGAGAATTATTCATGAGGCCCAACAATCCGTCGGACAGCTAAGGTCGCGATAATCTTTTCACGTCTATATGAACTTATTTACCCAAAGGATAAATTCTTCCATAAAGAATGCATAAAAATGTTATAATTTGTTAGAAAAGTATATGTATCGAGACAAAAAGGAAATATAGTACTCAATAAAGTAAATCGGATATTTTACTAATATGTTAAGAGATTTTTTTTTTGAAGAATTCCCTTTACAAGAAAAAATATGTCAAGAAAGTCCCTTATCTGAAAAAAAAAATCATGTTAATTTACATTGACATATTTTTCTTGTAAAGGGAATTCTTTATAATAAAAAAAACGAGTCTGAATTCTACCAAGGTACGATTGATGAATGAATTTGATAATTCCAACTATTTACTTAAGTTGCCAACTGGACGTATCTTACTATGGTCAATGTAAATCGACATAATCTATTTTTATGTGGGCTTCATTAATTATTATTATTATAAATATAATTGATCTAATAAAAAAATATACAGTTTCCTATTATTCTAATATGGAGTTGGATAATGTGGGTTAAGATAATCATTATCTATAATAAGAGGATAGATTAGAATTTCTATAAATAGAGCTCAAGTCCCTCTTCTAAATCTTAATATTCACATAATCTCACATAAAGAGTCCTCGAAAGGGATACATGAGAGGCGGTCTCATTGAAGTCGGCATAAAGGGGAGGTTCATAAAGGAGGAGCTTTTCAAGATCGGATCGTCGCAATTTCGCTCCAAAAATGATAAATCCAAAATAAGGTGCGTCGATTCTTCTACTTTATGAAACCGTTATCTGCATATCTATACGTGATGTTCTTGTGTCGCTATATGAGGTAATTAATCATAGTTTACATGTGGTATCGAGCCTACGCGTATTAGATCTCAAATCATGTTCTCGATGTTTTTCAAAATTTTGTTTTCCAAAAAAAGTAAAAAAAATTATATATTGTGAAAGTGCTCGTCAAGACGAGCAAAACCACGTCAAGATCACTACCGGAGGCCGCTAGACACGTCGCTGCCCATCGAGCGCATGGCGGCCACCCTCTAGACCCGGGCCAGACTTGCTCGACACATGCCGGGCCGATGTCACCGACGTCATCTCGGTCGGGTGTAGATCCGACCCGACTCGGTGACCCGACCCGATCCGAGATCTTGAACCGAACCGATCTCGAGTCCTTGACCCGACTAGGTTGGCTGTTGACTTGGGCTTTTCGGTCGGTGACCAATTGGATTGGATTAAGCATGACCTAGTTCGCCGGTTCCGTCAAGGGGAGCGATTGGACCGGAGAAATCGGTCGGATCTATTTGAAAAAATGGTTGAGGACTAAACACGTGCGCTGCACGTATCAAGCCGACGGCCTCACGTGACGAGGATTGAGGCGGCACGAGAGGGAGCATGCGATGTCCGATCGGGGAGTTCGAGGTACCGACGTGCTCGTATGCTTATGCTTTACAAGATGGTATAATTTTTTTCATATGTTTGATGCATTTATGAATGAAAAATGCCAACGGAACCTTAAATACGTGGATTGTTCGGGGTATTTTTTGGGGTATTTCTATGTATTTCTCTATAGTTTCATGAAATACGGGTGCAAGCTTACATGTAAGTATCACATACGATATGTGGAGCATAATTTATCAATTATATGTATATGGTTTAACATGTATTATTGAGTGTATCAATATAAATTAGCACCGCATGTAATTTTTTTGGATAATTGCCCCTAATTTCTGAAATTATATACGTATGGTAAATGTGAAAATATAAAGTTTACATCCCAATTTCAGAAAAAATTCGATTGGGTTGTGACCATCAAAGTGGTAAACTTGGTTAGATTTAACAAATAACGATTTATAAAGTATTGAGATGTCTGCCGTTTTAATGCGTAGTTATACTCCCAAAAGAGATAATTGTATATTATTGCATAGAGGATTATATGTACAGCATATGGCTGAGAATTAACTAGTCCAAGTATTTTTATACACCCGAAGGTGGTGATTAACGAAGACTAAAATAAATTCTCATGGCCGTTGTAATCTATAGAGTATATAATTGCATATTATGTTTTCTGTCCAAAGGTGATTATATGACGATGTATGTAACTCTCAAGATAAATTTTCACATTATCTAATTATAAACATTGATTATTTTTTGGTCATCTTTTTTGTGAATCGCAACTCTATAACTATTAAGATTCTTATTGTTCTAATTTTAAGAAGTGAAAACAGGATTTTCTTTTTGATATGGAACTATCAGATGTTCATGTTGCTCTTTATAAAGATAAACCGACAACTCTCACTGGGGCTAGTATAAAAGCTCAAAAAACACTCTTTGTTGTTTGGGAAAAGAACAATAGGATTTACTTACTGTCTATAAAGTGATTCATACGGGAACATCTTAGAAGTGATTTTGCTGCACGACATCATTAATAGACAAATGATGGAGGTATTGGTGGCAAGAAATCATGACTCGCATAATGTTGAAGTTGTGACACATCCGTCGGGGTTATTCGGTTTGAAATATGATAGTTTTGCTTGTAGTTAGGGATTACGTCCTAAGGATGGTAGATATGTAAATAAAGCTCAAGGCATCTTGCACTCAACTCTCTTCCACCCGAATTTGGTATTATCCAAACACAAGATAATACCACTGATCGGATATGGATAATCAATGACTTGATTACAAGGGTGGCGTCGGAGGAGATGAAGCTAAAGAAAGGTAAAGCGCATATTGTCGTGTTTATTGCTTCTAATTGTGGTGTTCGGAAGGGTAAGATGCATACAAATCGTACTCATAAAGGAATTCACATTCGCTGGTCCGTATGACAACTTGAGTCCAAAGAAATCGACTTTTAAAAGGGACGACAACGATGGGAAGGATGGTATCTATTTCTTCTTTAAGAAGGGAGGACACATAAAAAAAGACTACTCTAAATATAAAAATTGATTGTCTAAGTGTGAGCCTAAAGGTTATGATTCTTTGGCATTGATTTGTGAACGTAATCTATCGGAAGCCACATTTTGCTTGTGGTGGCTAGATTGCGGTGCAACTAATCATGTTGCTTTTACCATACAGGGATTAATAAACCGGAAGAAGCCAAATAAGGAATAATCAAAGCTCACCGCAAGAAACAACAATAAAGTTGACGTCAAGTTTGTGGGAGATGTTATTTTAATTTTAAATACTAATTTTAATTTGATGTTATGGCATACATTTTATGTACCTTCTTTTAGATGGAATTTAATTTTCATATTAAGTTTGGATATGTGTGGTTACTCTTTTGCCATTTCAAATAGTGCAATTTCTATTTCTTTGAATTCGAATAAAATTGGGTATTGCACTACGTTCAATGGATTGTACATACTATGATTACCTTCCAACGAAATATACGTCACTTGTACAGTGAAAAAGTTATTTCCAAAAGACATCCGTCTAAGAAATAGCCTTACGCATTCCGGCATAAATGTCATGGTAACATCTCTAAGGAAATAATGAAAAAATTGATAAGGGTAGACATTCTAACCCACTCTCAAAAGTGACTTAAACACATCCGTAGACCAGTAGAGGTAATATGACTAAAATAAAGAAAAAAACTACGGTTCGTAGTTCTCACTTGTTAGAGATCATCCATACGAGATATAAGTGGAACCTATACATCAACGTTGTGTAAAAAATTTTATTTCATCACATTTATTGATAATTATTTTCGATATGATTATCCAGACTTGATTAAGAAATTTTTTGAATCTATTGATAAGTTCAAGATTTTTGGGATCAAGTCGAAAAACAGCTAGAAAAAATCATAAAAATTGTCGGATCTAACAGTGATGGTGAGTATTGTGGTCGACATGGCTATATTGGACAACTTAAAGGGTCATTCGCCTAGTACACGAGAATTTCGGGATTGTGGCTCAATTTACTATGCCACGTAGTCCTAAACGGAATGATGTAGCCGAAGGGCATAATCACACCCTTATGGATATAGTGAGGAGTATGATTAGCAAAACTAATTTACCTGATTTTTTATGCGGTGAAGTTTTGAAAACGGTGCTTTATATTCTAAATCGTGCTTCTTACGAAATTTATGCCACTTACTCCTTTTGAATTATGAACTCGGACGAAAACCTAACTTAAATCATCTCAAGATTTGGGGATGCTCTATAAAAGTAAAATTATATAATTCAACTTTGAGCAAGTTAGACTCTAGAATCACTCGGTGGTTTTTTGTATCTTATCTAGATCATTCAAAGGGATATCGATTTTATGATCTCAATAGAGGAACAAGAATTGTAGAATCACAGACAACAAAGTTTTTAGAGCTAGATATGGCCGAAAAAAGGTGATTGCTTACAGATTATTGAGGAAAACAATGCGATGGATACTTCTATGTCGTTTCGTCTACCTATAAAGACAATTGTAGAAATTCATATTCTGGAGATCGAATTTGTGGAGGTTCAAAAACCACACCAAGGCGGTTCCCGATGAAGTCCCTCAAACCTCACATAAACAAAATGAGGTTGAAGATGCTCCTCTATGGCGATTCGTTAGGCGAGAGACGATCAGCTATACCACTAAACTATATAGTCTATCCAAGAGAGCATAAATTTGATATCAATTGTGTTGTTGATTTGGTAACTTATACGAAAACTATTTCTTGTTCTCAATCCGATTTATTGTTAGATGCGAAGAAAGATGAGATGTTGTCTATGAAACATAATGATGCTTGTAAGTTTATTGAATTACTTGAAGGTTATAAACCCGTCTGCTTGTAAATGGGTATTTAAGATCAAGAGAGATTCCAAATGAAAGACTCGAGAAATTTAAAGCTAGACTTATAGTTAAGGGATTTACTCAAAGAGAAGGAGTAGACTATGATGCAACTTTTTCTCTAATTTCTTCTAAAGACTCTTTTAGAGTAATCATGGATTTAGTAGCTTATTTTGATATGGAGTTTCACCAGATGGATGTTAAAACGGCTTTTTTGAATTGAGACCTTGATGAGTAGGTTTATATAGCACAGCCCGAAGTTTTGCGGCAAGTGATATGGTAATCTGATTTTTAGATTGAAAAAGTCTATCTATAGTTTGAAACAAGCTTCTAGATAGTGGTAATTAAAGTTTCATAACATTGTTACTTCTTTTGGGTTTATTGAGAACAAGCTAGATCAATGTATATATTGCAAGATTAGTGAGAGAAAATATATTTTTCTCATTCTTTATGTTAACGGCATCTTGCTTACTAGCGGCATTATTGAATTGCTACATGAGACAAAGCGAATGTTGTCATAGAACTTTAACATGAAAGATCTTGGTAAGACGTCTTTTGTCATTGGCATTAAGATCCACATGGATCGTTTTCACCACATATTGAGCTTCCCTCGGATGAAACATACTAATCGTATTTTAGAGAGATTCAATATGTAACAATGTAAACTAGGAATTGTTAATGTTTGCAAATCGATAAATTGAGTCTTTCACAATGTCCTCATTCAAATATTGAGAAAGCACAAATGAATAATGTACCTTATACTAATGCACTTGGTAGCATCATGTATGCTCAAGTTTGTATTAGGCCGACATTACTTTTGCAACAGGGACTTCTAGGCCAATATCGCTCAAATTCGAACATGATCTCGGGTTGCTTTGCCAAAAGGTTTTAAGGTACTTAAAAAGGACTAGAGACTATATGCTGATTTATAGATATATTCAAAACCTACAGCTAGTAGGGTATTCATATTCAGTATATACTGGTTGTCGTGGTACATCTTTATGCTAGCAAGTGGTGCAATATCAATAAAAAGTAAGAAACGAGAAAACGGTACCATCATCTACCATGCAAGCGAGGTTCATAGCATACTTTTCAACTGCTTGCTCAAGCTATTTGGCTCTGGAATCTCATTAGGGAGTTGACTATATTTGATTTTGTTGATAGGTCCACATAGTTATATTATGACAATAACTCTGCGGTGTTATTCATTAACAAAGAATTGAGGTCTCAAGAAGTCTAAGTATATGGAGATCAAGTTTTTAACCATAAAAGAATCCGTACGTAATGGTAACGTTGTAGTAGAGCATATTTCTACAAATGATATGATTGCTTTGATTCACCGACTAAAGGTCTACGTCCTTGCATGTTTGAATGACATGCTATTAATATGGGCTTAGAAGTATCGTGGGATGCCATTGTTTAGTGGGAGCGTTATAGTTTTTGCTCTAATAAAATTTACATTTGTATTTTGTTACTTTTAATAACAGTTTTGATATGTATTGACTTTTTTTATATTCAATGAAGTGTTTATGAATGTGTTATTTTGATATTGAATACATATCTTTTGAAAATCTCAAGGTATTAGGTAAGCCTTTAGTGGTGGTTGAGGCATTTATTTTTAGCCATATACATAAGTCTTGTTACACATAAAATACAATTAACTATAAAGGTAAGATATATATAGATTCGTTGGAACCATAAATATATTCTCTAGTGGCACATTAGGTTTCGTGATACTTAAAGTAAGATAATAGTAACTCGACAAGGAGGATAGCATATAAGGTTTCTCTATTATTTGAGATGTTAGCCGTTTGCTACATCACCATATTAAATCCATGTCGGTAAAGTTAAGAGTATTTATGACTATGGATGGCTCAACGTCTTTTAATGCGATTACTACCATGATTCGATGCCTAAGACTTTATGGGATCGGATTGATTATTATGAATTATCTCTAAACGAATACAAGGATGCGCATATACATTATAATTTCAATTAATATAACCCAAGTGGGAGAACGCTAGAATATATTTTTATGTGGACTTTATTAATTATTATTGTAAATATAAATTGGTCTAATAAAGAAAAGATATACAATTTCCTATTTAGTCTAATATAGAGCTTGGATAGTGTGGGCTGAGAAGAGTCTTATCTATAATCAAGGGATATGTTAAAATCTATATAAATAGAGCTCAAGTCCCTTATCTAAACCATAATATCCATATAACTTCACATAAAGAGTCGTCGAAGTTATACGTAAGGGATCGTCTTATTGAAACCAATGTATAAAAGGGGTTTATAGAGGAGAATTTTTTGAGTATCGGATCGTTGCAATTTCGTATTGAGAACGATGTATCCGAAATAGGATACGTCAATTCTTCTACTTTATGAAACCGTGATCTACATATTTATACGTGATGTTTTTGGGTCACTGCATTAAGTAATTAATCACAGCTTACAAACTAATCCAATTTTCATCATATATATATATATATATAAATTATTAAAATATCTCATATCTTCTCTCTCTTTCTTTCTTCCCAAAGATGCCCTATGTCCTTCCGATTTGTAAGCAATCATAGACGCGCGACCGCACCACCGATCCCACCAATCACAAACTATGAAACTGCTGCCGTTGCGGTGCCCATGAGCCGCCATCACCGAGCCAACGAGCTGCCATGAGCCTTCAAAATTTCCCCACTTCTCTGCAAGTGGTAGTAGTCGCGACCTCAAGTGACCTCAAAAAAAGAAAGAATAGCAACCGGGTATGTCACGCCCCGATTCCTAGGCACACAATAACCTTACTAAAAAAAATAATAAACAAGTTAGCATTTTCGTCTCTGGTCATATAATGGCGATGTTCTAGGCACATTGTCAACCCTTTCAATTTATCTTTTAATTAATCGCATGCGCAACGTACTACTTCCCTAGATAATAAATAAAACAATAGAGATAGAACAAGAGACAACCAAATCACAACATCAACAAAAGATAATTTTTATTTATATATAGTTGTTAATCCCGGGAAGTTCGTATGTACACAAACCTAACCTCGGGGCCACTTCCTACGACCAAATAAAAGATATCGGGTCGGGGTCGGGGTTAACACTACTCCAAGCTACTCCAAAAAGAAACCAACATTCATGTCCTCCACTCGAGATCTAGTAAACAGCTACTCCATAGCTAAGAACCTGAAAAATGGTTCACAACAAGGTGAAATATAAAATCTCCGTGAATCAACACTTAAGTCCAAGTAGGGCAATGATTCACTTAGGGCGACATAAACATGCACGACAAATATCGATAATAGATCAATAGCGCGTTGATTATCGCTACGCTTTGTTTGCCATAGAATCAAGCACAACCCAATAGTTAGCCATCTATCACATGCAATCTTATCCCGCTTTGGCCCACATGTTGAACAATGCATAACATGGCAATTAATTACACACAATCCAATGTATACAATTAGAATACTCATCGTAACTTGCGTGCACAATATACACGAGTATGCCAACATACAATCATAGGCAATCTTACTTTGCCTTGGCACGCGTCTTGTACATTACAAACCACTATATACAATATAATGCAATTAAATAAATAACGTAATCAAAACACCCGTCAACCTTCTTATGCATAGTGCACTCAAGCATACTCTCGTTATAATTGCCACTCAAGCACGCCCGTCCTCACGCGAGGGTTTTTCGGCTTTACCCGGCATTTATTCATTCAATCAATTACGGTCGATAGAGGCCACGCTCGTCTTCATACGAGGGTTTTTTGGCTTTTCCGGGTATTTATTCATTTGATCGATTACGGCAGATCGAGGGCACGCCAGCTCTTCATACGAGGGTCTTTCGGCTTATCCATGTATTTATCCATTATATCAATTACGGCCGAGCGAAGGCACGCCCGTCCTCATACGGGGGTCTTCTAGCTTATCCGGATATTTATCCATTTGATAAATTATGGCTGATCGAGGGCACGTCCATCTTCATACGGAAGTCTTCCGACTTATCCGGGAATTTATCCATTCGATCAATTACAGCCGATCGAGGGCATGCCGGTCCTCATATGGGGTCTTCCGAGTTATTCGGGTATTTCTCGAATTAATGCAACTCTCATGCTAAAAATGCAGTAAATAAATCCCACGTGACCACATTCACATAATTAAATCAACAAACTTTACATACTACCCTACCCAAACATCCTTGCCCTATTCAACTCATAAAATTTGATATATAAACCCGATACTTTGGGGTTTACTATTTCTATGTCCACAACTCTTTTCTAGAAAATAGCCCTTTAATTTATTTAGTTATACAAGCCAATTTATATGGCTATTGCCAACGTTAACATCACAATTCAAGCATAAACAATTACAATATAATATATCAAATAATCCAATAGCTTATCGCCTAAATAGCGATAACTTATCACTAATTAATGAAATCTTATCACCTAAATAGTGATAGCTTAGTACTTAACAATCGATAGCTTATCATCAAATCCTCGATAGATTATCATCAAATTGTGATCACTTATCACTAACAACTCCAATAGCTTATCGCATAAATTGCCGATAGCTTATCGCATTCGTGAGAGCCTATCAAGTACATTTAACTAGAGTTAAATAGACTAACCATGGTTAAGCATAAAGTAATTACGGTTAATAAAGAGTAACTATGGTTACTTTAATCAGGGTTGACTTAAACTAACCATGATCAACTAACTTAACCATAGTCACCAATCTAATCCGACCACGTTTAACTAAACTAATCCGTAATTAACACTAATTAATATATCTCCTAAACGTAATTAACGTCGTAGTCAGAAATTAGGAGTTAACTCACAAACTCAATGGCCAGCCACGTGAGCAACTCGTGGGCACAGTGGTGACGCACGAACTCGAGCGACAGATGGCACTGGCTCGAGGGACGGCGGGTTCTCGCGGTTAGACTACGGACCGGTGGTGGCTTGCTGGTCCATGGGCGGATGTCGGGCCAGCTCGGGCAATGCGAGTTGCGCACGGGTGTCGCGACGACGACAATGAACAGCGGGCGAAGCACAATGGGTTGCGAATCTCGACTACGAATCGAGGGTCACGGGCGCAGGGTCACAAGTGGGGTGTGGCGAGCATGGACGGCATGGTGTGGGATGACTGACGGCTACGAAGCTCGGCATGGTGGCGTTGGAGCTTGGGGGGCGACGATTAAGGAAGAGAATGGGAGGATGGTGAGGAAAAACAATGAAGGAGAAGGAGGAGATGGAGGGGAGGCTTTGATCGTGGGGGAGGTGAGGGGGAGAGAGAAGAGATAAAAAAGAGAGAAAGAGAAATTTGACTTGCAATAAATGGGGTAGCGCCCATGGTCAAATCGCACCATTCACTAATTTGTCCTGTATGCATAATATCTAGAGGTAAAATAATAATTTGACTCATGGGGTTAAATTAGTTTCTCGATACTAAAACTGAAGGCTTTTTGGTCAACTTTCAACTAGGATTTGGTCAAGGCTAGACTCGGCAAGATTGGTCTCAGTACTACGACTCGACGGCTCAAATACCTTAGCTTGATTTTCTCTAACCGACACCTTAGGATAATCCAACATCCATTCAAAACAAATAAATCAATGTCGAATAATTATCCTTTAATCCTAAAAAATCTAATATTATTTACTAGACTGAAATTCATGGTTAAAATCCATCGAATTCATTTATTTTACGGACGTCGATATTTCGGGACGTCATAGGGTAGGCCTCGCCGGAGAGGCTAGGCTGCCGCCACCCATCGCCGAAGGAGCTAGAGGAGGTCGCCAGCCCTGGCCTAGGGTGGCTGGCTGTCACCAGCCCGAGGCGAGTGCCGGCGAGCCTCACCTGCTCGGCTCGCCTAGATCAGTATTTCCTCAACCCAAACCGAGATCTGGGTTTAAATGCAATGAGAAAGTTCATCAGCGAGAAAAGGACGTGATGGAAAAGAAGATTGTCAATGCACTAAAGCCTCTCTCTCTCTCTCTCTCTCCCCCCTTCGCCTTCTCTTTCACCAACCCAGGAATCACAGTCAAAGGAATAAAAAAGAGCTCGAACTTTTAGAGGTGTGTCTGTCGAGAATTTGCAGGGGTAAAAGAGAAAGGTTTTTCCGTTTTGTTGCATCTTTAACTCACGGTCATTCACGGAACGATACATCCGCGGTGAACCAGGAAAGTCAAAGAACTCAGCACGATGGTTGCGTTTTATCTTCCACAAGCTAGCTTATGAAGCACATGAACCCAGATCTGCGTTGAAGCATATGAACGCAGAGATTGAACACAACATCATCTCTTTTTCCACATCTCTGTCCTTGGCGACGTGATGAACTTTCTCGTTGCATTTGAACCCCGATCTGGGTTTGGATTGAGGAAACCCAGATTTGGGCGAACCGGGCGAACCGGGCGGGCGAGGCTCGCCAACCCTCGCCTCGGGCTGGCGATGGCTGATCACCTTTAGCCAGGGCCGGCGACCTCTGTCGGCTCCTCTGGCTATGGCGGCGGCGGCCTAACCTCACCGGCAAGGCCTACCCAGCTGCTGCTCTTTCTTTCTTTTTTTTTTTGGGGTTTTGTTTTTGCTTTTTAAAATTAATTTTTAGCCTTTTCTTGATTTTTTTAACTAATTTAAATAATATTTGAAAACGAAATAATAATAAATATCACGTAAGAGAGAGAAATTAAATGTAAATTGCCATATTAGTATTTTTTGTTAGTTTAGTTGATGGTGTTGACGAATGAATTCGATTGCATTAATTTAATAAATTTTAAAATTCGATTGTATTTTTTTTATAAATTTTAAGATTTAATTATATTTTTACGACAAGTTTTATAACTTCTTCCTAACATATTCCTTTTTCCTTTGCAGGGATTAGCTGCTGTTGAATTGTGCACAAGGGCTTTTAGCAGGGCGCATATAACATCAATATCACTCTTCCTAGACTTTTCAATGAATAGTGCGAAGAAAACTTACGTCACTTTCTTAAACTTTTTTTTTTTGTGTCGAATTCTTAAAACTTGTTTGCGAGTCACAAATATCGCAAACACTCGAGTGTTTTTCTTGGCTTTTATAACCTAGCAATCAATCATTTTTCGGATTCTACTGCTAGATAAAAAAATTAATTTATAGAACTTTTAAAATTGGGAAAATTCTTAATCTTAATACTTGCACATATTTAAACATTTGAGAGGTTTTTAAAATAGTATTGAGGTTTGATTTTTTTTCGGGGTTTAGCTATCAAGATAGATTTTATGGTGAGTAAACTTTAGCGTCTCTGCACAATTAGCCACCGACTTTTAAAAGATACACCTACTCTCCCTCTCGAAATTTGAGTTTTGTTCCAGTTGCTAAACTTTTCTGTCTACATGGTTGTTTAGTATAATATGAAAATGGACTAACTCAGTTTTCGTGATCTATATAACCTTTATGAATTTTTTCAAAAAATGATCAGTAAGTTCATTTTCAACTAACGCTTAATGACTATATAGACAAAAAAAAAAAAGGTGACCGTTAAAAAAAGTCTAGGGGGTCAATTTGTAACTTTGGAGGCTGTTTTGCAATTGTTCAAAATTCAGGGGTAGTCTGAAATTTTTCAAGACTTGGAATTTTAAACAATGATATCAAAGTTCAGCAGAATTTGAGTAATTATATTTAAAGAAAATATTTAACTCTAATAAGCTAACAACAAAATAGAACTCTTAGAGCACATTAGATAGAACTTTACCTTATACTTTTTGCTTAATCTAAATTTCATAACTTTCACTTTTTGATTTTTTTTTAAAAATTCGGATCTAATTCTTGCAACTCACCAATTAGTTTTAATTTTTTTTTTAACGGGAACTTTTGAAACTCTCCCAACGCTTGAGTATTGTTACATACATTTACATATAACTTTTTTAAAGTTATATGACACTTTATATTTTGAAGGAGAAGTACAAAAAATACATTTTTCTTTTGCTTTTTGGTAAGTGCTGTTTTTGGTTTTATGCAAATAAACATGGACTCCTTTCTAGTGAGGTGTCACTTTTTCTTTGTCGAAGTGGGTATTTCTTTTTTCCTTTTCTTTTTAGAATTTGGACGTTGATTTTCTTAAGAAATACTTTTCCGACAGTTCTATCGAGGATAGTACAATCTCAACCCTAAATTTACATGCCATCATTGCATATTTTGCATAAAATATTCATTAATTGATAGATCGTGTGATCGAAAATAATTGATCAGTATCGTTAGATTGTTAGGCTAGCAACTTCTATTTTTTTTAACGGTATATGGAGAAAATCAAGAAACTTGTATGTGCCTCGAACATTGTTTTTCTCAAAAAAAATCTCAAATATTAGTTCTAGTCTCAAATCTATCCCGAACTTTTTTTTTGTCTTAGAAAAAATCTCAAACTTTAGGTCTAGTCCCGATCCGCCCTAATTTATCTAAAACAATTCACAAAATTTCAATTTATTCTCAAATTTACCTTATGATCCAATCCTAACTTAACATGGCATTTACATGTAGATAAAAAAATATTAATATTGGTAAAGTAATGAAGTGATAGGTACGAACCAACATGGCATTTTTACGTGAATAATATATTCATCCTAATAAAAAATATTGAAATTCTCCTAAATGAACTCATTCTGGGATATGAAAATTAAGGATGACTAACGATGATTTTTGGATAGAGGGCTAATTGAGGTGTATTGAAATTAGAGTAAAAATTTGTGATTTTTCTCTTACGAAAAATATTCAAGTTAAATTTGAGATTGAATATTAAGTTGAGAGTTTTTTCTTAGACAAAAGAAAATTCATGCCGATTTAAGACTAGATTAAAAGTTGATGGATTTTTCTGAAATAAAAAAAATTCGGGAATTAGATCATTGTAATGGTAAAAATAAAATGAATCCAATGAAAAGAAAAAGAAATTGGAATGGTAAAAAATGTATAAACCACCACGATAGAAGGTATCACCATGAGGGATAATACATTAGATAAGAGGAGATCCTTTTACAAATCCAAACATGGTAGAAATATATATATATATATATATATATATATATATATATATATATATATATATATATATATATGGTGTGTGTGTGTGGTATATTATGTGTGTGTCCGCTCTTTTAATTTTGCAAAATAATCATTGTAAAATGTGGCAATTTTTCATTTGGTTAGTTGAATTCCAAATTACAGAAAAAAAAATAAAGAAACTTGATTAAGAAAAAGAAATTTGTTTTTTGGTTAAAAAAACATTTTTTTTTCAAAAAACAAATTGAAATGGTGACAAAAAATGCAAATATCCCCATGTTTGAATGTATTGCCACGGTTAATTAATAATACATTAGACGTATAAAGGGAAGGAGATGCATATCATGCCCTAACTTTGGATTTAAGCACGAATTTAGCGTGACTCGACATCATAGCGATGGGGGACAAAAACAAAGAAACCAAGGATGGAAGGTGGATAGAATTTGGACTTGAGTAAGTCTTTAAATTATTTTTTCTGAACTCTAGGGACGTAAAAATTCATGATATTTCGTGAGATGAAGGAAAAAAAAATATTTTTCTCAACTTAAGAAACGACAGTGGTGAAGCTAGAGATCATGTCGGTTTCGACATTAGAATTTCGGTTCTTGTGTTGTCAGCATATTACTTGTTAACCAGCTTTCTAGTAACTTATCTTGATTAACAAGCATTGTGCATGGTAAAAAAAAAGCAAAAATCCCCATGATTCGAATGTATTACCACCACCGTTGATTAATAATACGTAAGACGTATAAAAGGAAGGAGATGCACATCATGCCCTAACTTTGGATATATTTTTATATATTTTTTGGTCGGTTCCTAACTTTGGATTTAAACACGAAACTAGCGTGACCCGAATCACAGTGGCGGGGGACAAAGACCAGAGAAACCAACGGTGGAAGGTGGACAGAATTAGGGTTTCGTGCAGTTGCAGCAAAACCCAAGTTGGGGGAGGAGGCGGCCGAATGTTTCGTGAAAGACGCGAAGCTCATCATTTAGGTTGTCGGGAAGCTGCAAACCCTTCGCCTCCCGTCGCTTCTGATTCTGCTTCCACAGTTCCACACAGATCATCCATGCTTCTCTCTCTCTGTCTGCGCCTTCAAATCCATGCATTCAATGCTCGTAATCTAATCATCACCTCTGTATCTTTCCCTTCTCTTTTGACCCCTATCGCGTAAAAACCAACAGCGACCCCGGATCGCGATCGTGATCTGTTGTTTCAAGCAGCGAGTCGGATCCTCCGAAACCGGAAATCACTCAAACTGATTTTCAAAGCGTTGGTCCAGTTGCATAAAATTAGAATCTGTGACTTCCTGTTTGCAATCGGATGGAAAATTACCGGGCCGATTATTTATTAAATAATTTATCGAGTAATTTTTTATTTCTTAAATACAAATATAATTTAATTAAAGTCCATGTTATCAGCCTACTAATAATCCACCGAATTCATTAAATCACAAGAGAGATGCGATTCAATTCCTAATCCTAGAAATTAGGAACCGATACTTTCGGTTCGGTTTCCAATTCATGGGAGGATAGAATTGGATTGCAAACCCATCCCCTAATTATAAGCATATAAGTCTGTAGCCGAGTGAGATAGTTAATACTTTGAGGCTACGTTTGGTCATTCGGATTTCTAGTTATGACTTAATACTTTGGATATAATATGATAAGAAATCTAAGGATTTTGTCATATCCAATCTATTATTTGGTGAACCAAGGGTTTAAAGTTGGATAAATAAAGGCAAAACACAGCTATAAACAACTCTATTTTGTTGAAATATCATGATGTTTTAAAAATTATTCATTGATTAGTGAGTTATTTTAAATTCACGCACAACATCACTGAAGCAAACCTCGTAAAATCAAGGGTCTTGATTTGAAGTCAAATCCTTTGAGTATGATGTGCTGACCTTGCTCGTTGTCTTATCGAATAAGTAAACAAGTATTGAACAATATAATTATTTGACATCTTTTCACAATTTGAAGATGCACTCATACAAGTCGTCCAAAAGAGCTATCTTTGAAAGTCGATGATCAATATCGAGTTCTTCATAACAAGTTGAGACCATTTTCAAATGTAGAAAAGGTTCAAGTGATTTAAAAACGAGAGACGTGATCTCGTATCATGCAAAAAAATCAATTAAAAAATAACGTCTTAGAGATATTCGATTTTGTGGCTAGAGAACCCGGTTCGACACCATCGGAGAGGCGGTCACATTAGATGGTTGCCGCCGCCGCGGAGGCGGCCCGACATGATGGAGAGGTAGCCTAATGCGAGGAGAGACGGTGATCATGAAAAAAATCTTGATTTTCTCGTGTCTGCTTTCATGAAAAATCATATTCGATCAGTCCTACCTCCTCTCTTCGAATGTTTTTATTATGTCTATATTCTCCATATATCTCCATTTATCCTATTATGAATATCTACCAAATATAAAATATGATAAAATATATTATGTCCCGACAATCTTACCTTTTACATTAGGTCTTTTGATTAGGAAGCAACGTTAATAATTGCCGTAATTATTCTCTAGCCACCTTAGCTCTATTTCATAGCATAGGAGATATCAAAATGACGAAAAGACTTTGTCTTAAGGATGGTGAATCACATGACCTTTGACCAAGTCACAAAAAAAAAAAAAATTACGGCAAATTCTCTAGTCCTAATGAAAATGACACGTTTCTTATTGGATTATGCTGGAGATGGATTTAGTTTTAGGGTTAATATCATGAAAAACCTAAACCGATACACTTGTGATTAATTTAATCAAAATTATTTTTTGACCACAAAAAATTTCAAACTAGTATACACGTGACAAATTTATCAAAAATTATTTTTTTAATAACTAAAAACCTTAAAGTGATACTTTTGTGATAAATTTACCATAAAATAATTTTTTGACTAAGAAAAATCCTAAACTGGTGCATTTGTGACAAATTTATCATCCGTTAAATTGAATTAATATCATGAAAAATCCCAAATTGATAATCTTGTGATAAATATAGGATAAAAATTTAAAACCGGTACGCTTGTGAACTGCCACATACTAACCAACTTAGCAATTTGACGGTTAGATTTAAAGAAAACTAACGGAGGGTAAATTTGTCACAGTGTACCAATTGGTGGTAAATTTATCACAAGTGTATCGGTTTGAGATTTTTGGTGATTGAAAAAATAATTTATGATAAATTTATCATATGTGTACCAATTTAGGGTTTTCCGTGTTATTAACCCTTATTATTATGTGAGGCAATTCATTACATTTCACTTATATAGAGAGACAAGCAATAAAGAACTAGTAGTCTATTAGAGAACAATGGTTAATAGAGCATTATTCCCGATCTAAGTGCCAATTCAATATGTCCCTTGACCAATTCGAGTGAAATCAAAATTTCATCCCTATCTGTTTTCACTAGATTTGTCAAATGGCCCAACCCAATCAAGTTTGAGTGGGTCTGAAACAGGTATGAATGTGAAGCAATTTGATCCTTTTTTTTTACGTAATACTATTCATACCTACCCAATCCGACCCAATCTGATTGTACTCGAGTTTTAAATCTTGACAATAATTTTCCTTAAAATAAGAAAAATAGCATATAAACTTATTCTCCTGTATGGACTTCTGAAAATTTTTTAAATATTTGCAAATATTTAGACCCATAAAAGTATGTAACATCAAGACCCTATCCAACACCATGCACTTCGATAAAAGAACTTAGAAAATTTCAGTGAATTTTCCATAGGAATAATTTTCAACACAAAATGAACTTGAAGTAAAAACTTTTTACTTACTGAGAGTCTATTTGATAATAATTTTGATTATCCGATTCTGTTTTCAGAAATAAAAAAAAGAATCGAAATATGTTTGATAACATAAATGATTTTGATTCTGTTCTCAATAATAATTTTAAAACAAAAATAAGAATATAAAAAAATTGATTCTAAAAAAAGAATTATTTTTGACAATCACAAAAAAGGACAAAGTCTTAATTCTTTAAATACAATTTTTTAAACTAAATTTAAAAGTACACTTTAAAATTTAACAAAAAAATTTAATTTTTTTAAAAAAGGGGCGTAAATTTAAAAATATAAAAAATTCAAAAAATGCAAAAAATTAATAAATAAAATTGGGGGAAATTTAAAAAATGTATTTTTAAAAAAGTTAAAATTGACAAAAATATTTAAAAAAGATTAAAAATTTTATAAAAAAATTCTCTATTGTTTTCGAGAATAAAAAATTTGAGTAGTTACCAAACATATTTATGCTCGGAAACAAAATATTTTGTGCGATTACTAAATGAGTTCTAATTTTCTAAAAATGATTCACGAAACATAATTAGAAAATAAAATTTTAATCAAAATCATTATTTTAGATCAGAGTCGTTGCCAAGGCCTTTAAACTACACATGCATGAAAAAAAACAAAGTTCTAATCATCGTGATCATAACAATACTGTAGCGGAGGTTACGAACTGTTGTCTCTCGTGGTACGGATTTGAGTCACCAGGATCATTATTTACCTTTAATAAAAAACTGAAAGATATTGGTGGAGATACTGATGTCCATCACAATTAATGCCAATCCAATCAAAACCCGAAGATTTACGCCTTCGGTCTGTTTGCGAACGAGTCCCGGTTCTTCTGGGGACGGGTAGACTAACCGCAGCAACGTTCAGACTTCAAAGAAAGTGATGGGTGGATTTTCTTTAGTATATTCTCAGAAAATAAATATAAATTTAATTTTAAATAAAAATTTAAAGTGCCCTCAATATTTCAATATTTCAAAAAAGAATTTGACTAAAAGTAATCTCTTCATTTATTAATTTTTTTCCATTTTTTATTTTTTCCTATCTCCCCCTTCCCTTCCCTTCCTGGGCCATCATGGGGCCACCGGAGGAGGGCGCCGGATACAGGAGAGGGCCGCCCTTACTTGAGGTAGGCAATGGCCGAAAGAGGGGAAAAAAATAATATAAAAAATTTTAAAAAATAAAAGACGAAAATATCTTTCGACCAAATCATTTTTTGAAACAACGATAACACTTCATATACTTATTTAAAATAAGATTTACTTCATACCTATATTTAAAAAAAAGGAAGGTACATTAAATTTTTATTTGGAATTTTCCTCATTAATTTTGGACTAAAAATATTTTTAGACATAAAAAATTAAAAAAAATGGGAAGATTATATTAGCTAACCTTAAACGATTTGTTCACTGTACAATTAAATCATAAATATTTTCAGTTCTTAGTTAGTGTTGCTGAGATGCCACGTGGAAAATAAGAAATAGCATTTTTCAATACTTTTGAGCTAATGCAAACGCTAACCTGATGTGGTGTCAGAAAAATTTTCCAAATAAAAAAGAAAAAAAGGATAGATAAACGCCATCACGGTATCATGTCGGCACCATTTCGGCAATGTCATATGTTAAGTTAAGAAAGGCCTTGTCGAATGCCAATTGGCAACGAGTCACGTTAGCAAAATTGATTTAGTAAGTCACTTGGGATGATTTGATGGTACCGGGACTCAACAATATTCAGGATTTAATTTATTCTTTTTCAAACGTTTAGGATTTGATTGAGTGATTAACTTTTTCGTTAAATTTTAAACTCATTACATTTTTTTTTTCAAATAAATTTACCCTATGTTGATTTTCGTTAAATTTTATAATCAAATTGCTGAATTGAATGGCACGTGACAATTGTCGAGTGTACACGTTTGAGGTTTTTATCCTCTATTTGTCACATGTGTATCAATTTGATATTTTTTTGTGGTATTAATCTAATTTAATGAAAATTAATGGAGAATAAATTTGTCATAGGTGTACCAGTTTGAAATTTTTATGGTAAAAGAAATTAGTTTAGGATAAATTAGTCATAATTATATTAATTTAGAATTTTTGATGGTCGAAAAAATAGCTTGAAGTAAATTTGTCACATGTATATTGATTTGAGATTTATTGTGATAAAAAGATAGTTTGGGTAAATTTATCACATGTGTAATAGTTTGGGATTTTTTGTAGTAAAAAAAAAATTTGAGATAAATTTATCATATGTGTATTAATTTGGGGGTTTTTTTTTATGGTATTAACCTTTTATGATGCATGATCTTATAGATGTGCAAGGTGGAAGATAATTTTTGCACCATTGGATTCATCCTGGACCAGCCTACCGATCACAATACCATGATAGAAATCAAGGAAAATTATCCAAAATTTATCATATGTGTATGAATTTGGGGGTTTTTTTAATGGTATTAACCTTTTATGATACATGATCTTATAGATGTGCAAGGTGGAAGATAATTTTTGCACCATTGGATTCATCCTGGACCAGCCTACCGATCACAATACCATGATAGAAATCAAGGAAAATTATCCAAAACATTTTAAACTCATTACACTTTGTCCAATTCAATTATAAATATTTTAATTTTGTCAAATGAGTCATAAATTTTTGACATTTTGACAATTGAGTTCATCTTACTACTTTCAATTGAAAATCGTTGATGTGGACGTAAATATTTTTGTGCGCACGATTGATGCCGACATTAATAATTTTTTTTATAATTTTTTTAAAATTTTATCGGGCGGCCCTCTTAAGTATGGGGGATCCTCGCCGACCACAAGAGAGGGCTAGTCGACACTAGTCCATGGGTTTGTACGGTGGACTTTAACAAAGTTCTCCATCGTCGGGAGAAAGTAGGAAAGAGACCTCATAAGTCTTGTCGAATGAACACGTTCCGAGATTTCCTGAATAACTCTTCGTTGATGGACTTAGAGAGCAAGGGTTGTGCTTACACGTGAGCTAACAACAGTGAAGGAGCAGATTGTACAGTCTCTATTTGCTGAACCAGTCAAGCGCAAAAGGGAGTTCAAATGCGAGGCCTACTGATTAGAAGAGGAGGAGGACTGCAGCTGAATTATCAGAAAAGGCCGGCAGGCACCAAACCTGGTGGAACAAAACTTAGTAAGTGAGGCAGAAGGCTGCGAAAGAGAAGCTAACAAGATGGAGCAAGGAAAAATTCTCTAGAGGAGGAACTACGGTGCATAACTAACTACCAGCACCTCAGTCAAGAGTCGGGAAGAGATCAGGAGTTTAAAGAAATATCGAAGAGCTTTGGAGATAAGAGGAGATGTATCGGGAGATGCGCCGTCGAATTAATTAGCTAAGTGGCGTGTAAAAATACTAAGCACTTTCATGCTACAGTCATCCAGAGAAGACAAAGAAATAAAACTTCGAGTTTCTAGAACCACAAAAAAAGAAGAAGATAGAAAATGATTTGCCCGCAATCGGTCCTTATATACTTTCCGCGATTAAGTAATTCAAGAGACCTAATAATATGTCGCTAAAAGCTTTAGAGGCCAATAATCGATCTACCGGGATAAATATCTATGTCCCAAATTGTCAAATGTCTTGTAGGGATTTGATTTCCCGCACTCATCCATGAAATAATCATATTCATGGCAATTTGTACTGCGTTGATTATAATACCCAATTTGGCTCCTCAGCCACTGCACGGATGTTAGATCGCTCGAGTACTAAATCGATAGGATCCGGGAAGAACAAATGGGCGGGCTTGAGAAATGGTTCTACATGGGTAAGGCCCGATCCATTCCAAATAGTCCCATTGTGATCCAAGAATTAGCGCGAGCATAGATCATCTTATTCGGGGCCCACGGTGCTCCGTGGAAATTTGTTGATTTATGCTGAGCTGTAAAGTTTGCGTCGAGTGGACGCAAACAGAGATGTCAAACTTTAGTTTTCTCGAAAACTAGATTATCATTCTCCGGTGCAATTGCCATTTGTAGACTATGACTTTCCTCGTCGTCCAGCACTGTCCCAATTTTTTTCTTCATTTAATTTTCACCCTTTTAAGATTTGTTTCGAAGTCATCCTTTCGTTAAATGGATTAACGAAAACTGGGGATTCGGTAGTCCTCACCATAAATGGCGTTGATACACTGACATTGGCAGTTACGCGAAATGCATGAATGACATTGGCGTCTCTCGTGTTTCTCTCTCTTTTATTTCCCTTCATCTCTCTATCGCTCTCCCTCTGATGAAAATATGTCATTAGGGTGTGCATGATCTGTGCTTGGTCGGGTCTAGTATGAAACCGAGGACCCGGGGCTAGTCCCGATCCCCAAATTTTCGGGACCGGACCGGCTCGGCCCGGGATTAGCGGTTTGAACCGGTCTCGATCTGGTCCCGATTGGAACCGCTAATACCAAATGCTTATAGAAATCTACTCATTGGATCTAAACTAACAACTTCCAATCTCAATTATTTAACCTAATAAAACATACACATGATCATTGTACAACTATCGTATGAGTACTCATAATCCCAAAATAATGAGAGAAGATTAAATTAGGAAGAAAAATAGTTAAAACAAGCTGAAACAAGATTATGCTCCCGCATCATTCTTCTCGAGTTGGAAAAAATCAAGTTCAAAGTGGGATTACACTTGTGCTTCACTAAATCCCAGTGCGAATAAAATAATGAGTTTGCATGATATAGTTAAGATAAAATATAGATTGAGTCAAGACAAAACATGATCGAAGATTGCCTATTGATAAACACGATCGGAGGCTGCGTTGCGAAGATGAAATGCGAGCGTCAAGGGGAGGAGTTAGTGTCTAGCAAAATATGGGAAAATTATGTTATATATATATATTTTAGGCTACTCGGTCCGGGTCCCATCCACCATGGAACCGGAAATCGGATTGCTCGATCACCGGTCCCATTTATATTCTAGGGTGTTCGGTTTGGTCCCATCCACCATAGAACCGAGAATTGGACCGTCCGATTACTAGTCCTATTTATTGGGATCGGGGACCAAACCGCTCCCCTCAAAGACTGGACCAACCCAGCCGGTCCAGTTCTATCTTGATTCGGTCCGGGCCGGTGCGGTCCTGTTTACTCACTCCTATATGTCATGGGTTTGAGTAGAAAACTTTACTAATTTAAATATGTTTGCCAGTTAGAGTTGGTTTTCTATTTAAATGGTTACTTAATTTGTATATGTTTCATGTATTAGATCCAACTCTTGTCTGTACGTAAAAAATGTCTTCTCTGTGAAGAGCATTCAAGGGGCATTTTTTCATGAATTTCATAAAAAATGTTTCGAAGCTGTGAAAATCTTTTATTCAGATTAGTGTAATTCTTTTGTAAGATTATTACGTGAGGGATTGTGAGAGTAAAACACTAAGTGAGTTATTGGGTATAATTGAGGATTGAAAAACACTAATAATATTTGAGTGACTCAAGTGTGATTATAATTTTCATGGGAATTTGTCCAAAAAGTTTCAAACCTATTGTACTTTGATCAATTTAGTCATTGACCTTTAAATTTTGCTATTCAAATCATAAACCTTTTGACATTTTACAATTGAGTCAATCTCATTAATTTTAATTGGAAACCGCTAATGTGAGGGACTCGTGAGAGTAAAACCCTAAGTGAGTTATTGGGTGTAATTGAGGACTGAAAAACAATAATAATATTTGAGTGACTCAAGTGTGATTATAATTTTAATGGGAATTTGTCCAAAAAGTTTCAAATGTAATAGGTTTATGACTTTTTGAATAAAATCGAAGTAACTCATTAACTTTCAAAAAATTTCATGTGAATGCTGACCGTGTCATGTATGACTCATGGCATGCACGTTAACGGTTTCTAGTTAAAATTGGTCGAATGGACTCAATTGGCGGGGCTCAATTGGCAAATTTAAAAAGTTTAAGACTAAATTGGATAAAGTGTAATAGGTTTATGACTTTTTGAATAATTTTCCCTATCGCTTGATTTATAGTGGCATTTGTTGATGCTCTCCCGTAAACAAGGTTATATTTATCAAATCATGTAAATCGATATCCGAGTAGTTGGAGCCAAAGCAACTTTGAGGGTAACTCCAATGAGATTGCACGACTCAAGTCTTGATCTTTCCACTCCAATTTGCATATGAATGACTCATGTGACTTTGGTGTATGACTCCACCAAATTAGTAAAGAGAAAGATAGCATCGCGGGGTTGAGCGGGGCGATTGGGGTCGAGATTGGCAACCATTGTGACAAATTGAGTCCATCCGATTAATTTAGATTGGAAATCATTGACGTAAATGTCGGTTATCTTATGTGGCACGGTTGGCACCGAAGTGGACATCTTTAATTTTTTTTTTCATTTTTCTCTTTGCTTCTCTTTCTTTTTTTATACTTTTTTTATTCCGGGCTAGCAATGGTTATTGGGGGCAAGGGCCATGATGCCCTCACTTGCGACCGGAGGAGGGGCGTCGCGGCCTCGCCTAGGGCTGGCAAGGGTCTACAAGAGACCCTTGCTAGCCCCCAATAAAAAAATGCAAGTAAAGAAGAAGAAAAAAAATAAAAATATATCATCAAATGTCCATGTCGCTCCATATCGCCACGTAGGATAATCGGCATCTACGTTAGCGATTTCCTATTAAAATTGATCGGATGGACTTAATTAGCACAAATACAAAACGTTTAGGACTGACTTGGCATCAATAAAAAGTTTAGAATTGAATTGGTACAAATGTAATAAGTTTATGACTTTTTTTGACACATTTCCCAAAGAACAACAAAGGGTTTTTTTTTTGGTCGGAAAGAACAACATGTAGAGAAAAACTCTCCTTTCATTCAATGAATATTTTTTTTGTACATGTACAATACTCAATCCTATCATATATATATGACATCCGACAACCCTAATTAGAAAATATACAATAGGAAGGATTCTATACTAGGAAGTACACTATACAATAAAACGCCTAACAAATAGGCTAAAATAGCTCACGACCACACTCCCCCTCAAGTGGGTGCAAAGATGTCTTTGATACCCAACTTGATAAGTGAGTAATGAACTTCTCTACTTGACACAGCCTTTGTCAATATATCGCCTAACCGGTCATCGACTTGACAAATGGTAACTTGGATCACTTTTGCATCCAAATTCTTTTTGATGAAATGTCTGTCAACCTCCACATGTTTGGTTCCGTCATGCTGAACTGGATTATGAGCAATGTTTATGGCTGCTTTATTATCACGAGAACAATTTCATTTCCAAACCCGGTGGATACCCGAGCTCGGTTAGCGACTTCCGAAGCCATAAAATTTCGCATAACCCATTTGCTACACCTCCGAATTCAGCTTCGCACTAGATCGAGCTACAACTTTTTGTTTCTTACTTCTCCATGTAACAAGGTTACCTCCCACAAATGTAAGATACCTTGATGTAGACCTCCTGTCTCTCACACTTCCAGCCCAATCCGCATCCGTGTAACCCTCTATTTCAAGGTGGCCATTCTTTGCAAATAGCAAACCCTTTCCCGGGCTGACTTCAAATATCGAATGATGCGCAACACAAGACTCATACGATCCTCACTAGGTGTATGCATGAACCGACTCACCACACTTACCGCATGAGCAATATCGGGACGTGTATGTGATAAGTAAATCAATCGGCCTACTAACCTTTGGTATTTCTCTTTATTAGTAGGCGTCGATCGGGGTACTCTTCAAGCTTACGGTTTTGTACCATAAGAGTATCCGCGGGCTTGCAATCAAGCATGCCAACTTCGGTCAAAAGATCAAGAACATACTTCCGCCGAGACAAGTAAATCCCTTCCTTCGACCTAGCAACCTCAATTCCGAGGAAATATTTCAGACCTCCCAAGTTCTTCATCTCAAATTCCCTAGATAATAATTCTTGCAGTCTCATAATCTCTGCACTATCATTGCCTCGTAATAATCATATCGTCTACATATATGATAAGAGCCGTAATTTTTCTTTGAGCACCTTTTAAGAACAAAGTATGATCTCGAATTACTTTGGGAGTATCCATACCTTTTCATAGGCGAGCTAAAGCGATCGAACCATGCACGAGGGGATTGCTTCAACCCATATAATGATCTTTCCAACTTACAAGCCATGTTCGGCTGATCTGCGCATTCGTATCCAGGTGGAAGCTCCATATAGATCTCCTCCTCTAAATCTCCATGAAGAAATGCATTCTTCACATCAAATTGATGTAAAGGCCAGTCCAAATTTGCAGCCGGAGATAACAACACTCTTATAGTGTCTAACTTCGCAATCGGAGAGAATGTTTCTCGATAATCCACCCCATAAGTCTCGTGTATACCCTTTAGCTACCAGTCGTGCCTTATACCTCTCAATAGTGCCGTCTCGCCTTATGTTTAATCAGTAAACACCCACCTACATCCAACCGGCTTTTTATCCATTGGTAGTTCCACAAGTTTCCGGGTTCGATTTTTCTCCAACGCCTCCATCTCTTCCTCCATCGCTTGAAGCCATTTCGGATCCTTCATGGCTTCTTCAACCCCGTTTAGAACTTGAGCCGAGGAAACCGTGGACACGAAGACTCGTAGTGGTGTGGACAGCTTCTTGCGGTACACATAGTCCGCAATAGGGTATCGAGATCGACGGTCCTCTACATCCGGAGAATATCGATTCGGTGGTTTACCCCTATTATGCCTATCGGGTAGCTTATAACCAAGTAAGTACATTAGTATCTTCAAAAGAATCAAGTACAAGAGAAGTACTTACCTCGGTACATTCTCGGGAGCTTGGAGTGGTACTAAAGAGGGTGAAGAGGGCGAAGACGAGGGAGGCTTTGCAGCCGTGAATCGGTGGACACTGTTCGGACCCATGCTCGGTTGCCACTTGTTTCGTGCCGCCCGACAATGCGCTTATCTCACCGCCGTGAGGTAGTAGTTCAAAATCTTCGGCTTCGGAATCGTGCTCGTGCGGCCGTGCGCACCCATCCGTCACTCCTCAACTCGCACCCATCCGTCACTCCCGCAACCTCCCACCAATGTTTGGTTCTACATTTAGTCTCCCCCGAACAGGACACTGGGGGGAAAGGAAAAAAGGACTCCGTCTCGATAAATGTTACATCCATGGTGACATACATGCGTTTCCTTGCAAGATCATAGCACCGATACCCTTTTTGAGAAGGGCCATAGCCAAGAAACACACATTTGACTACACAAGGGTCAAGTTTGGTCCGCTGATTTTTGTGAAGATGGACATAAGCGACACACCCAAACACCTTAGGAGGCAATGTAAGAACCGACGGAAGAGACACATGGGCGGCAAGGGATTGCATTGGCGTGCGATAGCTCGAGAATGCGGGAAGGCATGTGATTCAACAAATAAGCAATGTGACTACGGCAGAATCCCAAAAACGATGGGGAACATGGCTACCATCTAACAAGTGCTCGAGTGGTTTCAAGAAGATGGCGATTCTCGCGCTCAGCAACACCGTTACGCCGAGGAGTCCGAGGGTAAGAAGTTTCATGTATCAAACCATGTTCCTAAAAATAAGCTGCAAGAGGTTTACTTAAGTATTCGCCACCATTATCGACCAGGAGAACCCGAAGTTTGGCCCCAAATTGAGTCCGAATCATACGGTGAAAAGTCCGAAAGATAGCTTCAACCTCATTCTTATGTTTCATCAAATATAGCCAAGTCATACGTGTGCAATCATTAACAAAGATGATAAACCATCGAAACCCAGATACAGTAGTGATAGGAGACGCACCCCATACATCGAATGAATTAAGGAAAAAGAGTGGAACCGATATTCAAATTGGGAGGAAAACCGGGTACGATGGCTTTTGGCCAAAATACATGTATCACATCGTAAACTAGAGTTTGATAGACCATGAAATAACTTGGGAAATAAATGCCTTAAATACCCAAAGGATGGGTGACCTAAACGACGGTGCCATAACCAAAGTTCCTTCTCTTGAGCTAACTGTCCACGAGAATGATAGGTCCGTCCAGTAAGTAATTTCATCCACGAAATACAGCCCCTCCCTCTTAGTACCACGCCCAATAATCTCCTTCGTGAGAATGTCCCGAAACAGGCAAAAATCGGGGTACATAAGCACAACACGCTTTAACTCACTAGTAAGCTGTCCAACCGATAATGACGATTAGACAATGTAGGAACAAGTAAGGTATGAGATAGAGAGAGAGAAGGCGTGACGGACACATGCCCAGCGGCCGTCACAGGAAAGCTATGCCCATTGGCATTGTAAATATGATCTCGACGTGGTATAGTAGATGTAAGAAGGTCACCGGATTCCGGAGTCATGTGATCGGTGGTGCCGAATCAATTATCCACCCATGATGATCATCACCACATCCATTAGCAAAGACAAACCCATAATTACATTCGGGAGATTTGGCATTAGCGATTCGGCTCCATGGGAATTAATGACAAGCCTCTAGTCACGAATGAGGCTTGCCCTCCATTCCGCCCCTTCGTGAGCCTTGTTTCTTCGTTTTGGTCCGAAAATCATCCCACCAATCCGGATAACCATGCGGTTTAAAACAAGATGCTGCTTGTATCTTTAGGATTCCCACGGTGAGAGCACCCCTCGGATTTAATTGGCATACCAGGTCTAGGGCGAGCTCCCGGGCGAAGGCACTAACCGGAGGTGCGGATCACCCTTGCCCACGTGACACCATGGCGGAACCCGAGGTAACCCCGACGGGAGTGGAAAGCATGACAGATTGGCGCATTTCCTCTCGCTTGACCCGAGCATAGGCTTGCTCAATAGTAGGGAATGGATCCATCTTCGAACATCAGCACAAGCATTATCCGGACGGTCATCGAGACGGTCAAAAAAGTATATACTCGATCTTCATTGACAATGGCGTTGTACTTTAGAATATCGACCGGGAATTGCATAGGATTAGGACGTCGGAAATCAATCTCACGCCGGAGCCCTTGAAGATCATTGTAATATTTCTCGATGGGTCCACCGCCTTGCTTCAATTGAGAAATCTGTCTCTTAAGATCATAGATTTGTGAGGTGTCGAATCCATCAAAAAAGGTCGTTGCTACGTAATCCCATACGGCTTTGGCAATAGGGAAATCGAATAAAGTTTGGTATCAAGGCTGGATCCATAGAATTAATAAGCCAACCTTTTACCGTAGAATCATCGGTCTTCCATTGTCGAAAATACGGATCGATAGGAGGGGGCTCGGGAGAACCACCATTCAAATAACCCGGTTTGTCTTTGCCCGAGACATACATCTCAACAACCCGGGACCATACGCCATAATTTTTGCCATCAAGCTTGACAAAGATCGGTGCGGCAAGAGGTTCAACGCGCGGCGGCGCGGCCTGGCTTGGGTCAAGAGCCGCTTCATCGCAGCGGTCGGATCTGCGCAGAATGGCACTAGCATCCGGCTGTTTGTCGGCCATGAGATCGAGTCCGAAGAAGATCAGCGGGACCGCCGTAGTCGATGATTGATGTACGGTACCCAAAAGGATCAAACCCTAGGGCTCGATATCATGTAGAGAAAAACTCTCCTTTCATTCAATGAATATTTTTTTTGTACATGTACAATACTCAATCCTATCATATATATATGACATCCGACAACCCTAATTAGAAAATATACAATAGGAAGGATTCTATACTAGGAAGTACACTATACAATAAAACCGACTAACAAATAGGCTAAAATAGCTCACGACCACACAACAAAGGGTCAAACAAAGGAAAATGTTTTTGAAAAAATTGTCTTCAGTTTAGTTAGACCCCTGCACACCATAAGCAACGTGTAGTTAATTCTAAGTTGGCATGCCAGGTAAGCAAAATATCCCCTGTATTGTGCTCCATTAAATGAAGGACCGTATTTAAGCGATAAAAGGATACCTAGAGTGCTAATATTTATGTATGCCGCTTATTTTAGTGTCTTTTTTTTTAAAAACGGTTATTTTAGTGCCAACACCGGTGAGCTTCACTGGAAATCGACATGGCATTTACATGGCTCACCGAAGCTTCCAAGTCGGCAATAAAAAAAAATGTAAAAATCAATAAAAAATGCACATAATATATAAAAAATAAAAATAAACTAAAAAACTAAAAATAACCAAATCGAAATGGTGTGCTCTCCATGGCTAAGGGCACAAAATGTTAACAACAACAAATGAGATATAAAATTTTCGTGAGTCAACGCCTCTAAGGCCAAATAGAGTCTTTGATTCATTCGGGGTGGCCTAAACATAAAAGTTAATGTTGATAGCATATCAATAGCATGCGAATTTCTCAACACCCTAGTTACTACGTAATCGGGCACTTGACTCAAACGAGTCAACCATCAACCACAGGCACACTCGCCTCGTCTTGGTACATACCATGCACAACGTCCGTCATGGCATTATATAAACAACACATTAGCCAAGGCACACAACCGAACACCCATCAAGTCTTGCACGCAAAATGCATCACACGTGTTCCAATTATTATGACCGACCTCGATCATGGCACAACTCGAAGGTTAGCAATCTTTCGGTATGACCGGACATCGCCTCGTCCCATCGGGCTTGACAACCGATAAGCCATATGATTCCGAACTCCCGTATGTACGGACATATTAGGCATTCATGTAAGGAGCATCGGCCCGGCACAAGCCGCGACTCGACATCCATCCAGCCCATGTGATTCCAAACTCCCGCCCGCACGGATCGTCGGGCAACCGATAAGCCATGTAATTCCGAATTCTCGCCGGCATGGACATATCAAGCATTGTCCCCAAGTACCCTCGGGTGACGGTTTTCATTATGTGACCACATGAGCACACCAGACAATCATGCTAGTTCATATCTTCACATTTAGTTGGATGTAAATATGGTCGTGCTCACAACTCAACTTATTGCAATTTTTCACGCTTAAAAATGCAATAAAAAATTCACACGTGGTCACAGGGACATACATTTTTTTTGTCAAACTTAGTATTCCTCATTTCTTCACTATACTTGAATTTTTTAGACACTAAAACGTGACGGTTTGACGCCACCTCCTAGTGTATCCTTAATTACGAGTCCAAAAATTCATTGTTCAGGATTGCAATTCAATCCCAATCTAGGTGATTATTTTCATGTCAATATAGACATCAAAGGACACAAAGCAATCGACAAATGATCACCAAATAATAATTATTTAATTCGACCACGGTTAATCAACCCACTATAGTTAATTAACTCAACTACGGTTAACTAACCCAACTATAGTTAATTAACTCAACCTTAGTTAAAAAACTCAACTATGATTAATTAATTTAACTTTAGTTAACTAAGCCAACTATGATTATTTAACTCAACTACGACTAATTAACCCTACATGAGGGACAAAATCGTAATTTTGAGAAAATCTAGGGGGGATTCGCCAAGAAGGGAAAAATCATCATTTCGAAAGAGATATGGAATGAAAAACATCGAAAATAGGATTGGCCATAAAGTGACCCATCTCCTAATTTTCAGCATTTTTTGAAATTTTCTAGAATTTGTTTTTTGGGACTATTTATTCTTTGAGGGGTAAAATTGTCATTTTAAAAAAAAGACAAGATTTGAAAATCCCAAACGTAAGGATTAGCCACCCGATCGACTCATCTCTTAATTTTGGCAATTTTCACGACTCACGAAACATTAAAGGCGATTTACCCTTAGAAGGGTAAAATCGTCATTTCGAAAGAAGGACGAGACTCAAAAATCCAAACGGAAGGATTAGTCACCTAAACCGACTCAAACCCTAATTTTGGCATTTTCGCAAATCTCGGACATTTTTCGAGACAAATTACCCTTAAAGGGTAAAATCATCAATTCGAAAGATCGGGAGAAGAAAATCTCAAAAATAGGATTGTCCAGGTTGATCGTGACCATTCCTAATTTTTAAGAATTTATAAAATTTTCTAGGAATTTTCTACAATTTTTCCTAATTGATTTTTATTTTTAAAACTATTTTTTGAATTTCCGAAAATTATTTCGATTTTTCTAGTGATTTTTCTAATCTTTCTATTCTTTTACACGAATGGACCAAGTCAACCCAGTTAATGGACCGATCAACCCGATCCGGACCCGCGCATAGACCCACGCAATAAAAAAAACGGTGTCGCTTTTACATTTTCTTTTTTTTATTCTCCGATTTTTATCCTATTTTCTAGAATTACCACAAATCTCTTTACTTGATCTAATTACCCTTATTGAACCACGTCTCACAACTACAGTAGTCGGATAGCTCGTTTATTAACCTAACTAAACTAACTAACTCGTTAACGTGACCGCTACGTATCATGCCACGTGGCGCCATGTTAGCACCACCTAGGACGCCGACCGGTTAACCATGCCATGTCGGCGTCATCTTCCTCGCGCGACAGACCACTAAACGAATGGTCGAGACTTCTCCGCCGTTGATCGACGGCGAAACCTCGACCAATCGACCTAAAACTACCACCATTCCACTAGCCGTGACCTCTAGTTTCACATATAATAGAATCAAGCAATACTACCACAAAACGGACATGAACAAAGCTCGAACTAGAGCGACAATGGTGACTCCAATCGGGCAAAAGAGAGCATATTAGTCTAATTCTTTCACACAATAGCATCTAAATGAGTTCGGGAAACTTACCCGCGGGTCGATTGACTGGTTTGGTCTAGGTTTACCTAGACAAGCTTTGACAAGTTCGGCGATGGCGGGAGGGTTCGACTCAAGTTTCTCGGGAAAAATTGATGCAAAACAAGAATGGGATTGTGCTTAGAATGGTTCATAGATCAAAACGCCTCAACTAATTGCTAGAATGAAGTCGGAGGCGAGCTCCGCCATAGATGCTCGATGCGGAGCTTGGAAGAGTGAACTACCTTCTTTGGAGTTCGCAGGCTGCGTAACCGATCCGATTGGTTCCTCGGAGGTGAGGCGATGCTTCCGAGGGTGGATCGAAGTCTCGACTCGGCTTGGATCACTCGGACTCGAACTCCACGTTCGAGCTTGAAGCTTTGGCTATGGCAAAATCACGAGCTCATGAGAGCTTCTCTCTCTACCTCTCACTCTCTCTCTAGTCCATTAGCCCCTCCGAACGGAATGACCGCCCTCTTTTTACTTGAAAACACGTGGGAGTCGATATACCAATTTTGAATTTTGGCGCCTATTGGGGACTCCACCGACTTGCCTCCTTACATGCTCCTATGTGACTTTTGGTAAGTTAATGGTGTCGGAGACGGTCGAGTGTCTTAGACTCCGTTAGGCGCTCCGTTGATCGCAATTTGACAGCGCTTTGGTTCATTCTTTGGTTTTGTTGACTTTTTCGGGCCGAGAGATTGACGAGTTGCTCCGCCATGCTCCGGCGATCTCATGTGGCGGCATTGGTGTCAATCGACGGGGAATGAAGCGAAGATCAAAACCCCACATGAATTCGACCAATTGTGCTCGATTGCTCAACCAATTTCTATGTCAAAGTTTGGTTGGTCAACGTTCGAAAATGGTGCCAACTTGCTGAGGAAGATGACACTATGCGGGCGGGTCCACGTGGGTCGGATTCGGTCGACCGGCGGATCGGTCATTTCAACTTCTTGAAATTGACCTGAAATTTCTCAAAATTTATTAAATTAAATACATAATTGGAATCGGGGGCATCAATTCTATCGAGAAATGCTTGTTTTCCCCAAAAAATTTCAAAGAATTTCACAAAAATCCCAAATTTGTTTTAAGATTTGAATATGAAAATCTGCAAATTGAAGCCCTAAATGGACAAATCAGACCAAAATAACCATGCCAATCGATTTAGGAGGGTGAGAAACATAGGGAAAAAGTCTTACCTTGCCATGGCAATCTCTAGATTTTGATTAATTTCATTTCAATTGAAACCTAGGGACTAAATTGCAAGATTTTTATGCATTTAAATCCAATCCATGCAATTTGCGCAATTGAGGGGGCAATTGGATAAAATTGAAGTGTAGAGTATTAAGATTGAATGTCATGACTCTAAAAATGCGAAAATCGCAAATTAAAAGACTCAAATTGCAATTTTTGGCCAAATTCAACTCTATGTGTAATGGAGGAACACATAAAATTGAACTTGATTTTTGAATTTTCAAGAGGTCAAAAAGATAAGGGAATTAAAATAAAAATATAGACTAATTTTCTGTATTTTTATGACCTCGAATGCTATTATTCACGATTTTTTTTCAAACCTTTTCCTATTTTTAAAAAATATAGAAAAGGCGAAAAATATGAAAAATTATTTTTTACTCAAAAATGGTTCTTTAGGCTTGGCCAAGGCTACCAAAGTTTATTTTCCATTTTTTTCAACTTTTTATGAAATTTTGTTTTTATGAATTTTCCAAAAATAAACCGAAAAAAAGACGATAAAAAAAATCGGGTGTCAAAAGGTAGCTCGGTGATGGATGGTGGTGGACGGACGGCGGCGACTCGCGATGGCATGGTGACAGAGGATAATGAGGCTCGGGAGGTGATAATGGAGCTTGGGGCGGCGGTAATGGAGGTAGGAGGATGAGTGGTCGGCGGATTAGGGGGATAGAGAGGAAGATGAAGTGGTGGGGTCAAGATAAATATTTTCCAATGATTATTTTTATCATTTTTCAATAATGCTAGGGGTAAAAGGGTAATTTTACAAGAAAGGGCAACTTGGTCAATTTGCAACCAATAATTGAGGGCAATATGGTAATTTATCACAAAGGGTTAAAAAGGTAATTTTGCAAAAGGGTGGAATTGTAATTTCAAGGAAAGGTCAAAATAGTAAATTTACCTTTAGGGCAAAATGGTAAATTCACCTCTCAAATTCGGCTAGGGCTAGGTTCGAGCGCGAATTGTCTCGATGCTTCGGTTCGACGGCTCAATTATCCCGACTCGCTTAATCCGACTTGATTTCCTTAATCCAATGCCTTAGTATTTTTCAATACCCTTTTCAATTCAATAATTCAATGTCTATCAATTATCCCTCAATTCTCGAAAATCCAATATTATTAGTTGGAAAGGAATTCGTGGTTAAAATCTATCGAATTTAATTATCTTACGATCGTTGGAATTTTGGGACATCACTACTCTTCCCTCCTCAAGGGAATTTCGTCCTCGAAATTAAACCATTACATATCCTCGGAATGATAAGCGTATTGGCGAGTCAAAATGTCTTCTCTTTTCCACGTTGCTCCTTTTATTCCGTGGCATTGCCAAATCACCTTGACCAAGGGAATCATCTTATTCCGAAACACTTGCTTTTTCCCGTCCTCAATCCTCACTTGGTTGTTTCAAGTACGATACTTGCTCATCCACTTCAATCTGCTCGAAATTCAACATGTGAGCACTTGAGCGGGTCTCGGTGCATGGGAAATGTCGTGCACTTGCGCAAGTCTCGATGGCAACGCGATAATAAGCCAAAATCCCGAATCATTCTAGAATCTCAAGCCGTCTAACATGCCTTGGACTTAGCTTCCCTTTCTTGCCAAATTGAGATGTTCCTCGTATAGATGACACTTTAAGGAAAACGTGATTACCTACTTGGAACTCCATTGGCTTACGCCGCTTATCGCATAACTTTTCCGATAGCTCTAGGCTACTTAAGTCTTCTCTAATGACCTTAAGAGCATCCAATGATTGTTGCACCAATTCGGGCCCGTGATCTTCCTTTTACCAACTTCGTTCCAACAAACCGGAGTTCTACGGGCCCTACCATACAACCTTTCGAATGGTGCCATCTTGATACTCTACCGATAACTATTGTTGTAGACAAACTCAACCGAATGAAGTTGTTCCTCTCAACTTCCTTTGAAATCCAACACACATGCCTCGCAACATATCCTCGAGTGTCGAAATTGTCATTTCCGACTAGCCATCGATCTGCGATGATAAGCCATGCTAAACTACACTTTCGTCACCAACGCATCTGCAAGCTTTTCCAAAGTGTGGTAGTGAACTTGGATCACGATTCGATGTGATCGTCGCTGGCACTCCATGAAGACGCACTATCCGTCGCACGTACAAATCAACATACCTATCCAATGCAAAGTCCTTTCGGACAATGATGAAATGCACGAGACTTTGTCGGCCTATCAACCACGACCTAGATTGAATCATTGCCTTCCGACTCCTTGGCAACCCCATCACAAAATCCATTGTGATGTGCTCCCATTTCCACTCGGAATCTCGAGTGGTTGCGGCGATCCACTAGGCTTACAATGCTGCACTTTCACTTGCAGACATGTTAAGTACTTAGCCACGTGCTTGGCTATATCGGCTTTCATACCATTCCACCAAAGTAGTATTGCCTCAAGTTTTAATACATCTTTATGTTGCCTGAATGAATACTATAGTAGCTGCAATGGGCTTCGACAAGATTTCTTCCTTAAGACCTTCATTAGAGGGCACACATAGTCGTCCTTGGAATCTTAGTATCCCATCCCCGATTACTTTGAAGTCGGCTTTCCTTTTAACTGAATTCTCTTGTAGAATCTTTTGAATTGCAAGATCCGTCGATTGCAAACCCTTAACCCTTGCTTGCACTTCCGGTTCAATCCTCAACGTAGCCATGAGAAGTGACGGACGGTTTGCCTCAAGCTTAAAACCTAAATCTCGCACTACCTCAAGAAGAAGCCATTCTCGGACCATCGGTTATGTAATCGCCGACTTCCGACTCAACGTATCTATAACCTTGTTAGTGTTATCCGGATGGTACAGAATCTCGCAATCGTAATCCTTGAGAATTTCCATCCAACGACGTTGCCTTATGTTCAATTCCTTCGAGAGAATAGATACTTGAGACTTTGATGGTCGGTGTAGACTTGAAATCTTTCTTCAATCGATAATGCCTCTAGATCTTGATAGCAAAGACGATTGTCGCTAGCTCTAGATTATGCGTCGGATAGTTCAACTCATAAGGCCTCAAATAACGAGACACGTATGCAACCACTCTTCCATGTTGTATTAGGACACAACCTAATCCTTTATATGATGCATCACTATAGATCTCATAACCTTCGAGACCAGACGATATTGTCAAAACTAGAGCCATAGTTAGCTTGTGCTTAAACTCTTGAAAACTACGCTCGCACTTATCCATTTACTCAAACTTCTCATCCTTTTTGAATAATCGAGTCAAAGGCATAGCTATTGTAGACAATCTTTCTATGAAATGCTTGTGATAGCTTGCCAATCCTAAGAAACTCCGAACTTCTATCACTATTGTTGTTCTTGGCCAATCCATGATTGCTTCAATCTTGGCCGGATCAACAAAATCCCTTCGCCGAGATCACATGACCAAAGAAAGCTACACGAGCTAGCTAAAACTCGCATTTACTGAACTTGGCATACAACTTATGCTTCTTAAGAATTCACAATATCGTCCTTAGATGCTGCTCATGTTTCTCATAACTCCTCAAGTATACCAAGATGTCATCGATGAACATGATAACGAATCGATCCAAATACTCCTTGAATACTCGGTTCATCAAATCCATGAAAGCGACGGGGCGTTTGTTAGACCAAACGATGTTATAGTGAACTCGTAATGACCATAACGCGTTTGAAATGCCGTCTTTGGTATATCCTCCTTCTTAATCCTCAACTGGTGATATCCCGTTCGTAAGTCGATTTTAGAAAATATCGAAGCTCCTTGAAGTTGGTCAAACAAATCGTGGCAATGAGTGCTTACTCTTGATCATCACTTGATTGAGTTGCCGATAATCGATGCAAAGTTGCAATGATCCATTTTTTTCCTTACCAACAACACCAATGCTCCCCATGGCAATATACTAGGGCGGACGAATCCCTTATTGAGCAAGTATTGCATCTATACCTTCAATTCCTTGAGTTCGACAACACCATAAGATACTGTGCTTTGGAAATCGGCTCCGTTCCCGATGTTAACTCAATCAATAAGTCTATCTCCCTTTTCGATGGTAAGCCTGGCAATTCTTGCGAGAAAAGACATTGAAAAACTCCCATACCACAAGTAATGTTCTCCATCGTTGGTTCCTCAATCAACGTGTTAACCATGGTCACCAAATAGCCTTGACAACCACTATCCAACAAACAAGTCACCTCAAGCGAGAAATCATGATAATCGTGGATTGCCCTTGGTTTCCAACAAACTCGAAGCTAACCACCTTCAACGGGTTAAACTAAATCGCCTTGTGATAGCAATCCATCGTAGCCCATTGCTTGGTGAGCCAATCCATACCAATGATGACATCAAAGTCATACATGGCCAGCATAATAAAATCTATCTTTTTCTCGTGACCGCCTATAACCAATTTACAACTAGAACATCTAGATAATATACTATCCTTTAACGAGGTAGAAATTGTAAAGACCGTTCCTAACGATTTCGTACTTAACCCTACTAACTTGAAGAACCGTTCCGCAACAAACGAATGCGTGGCTCCCGGATCAAACAACGCATAAGCTACATGATCGTGCAAGGAGACCGTACACTGTAACGGACGATTGGCGAATCCCTTGCCTCCTCTTGGGTGGCAGCATACACCCGTTCTTGCATTGGGGGTCAATTCATATTGTCCTACGGAGTGTTCCATCGCGGTTGTCCTCCTTGAGGCGGCGGCGCCCGCACTCTCATTGGTTTTCGAGGGGAATCTCGCACTTGGTGGCTATGTTGATTACACCCAAAGTAGGTTCTCGCCCTAAAAGGGCATGAGACAATTCCATGCCTCCGATTACAAAATCAACACACACCATTAAGGTTGTATGCTTGGCTTCCAATAGCGTTCCTTCGATGGGGCGAAATGGGATGCTTTCCTCCTATCATCGGCCTTTTCCCAAGCCGATAACCATCCCTAGCAGGAAACCTAAATTGTGATCCAAATGGGGCTGCCCTTTCAGCCATATTCCTCTCCACAACCTGGGCCCTCTCATACAACTTATTATAATCCTTGAGATTCAGCGGCACTAGCCGATCTTTGATTTCGGGTTTTAGTGTATCTCGAAATCTCCTTACCCTATCCATAGGGTCCTCAATCATCCATGGGGTATACTTTGTGAGTTCGGCGAACTTTGCCTCATACTTGATCCACTAACATTTGATTACGTCGAAGACACAAAAACTCGGCCATCTTATGCTCCCACATATAGTTTGAATGGAACTTCCCATTAAAGGCTTCGACAAAGGCATCCTATATCGGGACCGTACCTTCGAGAAAGATCTTTCCCCTCATGGCTTTCCACCACGTGCTAGTGTTACCATGCAGTTGGTAAATAGCCGGCGTCTCCTTATCCTCTTATGAGCATCTCGGGAAGGCAAAGCTTTCTATAATTTTTTGACCCATGAGGTTGTAGCTTCGGATCACTTGCTCCCGTAAACTTCGGTGGCTTGAGCTTCGAAATTACCAACTTATGCATCAGCTGCCCACCATTCCCATTTCCAGCCAATGGGTTTTTGCTCGGGCGGCGGCGGCAGCAAGCTTGATTCTTTGCTTGCTGTTCTACAAAGTTTCTAATGCCTGCAGAATCCCATCCACTCCGGGATCCTCCCGAGTCGACATTCCTCTTGGCAATCTCGGATTACGGTTGCTCATATTATAGGAACCTTACGGAATCCTACTTGCCCAAAATCGACACGCATTGAGAACTCAAGAATAGCAACCTAAAAGTCAATCAACAGCCACAAGAACATAGTTTGATCCTATGAACTATCCCAAAAGTCAGCGCACCTTATCACTCCAAGCTATGACCAAGTGGATCACGCTGGCCTTGCTCGATACCACTCTTGAGGGAGGTTATCATGCCCCGACCCTCGGGCATGTAATAACCCTACCAAACACCTCGGGTCATTAAAGGGTGACGTCCTAAGCACATCATCAACCCATTCATTTTATCTTTCAATTAAGCACATGCGAAAACCATTCTCATCCTTAGACAAACATAACATCGGGGATAATTAGAAAGGAAATCAACAACCATCATAAAGCAAAAGCTCTTTTTATTTATTTAGTGTTAACCCTAGGAAGTATGTATGTACAAGCCCTACCTCAGGACCACTTCCTGCAACCATAAAAAAAATATCGGGTCGCAATTGAGGTTAACGCTACTCCAAAGCTACTCAAAAAGGGATTGACGTCCACGTCCTCCTCAAAGTCAATAGTCAGTGGGGTCTCGAAATCATAATCCGGATTAGACTTCTTGTCCTCCACCTCTCCATTAGGGGTATCAATGTCCATCGGGTCTTAGGTTTGGATCCTCGGGGTCGAGCTCGGAGGTCCATCAAAACCTCGAATAGGTCCGAAGAGGACCTCATCGTGACCGATGAACCATGCCTTAAAGCGGTGAGATACAAGGTATTCCATCCCCTCCTTGACCCACATCATCGTTACGTGATGCTCCCAAGCACGTTCTAACACGGGGACCGGATACGAAGTGATATCGTGGGTCTATCCAATTGGCATCCCAAACCGAACCGGTCTGCTCTTCATAGCTAAAGTCCTGAAAATAGTTGCGATTTCCGCAACGCCCTAGTTACTACGTGATCGGGCACTTGACGCGAACTAGTCAATCATCAACCATAGGTACACAAGCCTTAAAGTGGTGAGATACCGGGTATTCCATCCCCTCCTTGACCCACAAATTTGTTACGTGATGCTCCCAAACACGTTGTGACACGGGGACCGGATGCGAAGTGATATCGTGGGGTTTGATCAACTAGCACCCTAAACCAAACCGGTGCGCTCTTCATGGCTAAGGTCCCGAAAATAGTTGCGATTTCCACAACGCCCTAGTTACTATGAGATCGGGCACTTGACTCGAACTAGTCAATCATCAACCACGGTACACATGCCTCACCTTACCACACATCCAGCACAAAGGTCCGTCATGACATTATATAAACAACACATCAGCCGGGCCTCACAACCTGAACACCCATCACTATCTCGCATCACACGTGTTCCGATTATTACGATTGCTCTTGGCCATAGCACAACTCGATGGTTGGCGATTTTTTGGCATCGGGCAAGTCGTGTGATTTCGAACTCCCCCAACATAGACATATAAGGCATTCCTATAAGGAGCATCGACCCTACACAAGGCGTGACTCGATATCCATCCAGTCATGTGATTCGAACTCCGGCCGGCATGGATTGTCGGGCATCCGATAAGCCATGTAATTCCGAACTCTCATTGATACGGACATATTAAACATTGTCCCAAGGTACCCTCGGGTGGCGATTTTTGTCATGTGACCACATGAGCACACCGGACAATCATGCGAGTTCGTATCTTCGCATTTAGTCCAATGAAAACAAGGTAGTGCTCACAACTCAACTTATTGCAATCTTCACGCTTAAAAATGCAATAGAAAATTCACACATGGATACGGGGACATACGTATTTCTTCAAAATTAGTATTCCTCATTTCTACACCGTACTGAATTTTTTGGACACAAAAACATGACAGTTTGATGCCACCTCCTAGTGCATCCTTAATTACCTGTCCCAAAATTTATTTTTCGGTATGGCAATTCAATCCCAATCTAGTTGATTATTTTCATGTCAATATATGCATCAAAGGACATAAAGAAATTACCAAATGATCATTAAATAATAATTATTTAATCCGACCACGGTTAATCAATCCAACCATAGTTAATTAACTTAACTACGGTTAACTAATCCAACTACGGTTAATTAACTTAACCTTAGTTAACTAACTTAACTATTAATAATTAATTCAATCTTCGTTAACTAAACCAACTATGATTAATTAACTCAAATATGGCTAATTAACCCGATTGAGGTTAATAGGCCTAACCAAGGTTAACAAAGCTAATTGCTTTGTTAACATATACAAAACACGATTAACATTAACTAAACTAATCCATAACCGCGCAATGAACCTAATCGGAGATTAGGAGGTTAACTCATGAATTAATGCTAACGGCGATGACACAGGCGCGCGGCTATTGTTGGAGTGCGGTGGTGGGTGGTTGGCGGCGTAGGGCTCGGCTCGGGTGGGTGGCTTGGCGATGGCATGGCGGCGATGGTCCGGCTAGGTTGCTCGGCGGTGATGGCGTAGCGGGCGAACGGTCATGGACACTACTATTCGGCATGTGGTGGCACGACGATGGCTCAATGGCGGCGGCGGTGGGCCGGACAATGGATGGTGGTGGCTATGGTGAATGGTGGTGATGATGGCGTGATAGCTCGGTGATGGATGGTGGTGGACGGATGGTGGCGGCTCGCGGCCATGCGATGATGGAGGACGGTGATGATGGAGCTTGGGGCGGCGACAATGGAGGTAGAAGGAGAAGTGGCTCGCGAATTGGGGAGAGAGAGAAAGATGAAGTGGTGGGGGGTCAAGCCAAATATCTTTCAATGACGATTTTTTTTCCTTTTTCAATAATGCTTGGGACAAAAGGGTAATTTTACAAGAAGGGGTAACTTGGTAAATTTGCAATCAATAATTGAGGGCAATATGGTAATTTATCACTAAGGGTAAAAGGGTAATTTTACAAGGGGGTATAATTATAATTTCAAGGAAAGGTCAAAATAGTAAATTTACCTTTAGGGGGAAAAATAGTAAATTCAGCTCTCAAATTCGGCTAGGGCTAGGGCTAGGGTCGGACACAAATTGTCTCAATGCTTCGGTTTGACGGCTCGATTATCCCAACTCGCTTAATCCGACTTGATTTTCCTTATCCAATGCCCTAGGATTTTTCAATACCCTTTTCAATTCAATAATTCAATGTTCATCGATTGTCTAATATTATTAATCGAGACATGAATTCGTGGTTAAAATCCATCGAATTCAATTATCTAACTATAGTCGAAATATTGGGACGTTACGGTTTAGGTTGGATCAAATGTGGTCCGATCCATATTGACCCATTTAACCCGTTTTGACCCATATTTAATAACTCACACCCGATCCGACTCGCACTCGCCCTATACCCAACTCAACTCATATTACTAAAACACACTAATATTTTAGGAAAAACCTATACAACCCATTTAACTCATTTAAGCTCTTTACATATATATGTTACATAGATAAAAACTTCACATCAAATAAAAAAAGGCAAATTAGATGATAAAAAAGTTAATAAACAAAATAAAAAATGTAAAAAGTCTATAAATTGAAGTACTTATAAATAAAAAAAAGGGATGACAAAATGGATTGTGACCACATTTAATGAGCCCAGTTTCGTATGGGAAACTCATTTTTTTGAAAGCAAATATACGTGTGCTTGATGAACTTAACTGATCGTCAAACATGTTCGACCTGAATTCTCTAAATCACTTTCCCATGAAATCTTAGCTCCCGAATTTATGTCCCGGAGCAAAATCAAGCATCAAGCTCTGTCCCCCCCACATCTTTAGGGACATCATTAGAGAGTAACTCGTACAAGGCAAGGCAACAAGAACGCATTTGGCATCAAATACCCAACAACATGAACCTTGAATCTATTTTATCAAGTAATTAAAGCAATCATTTTGAAAATTATTTTTAAAATAAACTATTTTCCATGGATAATTTACCTCATTCCAAATTTCTGATGGACCACTAAGATGTAAAAGGCCAAGTCAGAAGCAACGTCTATTTACTTTGAATGGGACCAAAGATTTTTCCAAACTAGCACGAACATGCCATGTGATTGGATGATGGACCCCAAAAGTCAACAAATCAACCCACCGTGATGCACGCGGTTCCTTCTCCATCTACAGTCGGCTCACGGTCCTCCATTGCAGGTCGTCCCTGACTTCTTCTTCCTCTAACAACTCAATTTCTTATTCCTCTGATCAGTGACACATCACTCCTCTCTCCATCTCTTTCTTGTCTCTCTATGAGCGAAACCCATTTCGATTCCTCATGCTAGTTTGAGCAACCGACGAATCCGCAGAGTCCGCCATCTCTATCTTACCCAAAATTCACGTTTTACTCAAGGAAGCAGAGAAGCATGCTGATCAATGCAATTCTATTCTAGCATTTCTAGAGTTGCAAGGCACTTGGATGACGGCTTACCTCTGGCGAGTTCAGAAGGGGAGGCGTCGAAAAAGAGAGGGTGATTCCGGGGTTGACGACGGTGGCGATTGAACGTGAATGGGGAAGGAGATGACGAGAACTTGAGTGAGGGAAACAGAGATGTGACTGGAGGCGAGCGACCGCCGCTTGTGAGTTGCGAGGGAAAGAGGTGCTTGTGGAAGTTGGGTTATGCACGCATTGCTTAACCTTTTGGATGACTTAACGTTTTTACTGGATTGAAAATGGGTCGAAAATGGATTCTATGCGTGATATATTTTTGACCCATCAAATTTAGCTTTTATTTTTTGGATCTATTTTTAATGGGTCCTCTAAAAATTAACAATCAACATGAAACCCATTTATACAAAATATGGGCTAGAAATGGATCATGGACCCCTATCGACATCTCTAATCTTATTTTCATATAGTCTCTCTCTACTTATTGGGTTAAATTCTTTGCTGGATATTGTTGAACAATGCAAAAGGATTAGCAACTATTGCTTCATTTATTTTGCAAAAAATAATTCTCGAAAAAAATATTTTCCATTGTTTGGTTCATAGAAAATAAACTAATCTAAGAAAATATTTTCCACCAATGAAAAAACACTTTCCAAAGTGCATAAAATGATTTCCTCTTTTTGAAGAGAGGAAATCATTTGCCCTCGTCTTTCTTCCCTCTACTCCTTCACCTTTATTTTCCTTTAATTGACTTAAAAAAGATTCGAAATTTTTTAATAATTTTTTTTGTTTTTTGTAATTGTGTTTTTATTTTTTATTTTCCTTTTTCCTCAGTCAATTGCCATCCATGGCGGCGGAGGAAAAAGGATCAGCCGAGGAAAAAGGTAAAGGAAAAAAAAAATAAAAATAAGAAAAAGGAAATATTAAAAAATTTTGATTTTTGTGTGAAAATTTTATAAAAATTATCTACGATAATACCGACCGTACCATATAGGATGGCCATGGTAAACATTAGCAATTTGTTGACCAAATAATGACACAAATAATCAAAAATGGATTTTCTTTACCAAACAACATAAATTATTTTCCAATTCAATTTCAGATTTCAATGGTGTCGCAACCCTCCCGAGAGTTCCGTTGGTTTGGGGGTGTTGACACCTAAATTTTGACTAATCTTTTCAGTAATTTTTTGCATAAAAAAATTAGAACTAATCTTTTAGTTCTAAACAAAAATAAATAAATCATGTTTCATGTTTACTTTTGTCATTCATGCATCGCATCTATATTTAATGGACCATCGGTGAAGTGACGGGAATTGATCATGTTAATTGGACGAACGAAAAAAAATAAAATTGTGTTAAGGCATTGAGGAGCATGTCGGCCGAAAATGACAAATAATAAGATCAAATTGGGGTTTCAATTGAACATAATTCAGCCATTTAATGACTCAATTGGAAAAAAATTAGATTTGGGACTATTTCGTAATTAAATGAAAAGTGTAAACCCTAGCTCACCATTATAAATACACACGTAGGGTTCACGTTAAAAATGAGGGAAAAAATAATCTGCACATACGGCACATTGAGAGAGAGAATAGGTGATCTTCTCTGGGGTCGGCAACTTTGCCACTGGCAAAAGAGAATCAACGGTGTTTTCTCCTGTGGTGTGTTGTGATCCAAACGGTGCTCTGTCTCAGCCTTCAAAACGCTCTTTCCATCATTGGATTTGCTGTCTGCACCAAGGATTAGCAAAACCGGAAGCTGTCGGGCTATCAAATTAAGATCCAGAGTCGCTGCGTTGGCGTGGAAGAAAACTGCTGCTCGACGTTACCATCCCCTGTTGTTCGTAGTCAATTCGATGGCTGTTCGGTGCCGAAATAGGTGCTGTTTGGTGCTGAAAAGTTGCAATTTATGCTGATTTTTACCGCGGTTCCCATCTAGGCTTTTTTCGGCTGTTCCTTCTTGTTGTTCCAGGCGTTTTCTTGCTAGATTAGCTGCTATTCGGTACCTTGTTCTTGCTACAAAACAATCCCATTCATTCCTGTTATTTGAAGTCAACCCGAGATTGCTTAATAGGTCAGTTTTCTTGCTGCTTTGGTCCCGATTGGTCACCGTCCAGCGCATGTTTTTGGGCTGCCATTCGAGCTTGGGAGTCCATGATTGTCAGCCGTGAACGTGAATTCGCACCACCAAGCAAACTTGATCCACAAAGCGACTTGAAGTTCGAATTCAGTAATAACTTTAGCCAAATTAGGTAACAAATCCTTATCCTCGATTATTTTTTATTCCTTAGATAATTTTCGTGGACTGCATATCAAGTTGACTTTTTTTTTTGTTTCTTTGTTGTTGTTTTGCATATCTTAATGCTTTGTGGAATAAAATACGTTGGGATTGCAATATATTAGAATCATCCAAATTTTGAGCAAATCTCGTAATATCGTGCTTATCTTGTTTGAAATTTCGCATATCTTGTTGCAGATTAATTTTCAAGATAATTTGAATCCTGATAATATTTTAAAGATATTATGCACATCTTTGAATATTTAAATTTATCTTGCGATTTGAAGTTGATATCCTCTAAGAAACTTGATCATATCTTTTAAACTTAGAAAATTATCTGATACACTTTGAAAATTTCAAGAGATAATTTTCCTAAATTTTAAAAGATATGGGATCCTTTGCGGATAGGGGCTTATCCCCTTTAAAATTTGGCACCTATCCCTAATCAGCCAAAATCTTTTTTTTTATATACTTTGGTCTAATTCAAATATTTTTATAATCTACCTTGAGTATAATACATGTTCCCTTGTGCCTCGTCCATCGGAATATGTGCAATATGGATGACTATCCGACTTTACCCTCGAAGTACGACATCATCCGCACAATGAAATTATCTAATCTATCCCACAACTTTGGGATCGGACCGACGAATTTCATAATATATAAATTCACTATATGATCCCACCCCGGGTACGACGTAAATAAATTACCTTCGACCCCACCTCCAAGGTACGAAGCGAATTCATTGAAAAATTCGGATTATAAGGTGTATTATGCTCAAGGTTTATTATATTTTTATTTGATACATTCTTCATAAGGAAAAACATAAAAAAAATCATCATGTCTCGACTTTAAATGAGTATTTTTTTGGAAATTACATCTTAAAGTGACTCTTAATATAAATTGAATTTTAATTAATCAATTTGTGTTAATTGTCGAACCAATTCATCATAAAAAAATGAAAATTCATGAAAAGGGATGACATCTCATTTGCATAACATATAGTTTAATTTTTCATGCATTATTTTCTCGCCATCCATGCATTTCATGTTATACATTAGCATATTCCATGTACGTTACATATCATGAAATTTGATCCGTATTTGTCTTTGCATCAAAAATCAGTTTTTTTTTTTCATGAATTGATCTTTCACGTCATCCGGGTTGGAATATCTCATCAAGTTCTCACACATCATGCATCACTTATGCCACGTCATATAGTTTAGATTTTCATATTGTATGTCATTTAGGTTAGAATTCACATTCTTTTTGCATTACCGTTGGATTTTTTTTTTCTAAAGTCATCATGCATTATTATTTTCATCGTCATGTAGTTTCATATCATTTGCATTCATATAGTTGCATTTGTATGACATTCATTTAATTAAGAAAACCCAAAAATAAAGCGCACCTTATTTTTTTCATTGAAATCAATTGAATTTGCCAATCAAGAGAATTGTCGGAAGAATGGTACCGAAAGGGTGTTAATTGAAAAATTAACATAATCGAGTCTCCGAACCTAAATCTCCGGTTAGCGAGAAAGTAAAGTATCCTCCCGTACTTTATTTAGGTGTCTAATCTACCTACCAAAAAAAGATTAGTGGCGGCTCCGAAAATTGAAAATCTTTTGATTAAAATCATGTTAACCTAAGTTGGGAATTGGTAGAGCTTGGGAGAGCTCGAGCTAGGTTAGTTAATTAATTTAATTAATCTAGTAATCCATTAACCTAGGATTCAATTGAATTTAAGGTCGTGATAGTGGGGAGGGGAACGCTCTCGAGAGTTAATGGGTCGTCGTCGTCGTCCAACTCACGATGGATGGATTCCGGACGCGATCCCCTCCCAAGGCCCATTACCCAAGTCGTGACGGCGGGAAGGAATTTAAATAGGGGTCGACCTTAATGTGGTCGGGTGACATGTGTTTAGTGTACGTGTCAGCAGAGTCGCCACTAATCATTTCTTTGGAGGGTGTGATCGAAACCCTATCGAATGGTCGGGAGTAACCAACGGATTCTCGCGAAAATCAAAGAAATGGGTTCGGGGGATTTTATTACGTCGAGATTGCCATCGACTCCCTTTCGGTAGTGGCCCGAGTGTTTTCTAACCTAAGAATTCATACGAGATGCTTGGGAAGGGTGAGGTATGTGGCAACCTAAAAAAATCAGGTTAATGGATTATTAAGTTAATGAAATGAATTAATTAACCTAATACGGACTCTCCCAAGCCCTACCAATTCGAAACTTGGGTTTGATTTTCAATTTAGGAGCCACCACTAATCATTTAAGGTAGGTCGATTAGAAACCTATATAAAATAGCGGGAGAACTATTTTATCTCCACGAACCCGAGAAATTAAGTTCGGGGACTTGGTTACGTTAATTAAAATTTAGCGCATTTTCGGTACCAATTTAATGAAAATGTCTTTTTTGATTGGTTTATATGAATTGGATGTTTTTTTTTCCTTTTTCTATTTTTTTCTAAATTTTTTAATGAATTTGAACAAAATTAAACAAAAATGCCCATAATATGCCTTTAATTATGAATTTTCCGAGAAGTCTTCTCATTCCCGTATATCCAGGCCGAATGAGATTTTATCCGCTACATCCTCGAGGATTCGAGCCGATATACGGATAAATATATAGAAATACAACGTCCCTTCTCGCCAAAGGGCGGAATACGAATTTTTATATTTAAATCACCATCCCATCCGATAAGATCATGAGCGTTGCGTGTGATTTAATTTTTTGACGGGACTAGGCACCGGGGAGCATATATTATAGGCGGTTTTGTTTAAAAATGTGCAAATATTTATTGAATTTTCGAAAATCCTTAAGGGATTTCGGAATTTTCAAAGAGATAAGTTCCTATCCACAAAGGATATCGACATCCTTTAAATTTAGGAAAAGATTATCTTCCGAAATTTGAAATGAATTTTCAGATAATTACCTAAACGTAAAAGACATGATCAGAATTTTAAAAGATTCCAATTCGGACCATGGGATAATCTTCAATATGTGTGCACAATATCTTAAAGATATGATTGGGATTCAAAATATCTTAAGTTCAAGCAATGAAATAAATTGAATATTCTAAGATATAATCATGAATTCGAAAATATACCTCGGATATGCATAACATCTCCACAATATGATCGAAACTCAAATTATATTAAAATCAAACCCCAAGATGTGTTCAAAGATATGCCAATATGTTCTAAAGTCGAATTCAATGATACTCAAAATATTCACAAGATAACTTCCGATTCAGCTTTTAAAACTAGGCAATAATCTCATTATATCCAAAAATTTCATTCATCTAAAAATTTAAATTATGTAACCAATTTTCAGAATATCATGAAATAGAGATTTTACCTAATTCGAACTTGAACCGAAAATTCGATGTCTGGGGACTTGTAACGCCTTGGGGCACCTTCGATGTCTGCCTTTGTAAGCCGAAATCCCACGCAAATTCAACCAAAGAAGGGCGCACAAACAGCACGTTAAATAGCTGCGTGATGATGATATTGCTGTTTCTCAGTTCTCAAGGCTCCCGGCTCCCCTACTTCCCTTGCGTGAATTTCTTCTCTTTTTTTTTTCCAGAAGATCGTCATAGAAAAATTGAACTTCAATCGGCACGAGACGACAAGGAATTTGTGCAGAAAAGTGTAGTAATCGACCCTTCAACGACGAACAAAAGGCTGCACTTAATAGTCAATAAAAACGAGCTGAAGAGCTACCGTTTTAGACACCAAACAGCAGAGTTTTAATCCCCAAATAGCAGAATTTTTCAACGCCCAAACAGTGGCGAAAATAGCCTCGAGCAGTGAACAAAATCTGCACTGGATTGTTTGTAGAAAAGTCCAAAAAATAATGCTGTTTTGGATTCAATCAGTGAAGAATTAATCCTCTTGAACAGCCCGAAACTTGAGCACAAAATTGCAGCAAGAACAGCCCGTAAACAGCCACAAAAGAGCCTTGAACAGCAGCTATTTGAACACCAAACGAGGGCTGTTCTGAGTACCGAGCAGTAGAGGACTCAGTGAAAAGAAAACAAGCTACATCAAGCCTTCCAATTTGCCATATGTTTCTCTGACCATTGGCTATTCTATCTTTTATCTTTTATCTTTCATGTGCTCGTGTAGGTGTGATGAATGTCACCTCTGTGCGTGAGGTAAAAAAAAAGACAAAGAAGCAAACTTTTTATAGGGGATCAAAAGAAAACTCCCTGATGATTTATCTTCATCCACGCTTGATGATGGTTTCCTCTTCAATGTGTTGGACGTGTCTGAGTGTGGTGGAAGCAATGAACTCAAGTTGCAGAATCGGGAACGAGTTCCCCAATGAAAATCACCATTCTTTCTCTTCAAGCCCTCTCTCAAAAAAATCTGCCGTGTATTATTTTTTGTGTGGCCTCTCCCTAAAACCCTAAGCATAAGTTAGTATTTATAGAGAAAATTGTTGCAAGCTTGGGCCTAAAGTTTCTCAATTTTCACAAAATAAACCCGGGCTCAAAATACGATTTGAATTAAATCCCAAAGGGCTAAATTGCACCAAATTATTTTATTTTTCCCTGAAAATTTCTGCTAAGCCCATTGTGCACTAGGTTAACCGAAATTCATGTATTACATGAGCTTAAATTAGGCTTTTTATAACTAATCAAATATTAAAACTAAAGCCTTTTTCTAAATTATAAGCTCCAGAATTGGTTCAAATTTTCGGCACAAATACTCAAGAATTTGCCCATCAATCTAGGTCCAAATCGCCCGTCAAACTAAGTCAATCTCACATCACCAAGGCGGATTGATGCTAATGCGGTGCATACATGACAAAAATAAAATATATTATGCATGAAAATTATTTTTGGCGAAAACTAAAGTTAATTCTCATTTTTATGAAATATGACTAATTAAAAAAAAATCAAAATTTAGGGTGTCAACAAGGTAAGCTCTAACGACTTATGGGTATTCAATACAAATCGGGAAATTTTGATCCTATCATTCACAGATAAAAAATTAAAGCGTCAATCAAGGAAACAATGACATGTGAGAATAAATCGCATCAAATTTTGGAGAAACGTCTCATAAAATATTTTGATGATTTTCAAACTATCCTTAGGTATTTTATTTACCTTTGACCTGACCAAGCGGTTTCATGCAAACGGGCGCTAAGGCTCTCAAATGATAAGGTGACCGAATGTTTGATATCGGTATTTGAAAGATCGGAGTGAAATGAGGAGTATAAAATGCCAACATACCAACGTTTTGAAAAGATCATTGAAGTCGCTCGCACGTGCTTTGGAAATGGCTAATGGGAGGATTTCTACGCTTTCTCAAGAACAGTTCTGCGGCGTGTCGGAGGATTTACTGAGCTATGAGAGAGGAACAACGAGTCGGTGCCTATTTTTCTTGTAATCGTGCATAGACAAGTGTACTTCGAGAGTGGTAAGGCTTTATCTTGATAGTGTGATCTATCCTATGAAAGATCATCTCACATACTTGTTTGTAACTTATGAGGCGAGATTACTAGTACATTTTAGCCTTGAGTTATGGCTGTTAGTTGTGTGGAGTGAACGTAGGCTTAGTGTAAGTCGAACCATTATATATTTGGTGTGCTTGATCTCTTCTTGCTCACATACCTATTTGGGAAAACATTTGCTTACCCAATTTTTTTCAATTCACCTTTGATTTTATGCAAAATCTGAAAAATTTTCGAAACGATCTATTCACCATCCCTCTAAGTTGCATAGTCAGTCCTAATAATTGGTATTAGAACTACGTTACTTATATTTGAAGTGTATTTCTTCCAGAGTGTAAAGATCCCGATTATGGCTAACTTTGGTGGTTTTATGAGCAATGAATCCACAAGCATCTAACAAGCTTCCATATTTTGACGGAAGCAACTACAACTCTTTGGAAGATCGGGATGTACGCCTATCTTGATGCCTGTGATCAAGATATATGGGACGTAATCCAAAATAGCATAGAAGTTCTAGCTGCTCCTGGACTCGTTGGAGAACAAACAGTTGATCAAATTACTAAAGTGGCTGCCGCTCGTTTTGAACTAATCCGCAAAAGAGATGCTCTCAATTCTAAAGCTAGACATCTTCTTTACCGTTCCTTATCTCTATCTGAATTTAATTGAATCTCATCTTGTACCTCAGCTAAAGAAATTTGGGATCGTTTTCGGCTAGTCTACGAAGGTACGAACAGTGAAGGAAACCAAGATGAACATCCCGCTAAAAAAATACGAAATGTTCATGATGAGTCCTAATGAAACAAGTATGTGAAATGCATACAAGATTCACCGACATTGTGAATAGCTTGGCAAGCCAAGGAAAGATCTTCATAGACTTTGAAAAAGTGAACAAGCTGCTTAAAGCATGTTCGGATGCCTGGATAACCGTAAAGACCTTAGTCCAAGAAACCATGCGAGTTCAACCCATCATGATGGACAAACTCATCGGCATACTCGATGTCTTATGAAGCTGAAGGCGTGAACAAGCGGAATCTTACCAAAGGTAAGAAGGTAATTGCATTTAATGCTGACGATGAAAATACAGGAGGTGAGACATTTATCGAAGAAGATAACGATGCCGAGATGGTACTATTCACTAAGAGATTTAAAACTCTCATGAAGAAAGGCGGTAACTTCAGAAGAAAAAAAATAAAAAATTCTTAGAAGAGAAGAAGCCTTTCGGAGGAAATGAAGAGAGCAAAGGTAAGGACATTATTTATTTTGAATGTAGGAAGCCACGACATGTAAAGCCGGATTGTCCTCTCCCGAAGAAAAGAGGTGGAAGGTTAGAAAAGAAGAACCGAGTACTCAAAGAAAAAACATGGAGTGATGTTGAAAGTGAGTTAAGCGATGGCGACGAAGCAAATCTCTACCTCATAGCTGAATCCGAAAGGGAAGAAGAAGATGAGGTAAATGACTATGAACTTTCTTATGAGGAAATGCAAGAGTTTCAAGGAAATATTTTTAAAGCACAAAAAGTCTTCAAAATTAGAACTGAAAAAGGAAGTTTTAAAACTCATGGAACAAAACCCATCTTATAAAGATGAGCTTGAGAAACTAATGAAAGATCCGATCAACTCTCGGAGTGAATGTGACTTTTTGTAAGAAGAAAGCAAATATTTGAAGGAAGATATTTGAAAAATCAACACGAACTTCTCCTTTAGTTCAAAACATTTGCGGCACATTCTTTCTATTCAAGTTCCTCTTTACGACAAGTCCGGTCTTGGACGTGAAAAGAAACAGGAAGAGAAGAATCCTTTTTCAAGTGTCAAAATGAGATTGAAACAAACTCCGTCTCTTCAGTTTTATAAAAATAGCTTTGTACGTCAATTCACTAGATCTACTGACAAGCAATTCAATTGCTCATTTTGCAATGAACCTGGTCATAACAAGTAAACATGTCCAAAGGAGCAAATGAAGCCCAAAAAGATCTATTGGATGTATGACACCGATCCAAGACTAACACAAAAGGACCCAAGTTTGTGTGAGTACCAAAGAAAATATGAAAGTCTTCTTGATTGCAGGTGATACTCGAAGAAGAATAAGTGGTATCTGGATCGTGGATGTTCACGCCATATGACAGGAGAAAGAAACACGTTCTTCAATATCAAACAAAGTGGACGGCGAAATGTCACCTTTGGAGGAAAAGGTAAAGGAAAGATCATTAACTTGGGAAATGTAAAGCTGGGAAACTTGGTCATTGAAGATGTTTCACTAGTCCAAGGGTTTGGATACAATCTTCTTAGCATTAGCTAACTCGCGACAAGGGATACAAGATCGCCTTCAAGAAAACATGTGCAAAGAAGAGCTGGAACGTTCATCTATCAAGAAAAGTGCGCTAAAGATCCGGTAAAAGATTCGATTTGGAAGGATGCAAATTCATCGAAACACCTATGATAGCATCTATCAAACTGGATAAGGATGAAAAAGGTACGTCCATTGATTTCAAACTATATAGAAGCATGATTGGATCCTTGTTATATTTGATCGCTTCTCGATCGGATATATTGTTTGCCGTATATTTATGTGCACGATTCCAATCAAATCTAAAGGAATCACATATCACGGCTGTCAAAAGGATTATAAGGTATGAGGCATCCTCGCTCAAAATAGGGTTGTGGTATCTAAAAGCGTCAAGCTTTGATCTTTTGGGGTACTCGGATGCTGATTATGCGGGATGTAAGATTGATCGTAAGAGTACATCAGGTACATGTTAAATGATGGGAAACATGTTGATATCATGATTTTCAAAAAAGCAAAACCCGGTTGCTCTCTCAACCACCGAGGTTGAGAATATTGCGCTAGGGAGCTACTGTGCACAACTTCTTTGGATGTAACAAAGCAACTTAGCTACTTCGAGGAATAGATGATTTAATATTCCTATATGTTGTGGCAATATGAGTGCTATAAACCCGATCAGGGAATCCTATATTGCATTTAAGAGCAAAGCACTAGGGGTGAGCATGGTTCTAGGGTAGAACTAAGAATTGGAGAACTAAACCGAAGGTTCCGGTCCGATTCCCGGTTCTAACGTGCCTGGGACCGTTTTCGATTCTGCCTTTTTAGGAATTGCCGATTTCAATTTCAGTTTTCGGTTCTACCCCGGAACCCAACCGAAACCTAAATATACATAAAGTAAACCCTAGCTTTTTATTTTCTTATTTCTAATTTGTACTCTTCTCTTCTTTGAATTGCACGAGACCGCACGACGCACGCCTCTTTCTCACTTCTTCGTCTCACTTTCCAGCCCTTTACTCGAGTCCTTGATGTCAAAGACCCTTGCCTCTCTATCCACCGCCTCATCATTCCTTGGCACCCACACCTCCAACGGCCTCTCGGTTCCTTCCCTGGATGATGACCCTTCCCCGCTGTCCCTTGAAGGGCCATCCCTCATCGTTTACTGGGCTCGCACTCGGTTCCCTCCCTAGGCCTTCGACGAGTCGACCACGACCCTTCCCTCAACGTCAATTGTATGTTCTCGGTACCACACCTCCAAAATTATAGTCTAAATTTTTCTTTTTTCTAGGTCAACGGTTGTGAATTTGCATTCATATCCTTATCGGCTCAAGAAAATGACTTGAGGTCTCTCTCTCTCTCTCTCCCACGCACGCTAGGTTTGGATGTGTGCACCCACTTAAGCATTCTTATGATCTTGTAGGATTCCCGATTCTTTGCCTTTCCTCTATGGTGAAGTCATCGCATTGCTCTTGGTGCAAGCACAAATTTATCTCCGGATCAAAAGAAATTGCAGGTTGCCTTTTTACTTCTCTATTTGGTGAACAAATGAATACATATGAATATAAGAACTATAGTTGAGATTTGAGTTTTGATTGGGTTGCTCGGGGGATAGTGAGCTTGTGTTAATTTGGGTTAATCTAATTGAGTTTATTGCTTGCTTGCCATTACGAAGATGCTTGTCTTATTAGTCTTTTCATAAATCGAGTTTTTGTATGCGGGGGTTTAATTGTTGTATGGTAGAGCGAGTATCTTCTTAGGTAGAGATTGAGACTTTGTCTGTTCTCTTGGCCGTTTTCGATCTAATTAAGTGCATTTTAGTTGCTGTTATTTATTTTTAGCTTAGAATGAGTGGAAGAGAGTCAATTTGAGATTTGGTAAATGCTTATAGCCTATTCCGGTTGTGTCACATCTCTAGCACAAATTACACAGGGAGATATTAAGTCGCATAATATATAAATGCTTCTTCGAAGATTGCCCATAGCCTATTTAGAAATGAACATGGTTTCATATTGCCAATGCCCATAACTATGTTGAATATTTTTCATGTTCGCAAAAGAGCAGCCCCGCTTTAATTTTGCTTGAAGTCGAGAGATTCTATGTTGTGTGACAAAAATGATGTCTTTAGGGGTTATTTCTTATGAGATTCTTTGTGACAGTTTACTTGTCAATTCGCTTGTTGGCAAGCTAAAACATATATGTCCCGAGAGATTCAAAGACATTTGTGACATTTGAGCTAAAGTCCTTATCCACTAAAAGAATAAATCTAAAAATCAAATACTCCCGTAGAAGAGCACAGTTCAAAACCTCCTTCCCCGTATTGCGTTGATGATCCTTAGTGGTTGCAGGTTTTTGGAGGCTTTCACTAGTAATTAGCTCTATTGAACAATCTTGAGCAATTATAGTCATGGATCCTAATTAACTTCTGCTAGTTTCTACTCTTTACATCTATTCATCGAAAAGTTGGGCTTGGATTGGATAGATGTCCTACAAGTGAATCATCCATGTGATTCGTATCTTGATTTGAAGTTAGAGGAAATAGTATAAGAAACAAATTGGTGATATTTCATTTTTCCTTATGGTTGTGAGGAATCTGCTCATATCTTATGGCAGACCTTTTCTGGATCCTCTATTTAAGGGTTAAAAGTTACCTTGGAAATCACTTTGTAGGGTTGATATTTTATTTTCTTTGACTAACTTGACCGATAGGCCTTCTTTCTCTAGTAGGCGGTGAGAAGGGATAATAAGCAGCAGTTCGGCCTCTTAGAAGAGAATGGGGGAGCTTGTAATATGTGCAAACCAAGGTCATACAAGAAATATGATAGAACAGAGACCTTCTTAGTCGCCCGCTTCTCTTTTTTTTTTTTTTGCAATCATTTCCCAATTGATTGTGGATGGATAGCAGACTTTAGAATGATGTCCGGTATCCGTTGCTTCGATCGTCGATAACTCTGTGTAGAATCCTCAATTTCTTCCCTTGCATCCATGTGTTAGCCAAAGCAATGCCAAAATTTTTCTTTCATGCATGTATTTCGTGGCAATACCGAAACATTGCAAAATCAAGATCTTGATTTGGCAATTCCACTTTTTTCGTAAAAGTTGCTAGTTAATTGACTTTTTTAAGGGTGTAATGTTGCATCAAGATTTATCCACGTTAACTGGGTTGTTTTTTACGGCTTGGGCTATGTTAGCTGCCCGAGATGCTGGTGGTCATAAATGTTACTGTAAACATGCTTGTCGAGGTTCTAGGAAATTGTTATTTACTTGCTTTGGGATGAAAAGAGAGAAGGAAAAGATAGCTTATGTATAAAATATGGAATTTGATCTTTGCATTTACATCATGATTTTTCCAATGTTCCTATTTTATTGGTTGTAATTGGGCATTGCATTTATGGAAAATCCCAATTCACTACTTTTGTTTTTTTTTTTTTTGTGAAGTTAATGTATCAAGATAACATGTCAATGAAAGTGGATGGATTTGAGGAGATGACTCGGGACATTGAATTGAGATTGTCAACCAATGAAGGTGGAGAAGAGCCATCCTTGACCATGGGTGCGAGTGCGACAAACAAGGTACTTGGTGCTAGTCTTCCTCCTCATGTACGTCCGATGTCCGGGATCATTTTGCGAAAATCATAAATGAGGAAACTAGAAAAGCAAATAACGTGAGGTGCATGCATTGTGAGGTTTAGTTAAAGTACGGTTTTTCTAATGGTACTTCTTCGATGAGGAAGCATTTGGTAACATGCAAGAAGTTTCCTCGCAATGTAGATAAGAGGCAGAAATTCTTTGTACCACGTAATGTCTTATTGACTTGGACATTTGATCAATATTGTTGTAGGCAAAAGCTTGCTCGGTTCATCATAGTTGATGAACAACCCTTTTTGTTGGTGGAACGTATTGCATTTCGTGAGTATATCGATGGAGTTACAACCTCTTTTCAAGCATATATCACAATTTACAGTGGCTACGAATTGCATGAAGTTATATTTTAGTAAAAGAACTTGCTTGAAGACTTACTTTGGTAAGTATAATTCGAGGATTGCACTCACCACTGATACATGGACTTCCATTCAAAACATGAATTATTTGTGTCTCACTACAACATTTTATAGATGAAAATTGAAAGTTGCATAAAAGGATCATCAATTTTGTGGTGATGCATAGTCACGAGGGTAGAGAGATTGGAAAAATGGTGGAGAAATGCATCTACTAGTGGGGAATAGAAAAAAGGTGTCCACAATCACCGTACATAATGCTAGTTCGAATGATGTTACAATTGGTTATTTGAAAGATAAACTTTCAAAAGAAGGGTCATTGATCTTAGATGGCAAGGTCTTGCACATGAGGTGCACTGCTCATATATTGAATTTGATTGTTAGAGATGGCTTGTCTAAGGTAGCTACTTCTATTGAACGTGTTTGAAATGTGATTAAATATGTGAGGAGCTCTCCCATGGGAGCCAAATCATTTCAATCTTGCATTGAGAGTGAAAGGATTACTTATAAAGGTTCGGTATGTCTTGACGTCGCCACTAGATGGAACTCCACTTATCTTATGTTAAACACCACCATAAAATTCAAAAAAGCCTTTGAAAGGATGGAAGAAGAGGATTTGTCTTTCGTAGGTGAGCTTAGCCATGATCTTCATAAAGATGATGATTGGAAAAATGCCATTATTTTTTTCAATTTTCTAGAACAATTTTATAAAGCCACCAAAGTGATGTCGAGGAGTTCATATGTTACTTCAAATGGTTATTTTGGGGGGATAGCTACTTTGTACAAATATTTGAAAGACGCAAGTGGATTCTTTGGATCCTAAGCTTGGACCTATGGGAAAAACAATGAAAGAGAAATTTGACAAATATTATGGGAATTTAGATAAGGTGAATATGCTAGTGTTGATTGCCATTGTGTTGGATCCTGCAAAGAAGTTGAATTATGTGAGTTTACGTTATCGACAAATTTATGATGATGAATTGAGAATCAATCGAGATGTATGATAAGGTGAAGAAAGCATTGGAGCAGTTGTATGAATTTTATGAGCAATCTTTTGCTTCAAGCAAGCAAAATTGTGGTGGCCAAAGTCCGAGTGCTAGTAGTAGTAGTTCCAATTCCGTTGGTAATGAAGCTAGTAGCAAGTATGACATCCAAGTTTGGCGGAGAACCTATATGCTCTCAAAGAAAAAAGCACACGATGGTAACAAATCCGAGCTTGATCGATATCTTCAACATAAAGATGAAGAGACTCTTGATCTTGATCTTCTAATGTGGTGGAAGACTACCGGCTCAAAATATAAAATTCTATCTTTGATGGCTCGAGATGTTTTGTCTATTCTTGTAACTACCGTTGCTTCGGAGTCGACTTTTAATACATCGGGTCGTGTGCTTGATGGCTTTCGGAGTTCATTGACTCCTAAAGTTGTGGAAGCTTTGCTTTGCACTCAAGATTGGTTAAGAGCCGTTCATATGCCTATTAACATTGAAGAGTGCATTGAGAATGCTGAAATGTTTGAGTCGGGTAAGTGATGTTTACATATTTATATATTGTAATTCCTTTATATATATTTCCAATGAATGCTCTATTAATCTCTTCTCCTTTTATTAAGATATGGATTGTCTTAATGAGGACATTATCGTTGGTAATTAAAGCTTACGGGTAGAAGTGGAATTGCTATATGTGGTGAACTTTCTATTAATCGTTTTAGTTTAGTTAACGGTAATTTTACTTTAAAACTAATATTAGTTTGTTGTTTCATTTGGTTTCGGGTGGTTAGTTTTCGGGTTTCATGTGATCGAAAGGGAGGCTCGTGATAAGCTATTTGCATATGGATGTTTTAGTCGTTTTGGATGCTTTGGCAATTTCCTCGGGAGTGGATGTTTTGAATGCTTTAGCAATTTTTCCTTGACTTGTTCTACAACCTTTGGGCCAAAAGAAAACCTTCTATTTCCTCAATAGAGGATTGAACCGCATTCTTTCGTGCGTTTAAAGAATGTTTCCTTTGGGCATTACATAATGCATCCAAGTGGGGTGTTTTACTTTTTTCTTGCAAGTTTGAATATTGACCGTCTTTTCCGGTAGGAGATTGGAAATTATGTCTCGCGGAATACTATGTTTAAGCTCTTTTCCCGTGATAGTAATAGTTTCTCTTCTCAATATTTTCAGGTATTTTGTCGATGTGAGCTCTGTTCATTGCCGTCAAAGGACTATTGTTGAGAATATTCTTGTAAAACATTTGTGGGAAGACTTTACTCGCTTGTTTTCGGTTCAAATGTTCAGACTTTCTTCTATTTTGATGCAAAGGGAATCGTATTGACAGGTTTTAGGGTTCCCTGGAATCGGATCTCGAACCTATAATAGGGTAGGTTCTAGGTTCCAAGGTATAGAGGGTAGGTTCTAGGTTTTAAAAAATGAGGAACTCAGTCTTGGCGGGTAGGTTTCGGGTTCCAAGTGGAACCTACCCGGAACCCGAAATCGCTTACCCCTACAAAGCATATTGAGGTAAAGCACCACTTCATTAGAGATCATGTGAACAAGCGGTGATGTGAACATACACTTCGTCGATTCAAAACATCGGCTAGCTGATACATTCAAGAAGTATCCGGACAAGTAAGCATTCGAATTTATCAAGGAGAATTGAGAATTTTCAATCCTCTTGAGTGATGAGTCCAAAAGGCAAAAGATCCACGAGATATCGCAAAAGATTAGGTAACCAGATCTTTGTTCGTCGAATATCGGAGTTCTCCTAATATTTTGAAAAAAGTTACCATTACGATGCTTCGGGAAATGTACGATTTGCCCGTTTTAATGAAATTTCTCCTCTACGACTATTGATATGATTTTTTCTACCCGTTACATTTATTGTCTCGTTTTTTATTTATTTCCTTTAATTATATTAATTTATTACCGTTACTTTTTGTGTGAAACGTGTACGCATGTGTCTCTATTTAACCGGACTACGTTTACCCTCCGTTACTCACTTGCTCATCAACCGCCTCATTTCCTTTCTTCAAAAAGTGACAACCCTTGCTTGCTTTTTCTTCATCCACTTCCTCTTTCAAACCCTTTCTCTCTCAAATCTTCACCATGGCTCCTAGAAGATCGACCGAGAGCTTCAAAGGGAAAGGAAAGGTTGGTGGTCCCTCTAACGTAGATCTGTCTAAGACTCCATATGTTTCGCTTCCGAGTATTCAAACAGGAGGAGATCTAGGAGGTTCCGTATTTGCAAGCACGATTAGTCATATGGTCATGGCATTACCTGCTGCAAATACATCACAATCCGTAACTATGAGAACCGGGCCGAGAGCACGGCTGTCCCTCCACCGAGTTTGATCCGCGAAGAAGGAGTGACTCTACCTCTTATTCCGATTAAATCAAGAGAGGAATCAATGCCTGGCTCTCGCAATCGCCCTCGAAGCCTTCAAGAAGAAGATCGGGACTATGAAGGAAGTCGAGGCCCCACTTGCTCGGTCGTTCCTAAACTCCGCTTAGAAAACCTTTTCTCAAAGATCACCGATTTTTCCTCGAGTGGTTGATTTTGATTATTTCGATTCACATGGAATTTTTCTCGATCGAGGTTTTAGAAAAACATAAGCTTTTGGAATCGTGCACAATGGAGGATCACTCCTGCCCGAACTTGACATACAAGTTTTATTCAAACCTGCACTTTTCAAATGCTCATTCCCTTGCGTTCTCTTTCAACAAGAAAAATTACATTATGATCGTCGAGGAGCTAGCCGAGTATCTCCAAACTGATTTTCATCCTTATAAGAAGTTGGAAATCCTTGCTAATGAGGCTTATAGTTTTCTCTTAGAAACCCCCAACTTCACACAAGATTTTCGAGAAATTGTGCCGCCTATCCGAAATCATCTTCATCAAATGACATGTCCAGGTTTAAAGCAAAGGTATTGTAGGCATTGCTCACGGGGTTTGAAATTTCTATCATGTACCTAGTATTCTTGCACATGTATCGGACGGTGAAGGGAAAGACAGGAGGTCCGCCCCTACGGGTCACTCATGTGACATCCCGAATTCCGACCCACTTTCGAAGCTATGAATGAATGAAATATCTCATTGATGTATTTCACTAATCTCACTCGAGTTGATCTCTCTCGAATAACCAAATGGGAATGGCTAGCTAGGAAAATCAAGTACGTGACCTAAGAACTTGATCTTGGATTGACTCTTTGGCCATGAAAATTGTCGAGGGAATATTCCGGACCAATATAGGCCGATCCTAGAATGATTAAGGAACGATTTGGATAATACCCTACGCTGGATCACGGGTGATTCCGTTTGACCTCGTATGGGTTCCGAACGTCCCTAAATTATTTTCTAACAATCGTGCCCATCGGACTAGTGATTGACCCTCGCAATTAAATGACAACCAAAGTCGCCATGGCTCGAGAAATTCTTAAACGTGATATAAATCACGGCGATACGCGTAACTCCTAAAAGACGCCCGTTAGTTTGAGATACGCTGAAATTTCAATTAATCGAGATTGATCGCGAATTTAACTTCGAAATTAGATGTCGGACCTTCAAGGGTTTCAATAATAATATTTTGGACGTCGCCTCATCCCGAGCATGTATATTTCACAATTCGCCCCAAAGTGTTCGAAAAGTGAAATCTGACCGGATATGGGAAAGGAGATGAATTATTGGTGGGACCCACAAGTCTTTGTCTCATTATTTCTAAGACCAAGAATTCTAGTCAAACTTTTCATCCCAAAATATCCTAGCCTAGCTTATCTATCCACCATCTTCATCTTCTTCATTTGGACAAAATTTTCTCTCACTTCTCTCTCCGCCCAAACCCGCAGCTCTATTCCGACAGCCCCACTGTTCCGGCCATAACTTTTTCGTCCGACGTCGCTTTGAGGTAAGACCACTTCCATTTGAAAGCTTATTGTCTTAGCTTTCCAGGGACATATTATAAGCTCGATTTGGCCGGGTAGTTTTCCCGTAGGTCCGTTTGAAGGGGCAAAGGTCCAGATGAGGCAAATCTGACCCGGTTTGAGAGAGGGAGTTTCTGCTTCGGTTTCCAACTGATTTTCACCAAAGGATTTGGCTAGAAATCAAGTAAGTTGGTTCCTAAACCTTGATTAGGTATCTAGGTTGCTAAGGGACTTGAGATTGAGTAGTTTTGGGTGAAAATTTGGTTGTTTTAGCCCATGTTCATGCCTTGGCCGAAAATGAGATGTTGGAGGAGAGAGAAAGGTGTTCTTGCATGAATAGTAAAGTCAAGAGAGAGAGAGTGTGTGGTCAAAGTTTGACCATAATTACTTTTTGGCTAATATTTTAACCATGGTTAGGTTATTGATTAACTCTAGTTACTTTTAAACTATGGTTAGGTTATATGTTAACTACGCTTACTTTTTATGTGACATTATTTCGTTATGCCACGGTGCATGTTTAGATGTGACTAAATGTTGTTATGCCACGGTATTTAATTAAATGTGGTGTTACTATAGTTTAGTACTATAGTCGTGAATTAATTGTACGTTAGAAATTAATATGGTTTGGCCTGGATCAATTTCCACGTTAGTGTACTTTTAATTGTACGCTATTAATTTACTGCGCGTTAGTAAAATATGGTCGCCGCGTGGATTGAATTCTCGTGGTAGCATAAATTAATCGGGTGGCCCCGATGTATTAATTCTCTAACGTGAGTGAATCACGTGGTTCCGATCGAGTGTTTGCCGGTACAATTTAATCGAGTGATCTCGATTGGGCAATTGAGAAACATTGGAGAGATCGCATGGTCCCGATCTTTTATTGGAGAAAATTCGTGAGACCGGATGATCTCGACCGCTAATCAAGGAGTCTAGCAGATCACGCCAAGGATTGATCGATCGGAAGTATTTAAAGGATCGTATGATATCGGACGAGTGATCCGAAATTATTGTGGTATATGGTCTTAAGTGGAATGAAAGAGAGGAAATGTGGAATTTTTACCCCGAGGCGTTATGACGCGGGTTTGACTTTATAAGACCATATGTTACCGGAGGCGTATGACGCGGGCTCGATGTTGGATTGAGGAATTATAGCCCGAGGCGTTATGACGCGGCTTTACTATTATTATACCCTAAGGCGTTAAACGCGGGTTATGAGTATTATAATATCTTGAGGCGTTAAACGCGGATAGTGACCCGAGGCGTTATTACGCGGGTCCGTCTATTCTCGAAAGTATGAAAGTCGTGTTCAATTAAGTCGTCCGAGACCAAAGTGAGTCGTGTTCGACTAATTGTCCGAGACTTAATCCGGTCGTGTTCCTATGTGCCCGAGACCGAGATTTATGAGTCGTATTCAATCAAGTCGTCCGAGGCCAAAGTGAGCCGTATTCGTCCGATTGTCCGAGACCGGGAAAGTATGATGGTCGTATTCAATCAAGTCGCCGGGAGCCAAAGTGAGCCGTATTCGTCCGATTGTCCGAGACCGAGAAAGTGTGAAAGTCGTGTTCAATTAAGTCGCCCGAGACCAAAGTGAGTCGTGTTCGACTAATTGTCCGAGACTTAATCCGGTCGTGTTCCTATGTGTCCGAGACCGTGATTTATGGGTCGTATTCCTATGAGTCCGAGACCCTAGTATATATATATATAGTGGAGCCGTGTTCCATAAAGGTCCGAGGCTCAATGTTATGAACTTGTATGAAGTCGTGGAGTACCGTGGAATATTTTTGGAGTAGCGTGGAATTTTATACGATAGCCCGAAGCGTGGAACGCGGGCTTTGGAGCAACATGGAATATTTTTTTATTCCAACCGAGACGTGAAATATCAATATGAGGGTAACGTAGAATATTTGAGAAAGTGTGGGAATTTTCGAACAAGTATGGAATATTCCGGGATTTATTAGTTGAATTATTGAGGTGAAGAAGGATATGTTGAAAAGTTGCTGTTTTTAAAACTTGTCCTGGAGGCACTAGAGCCCTAACCTAGGTTAGGGCTAGCTTCGAGATTTTATCTCACCCCGTGGTTCGTTGTTTTTCGACACTCCGCATCAGCAATGAATAATCCGCCCGGAGATTCGATATTCCCCAAGGTCACGGTACCAAGAGAAGATGGGGAGGTTGTAGAGCGATCGGATGCGGCACCACCCGAGATTGACGAGGATGAATTGGAGCGAGAGTTGATATCGTACCGGATAGCGAGGACGAGGCCTAGGGTAGTTGGCCTCTTGAGCTTTGAGAGTATTTTCTTTTGGAAGCATAAGGGGTCCGACCACGAATCTTTGTTATAGTTGGTCACAGAGCTTGTACAAAGGCCTCAAGCCCTAGGTTTGAAGGTTGTAACAATTGTGTATATGTACATAAGTTGTTTTACCGTCCCAAGTCATCGTGATGTTAATTAATTTCCGTACGGGAATTGTTTTCGCTTCCGCAAGTGTTATATCCGTTGGCCTTTGGATCCCGGAGAACCTGTACTTATTTGTTGGCCAGTGGATGTCGACGGCTCGTAGGGTTCGGGACGTGACATCCCGTTTAAGTGGTATCGAGCAAGGTCAGCTCGATCAAATGAGATTGAGACTTGGAGTAATAAGGAGTGATGACTTGGGGACGCTTAGATACTTGGGACCCTTAGGATAAGGCAATGATTTCCGAATCTTGAAGATTATAGGCTTGAACTTGTATTGTATTCTAATGGTTCTAGTATCGTTTTGTTTTATTGGTAAACTTGGGTGATGATATTATTGAGGTTTATATGTGAGCAAGCAGAAATTGAGGAGCCATAAGTATGGATTTTGAGGTTGTACATGTGGTTGAGGCTAATAGAGGATTGCTTTTGAGTGAAGGGTCGTTGGATTATATGACTATGATTATGGTTTGTCAATGACTCAACTTGAAGAATATGGTTGAACATAGGCATTTGATCTATGAGATATGACCTCTATTGATGGAATTAGAAATCTTATGTTGTTAAGAATTGATTTGGAGTCGAGTGTGGTATGACAAGTAGTGAGGATAATCATGCAACGCGGTGTTTGTGGCATTAAAACGAAAGTCAATGAATGCATGCATGAGCTTATCACTATCGGACCTAATAAATCGGGTATGGGACAAGTTGACGGGATACCTATAAACCGTAATGAAACATGGTATGGGACGTGTGGAACGGGGCTTTCTCCGTAGATGTATGACTTGGGACAACCTGCAATGACCGGGTCCGATGAGGGCGGGAGTGATCGCCGGGACAGAGAGGTTCGGACAAGGAGCGGCTCCCGACAGCCTCTAAGATAGCAAGGAGCGAATGACCCGGCCATAAATTGAAAGGAAAGTCTAGGTATCAAAGTTAAGTCGATCTTGATTAAGAGACGTGTTGCACCGAGTTGATCCTCAAGGTGAAATTTCAAAATTTGCTTGGTATTTGTGATGGTGCCTGGATCGGCATGATTAAAAGCTTTGTCTTGGGCAATGGATGCCATTATGTAGTTGGCATCATGTGATTGTTATGACCAAGGTCTAATTGAGAGATTAGACGGCGTGAGGGGTTCATACCCCGTTGAAATCTCTTTGAAAGTGTATAGCCTATGGTGTTCGGATTAGAGGAACAGGTGCCTTTATACTTAAAATATGAGCGATTGACTTATTGAAGTAATGCCTTGAATGGTTGCTTGATGTTGGCCTAGTTGAGAGTTGCCTAAGAACCACCTGGTGGTTGATTACTAGTGACAGATAATGAAAGAGTAGCCTGAAACCCTGACTCGAGTAGATGACTTAAGTCTTTAATTCCCGGAGGGAATTGTAGTGGTTCAAGTGCCATAAGAACCTAATGAGGTCGAACGACTAGAGTAAGGTCACTAGAGGAGCATTCGGCTCAGTATGCAAGATATGAGAAGATTCCGAACCGAAAGGAATCCCGAGAAATGAGTAAAGATGAAAACTGGAGTACGACCTGGAAGAGCGTTTAGCCCGAGCTTGTAAATTGTACGAGACCCTAGAGTTGAAAGGGTCAAGAGAACCTTAAGAGAATTTGAAATTGATGGGTAGGCGCACTCGAGAAGGAGTTGCCATTGTTTTCCAAAGCAAATAAGACTATTACTTGGATTGTGTTGCTAGCAAAGTAAATGGTAAAGATCGTAGGAAAGACGATAGAGAATGGAAAAGAAAATCGTTGGAAAGAAAGCTTGTGGAAGGATGCATAAGAATGAGATTGATTAAGTTCGATGGAGAGAGAGTGAATTTGAAACGCCTTCCTCCGGATTGGGGATTGTGAAGGAAACCTCGAGAGGTTTCGAGTACACGGATGAAAAGAAAGTCACCCTGCGCTACTAGCCTTAAGAGGCCGTAGATGATTGGTGAAGGATCACTAAAGGAAGAGTTTTTCCTTGAAGGCATGATATCCCTGGATTGTCTTCACCAAGTTGTTCAATAGAAAGTATCTTTCTAAAGATACTCGAGAACAAGGATTATCCGACCTTTAATCGCTTTGCAAAGTTCAAGGTGATCTACCAATGCGGGACGCAGTTCTCAAGGTTGTCTAGGTGTACTAAGGGTGGTTAATGACCCTATTAATGAGACGTAAGTTCCGCGGATTGGAATTCAAAGCCTTATGGCTAGTTGTTACTCCCGATTCTCAAGAATGGTAATGGGTTGTAATGAATGAAGTGGATGATCAAAGAGGAATAAGCAAGAGAATTTTCGTTCATGAATTGTGAGTAAGGGAATTTTCCCTTGCGGAGCACGGAATGTACCATGAGGAGTGGCTATTACCTTGGCGTAGAGCCCGTAATGAAAGATTGACGTTTCTTCTCCGTCACGGGAAAAATTATGGAAAACGTTATATCGGTTGTCCGACTTTGTTGATCTATATGCGAGTGAGTGAGGTTGAATTGGGACCACCGGAAGTGGTATTGTGAGTTATCATCCTAAAGAATAGGGTGTCATTTTTAAATGGCGATTGGATCATGAGATGGTCGTTAATGGAAAGGAAAGTAAATGGACTCGATAGTCCCGACTACTCACAGTGTTCATGGATGGAAGAGTAAGCAAAAAGGGGTACTTGGATTGTAACCGCAAAGTGAATTGATTCAATCAATTAAGATATCCAAGGTGTGGATGCGGGGATCGAGGAAGAACCTCGACTCCTTTGAATCTTGTCACTAAAGATGACCAAGGTTATTACAAGAGAATGTCAAGTGTGGAGGCATTTGAATCCTGGATTAAGAACACCGCTTTGGCGTGAACTCGAATGATGAAGTGGATTCAAGTAGAAGAATGCCACCGAAGTGTATCGTTTCCTTCATAGGGTAAGAGACCTAGTGTGGAGGAAGAGAAAGTTCTAATTGTCGTGGAATTAAGATCAACGCCTAGACCGAGAAAGAAGAAGCGAACTCGAATGATCTCCGTAAAATTATTCTCAGGAACCGTCTTGTAGACAATGTTGAATTCTAGGAAATGTCGATGTTCACTAATGAATGAAATGGGGATAAGATCGCATTAGCTGGTTGTGGAACCAAGAGATTGAGGCACCGATGCTTCTTGAGGAAAGAGTGATAAAAATGAACAAAGTGCGGCATGGTCTAACCGAAATCTATAAAGACAGAGAGCCAAAGCATAAGCTCTCAAGTGGATGGTACGAATGACGTTTAAACGAATCGACACCTGGTAGCAAGAGCGACAATAGTGGATTGTGTATCCAAGGAATAATTGAATTCATTGTTACCGTCTTTAAAGACGATGATCGGACTTGTTTAAGGAGTCACAAGAAGCATGACCCCAGGAAACCATCATTGTATGCTAAGTGTAAAGAGCGTGAGTTTTGGGTCGAATAAGGTGAAATTCATTGGTCGTGTGAAGTCCAAGAGAGAGGATCCCTATGAATGCTTCATGGGTAGAAAGTGCTTCATGGGTAGAAAGTGATGATGGATCGATTAAGGTCGATGTGAGTTATGGAAATTTGAAGTTTCTTAGAATTGATGAATTGTCACAGACGGATCGTAGGAAGATTCTCCACAAGAATTATTCCATTGATGAAAGGGACCAAGGACGAGACATAGGGTGAGTGGATGAAATTGTTTATGGAGACGGAGTGTTACTTGTGCAAGGAATGACCTCGCAACTATGTGAACTACAAGAGTTAGAAATATTGACTTCCCCAAAGGGAACTAAAGGAAAGGTCACGACCGTGATGCCCTTATCACTTAGGAATGGTGAATTAAGTAAGAGGCATACAATCGAAAATTGAGCATCTTGCATTTGGCAACAAAGGGACAGATCTCACCTCGAGGAATAAGAGATTCAACTTCTAAATTGGAAGTTTATCAATTGACTAGTTTGATGGCTACTTGAAATATCAAGCCCGAACGTCGAAAGGAATTGAGATGGGCGATGAATGGAACCGGACTTCTAAGGGTCATGGAAACGAATAGAGCAGGGAGGAAATCCAGACTTTTGAGTACTTGAAAAGAAACCTCAAAGTTGAGGATAAAAACCTTGAAGTTCAATAGACGAGTGTACAAGTTCTATGTTGAAGAGGAAGGTGAACACAATTGAGGACCAAAGGAACAAGGTTTGAAGGATGAAAACCTTTGCTGTTAAGGACGTTATCGAAGTGTCAAGTGACGACAAGAACTACTTTGGAAAGCATGGTAGCGATGAGGCGTTAGTACCCCATAAGACGAGATGATTGAGGATTGCAAATTTCGAGGACGAAATTTTTGTAAGGGAGGAAGAATTGTGACATCCCGAATTCACCCACTTTCGAACTATGAATGAATGAAATATCTCATTGATGTATTTCACTAATCTCACTGAGTTGATCTCTCTCGAGCGACTAACCAAATGGGAATGGCTAGCTAGGAAAATCAAGTACGTGACCCAAGAACTTGATCCTGGATTGACTCTTTGGCCATGAAAATTGTCGAGGAATATTCTGGACCAATATAGGCCGATCCTAGAATGATTAAGGAACGATTTGGATAATACCCTACGCTGATCACGGGTGATTCCGTTTGACCTCGTATGGGTTCCGAACGCCCCTAAATTATTTTCTAACAATCGTGCCCATCGGGACTAGTGATTGACCCTCGCAATTAAATGACAACCAAAGTCGCCATGGCTCGAGAAATTCTTAAACGTGATATAAATCACGGGTCGATACGCGTAACTCCTAAAAAGCCGCCCGTTAGTTTGAGATACGCTGAAATTTCAATTAATCGAGATTGATCGCGAATTTAACTTCAAATTAGATGTCGGACCTTCAAGGGTTTCAATAATAATATTTTGGACGTCGCCTCATCCCGAGCATGTATATTTCACAATTCGCCCAAAGTGCTCGGAAAAGTGAAACCGGACCTGGATATGGGAAAGGAGATGAATTATTGGTGGGACCCACAAGTCTTTGTCTCATTATTTCTAAGACCAAGAATTCTAGTCAAACTTTTCATCCCAAAATATCCTAGCCTAGCTTATCTATCCACCATCTTCATCTTCTTCATTTGGACAAAATTTTCTCTCACTTCTCTCTCTCGCCCAAACCCGCAGCTCTATTCCGACAGCCCCACTGTTCCGGCCATAACTTTTTCGTCCGACGTCGCTTTGAGGTAAGACCACTTCCATTTGAAAGCTTATTGTCTTAGCTTTCCAGGGACATATTATAAGCCCGATTTGGCCGGGTAGTTTTTCCCGTAGGTCCGTTTGAAGGGGCAAAGGTCCAGATGAGGCAAATCTGACCCGGTTTGAGAGAGGGAGTTTCTGCTTCGGTTTCCAACTGATTTTCACCAAAGGATTTGGCTAGAAATCAAGTAAGTTGGTTCCTAAACCTTGATTAGGTATCTAGGTTGCTAAGGGACTTGAGATTGAGTAGTTTTGGGTGAAAATTTGGTTGTTTTAGCCCATGTTCATGCCTTGGCCGAAAATGAGATGTTGGAGGAGAGAGAAAGGTGTTCTTGCATGAATAGTAAAGTCAAGAGAGAGAGAGTGTGTGGTCAAAGTTTGACCATAATTACTTTTTGGCTAATATTTTAACCATGGTTAGGTTATTGATTAACTCTAGTTACTTTTAAACTATGGTTAGGTTATATGTTAACTACAGCTTACTTTTTATGTGACATTATTTCGTTATGCCACGGTGCATGTTTAGATGTGACTAAATGTTGTTATGCCACGGTATTTAATTAAATGTGGTGTTACTATAGTTTAGTACTATAGTCGTGAATTAATTGTACGTTAGAAATTAATATGGTTTGGCCTGGATCAATTTCCACGTTAGTGTACTTTTAATTGTACGCTATTAATTTACCGCTGCGTTAGTAAAATATGGTCGCCATGGATTGAATTCCGTGGTAGCATAAATTAATCGGGTGGCCCCGATGTATTAATTCTCTAACGTGAGTGAATCACGTGGTTCCGATCGAGTGTTTGCCGTACAATTTAATCGAGTGATCTCGATTGGGCAATTGAGAAACATCGGAGAGATCGCATGGTCCCGATCTTTTATTGGAGAAAATTCGTGAGACCGGATGATCTCGATCCGCTAATCAAGGAGTCTAGCAGATCACGTGGCAAGGATTGATCGATCGGAAGTATTTAAAGGATCGTATGATATCGGACGAGTGATCCGGAAATTATTGTGGTATATGGTCTTAAGTGGAATGAAAGAGAGGAAATGTGGAATTTTTACCCCGAGGCGTATGACGCGGGTTTGACTTTATAAGACCATATGTTACCCGGAAAGTATGACGCGGCTCGATGTTGGATTGAGGAATTATAGCCCGAGGCGTTATGACGCGGCTTTACTATTATTATACCCTAAGGCGTTAAACGCGGGGTTATGAGTATTATAATATCTTGAGGCGTTAAACGCCGGATAGTGACCCGAGGCGTTATTACGCGGTCCGTCTATTCTCGAAAAGTATGAAAGTCGTGTTCAATTAAGCCGTCCGAGACCAAAGTGAGTCGTGTTCGACTAATTGTCCGAGACTTAATCCGGCCGTGTTCCTATGTGTCCGAGACCGAGATTTATGAGTCGTATTCAATCAAGCCGCCCGAGGCCAAAGTGAGCCGTATTCGTCCGATTGTCCGAGACCGGGAAAGTATGATGGTCGGATTCAATCAAGTCGCCCGAGGCCAAAGTGAGCCGTATTCGTCTCGATTGTCCGAGACCGAGAAAGTGTGAAAGTCGTGTTCAATTAAGTCGCCCGAGACCAAAGTGAGTCGTGGTTCGACTAATTGTCCGAGACTTAATCCGGCCGTGTTCCTATGCGTCCGAGACCGTGATTTATGGGTCGTATTCCTATGAGTCCGAGACCCTAGTATATATATATATGTGGAGCCGTGTTCCATAAAGGTCCGAGGCTCAATGTTATGAACTTGTATGAAGTCGTGGAGTACCGTGGAATATTTTTGGAGTAGCGTGGAATTTTATACGATAGCCTTGTGAACGCGGGCTTTGGAGCAACATGGAATATTTTTTATTCCACCAGACGTGAAATATCAATATGAGGGTAACGTAGAATATTTGAGAAAGTGTGGGAATTTTCGAACAAGTATGGAATATTCCGGGATTTATTAGTTGAATTATTGAGGTGAAGAAGGATATGTTGAAAAGTTGCTGTTTTTAAAACTTGTCTAGAGCCCTAACCTAGGGTTAGGGGCTAGCTTATCGAGATTTTATCTCACCCCGTCGTGGGTTCGTTGTTTTTCGTACACTCCGCATCAGCAATGAATAATCCGCCCAGAGATTCGATATTCCCCAAGGTCACGGTACCAAGAGAAGATGGGAGGTTGTAGAGCGATCGGATGCGGAACAGCCACCGAGATCGACGAGGATGAATTGGAGGCGAGAGTTGATATCGCACCGGATAGCAGGACGAGGCCTAGGTAGTTGGCCTCTTGAGCTTTTGTAGAGTATTTTCTTTTGGAAGCATAGCGGGCTTCACCACGTAATCTTTTGTTATAGTTGGTCACAAGCTTGTACAAAGGCCTCAAGCCCTAGGTTTGAAGGTTGTAACAATTGTGTATATGTACATAAGTTGTTTTACCGTCCCAAGTCATCGTGATGTTAATTAATTTCGTACGGGAATTGCTTCGCTTCCGCAAGTGTTATATCCTTGGCCTTTGGATCCCGGAGAACGTACTTATTTGTTGGCCAGGTGGGATGTCGACGGCTCGTAGGGTTCGGGACGCGACAACTCATCTCGCCACATTTTCCAAAGGAAAGGGATTGAGTTCTCTCAAATGGCCAAAAATCGTTTGTCCCAGCACGGTGATTAGGAAGAAGACCTTGGAGAAGATGGTGTTAAGAACTACTCCTAAAGGATGGATGAATACAAGGGATAAAGTTGTAAAGATTAGGCATGGCGATGATAAAAGAGCTGAAGAATTATTGAAGGAACGGTATGCTGAATAGCCAATCAACAAAACCAAGCAAAAGGCAAATCGGTAGCTGCCAAGAAGGCCTCACGTCGCCTGCGTCTTGAAAGAGCTTCTACTATAGCGGGACATTATGCTTTTGTGTCTTCGGACATCCTACAAGTTGTTCATGCCGATAGCGAGGGAGTTGAAGACGTCCATGAGCAATATTGTGAAATATCCGATGAAGTTAGAGAGGACCATCATCAATCTGGATTGCTATAACCCCCTTCATACCCTTCCGAACCAACCCCGTCTCTGCCTTCCTAGAAACGCAAGCGCACTAGTCCTAAATGACCTTACCTACTATTTTCGCATGTTTTGCTTGTTTCGGATGCCCTTTGGAATTGCTTTGTCTTTTGATAATGTTTTTAGTTGTCCTGGATGTATGCACCATATGTCCTATTGAAATGAAATGAAGTTATTCACATCCTGTGCATTATATCTTCATACTTGTCTTTCTTTTTGCTGATGATAAAAAGGGGGAGAGTTATATCCTAATGTGAAAACAAAAAGTGCTAAATTCGAAAACAGGGAGGAATCTGCAAAATAGGGAGAGCTACAAAGAAAACCAAAGCAAAAGCCTTGAGCTTGTGAAATATGGGGAGCAAAAGGAAAAATGCCTAAGGGTTTAAGTATTAAAGTTCCTTTTCAAGATGCTCATACATGAACTATTTGTCTTTGAAAACATCTTAAAATTGCGACTACTTAGTTTGATCAACATCTTTTCAAATCATAAAATCAGCTTAGTCCGTTTTTTCTCCAGATTCAGTTTCAAATCTTTTCAGAAAAAATATTATCTTCCAAAGATCTTTACTTATTGCACCCTAGAAAATCTGTCTCAAACTACATCTCAGGGGATAGTTTTGTCATCATCAAAAGGGGGAGATTGTTGGAGAAACATCTCATAAAATATTTTGATGATTTCCAAACTATCCTTAGGTATTTTATTTACTTTAGGTGTGTAGATGTTTATTGCATAAGACAAAGGATCATCAAATAGCTATCGGATAAAAATTGTGTGAAGACCAAAGCAATTTCATAAAAACAGGAACCGAGGCTCTCAAAAGATCTGGTTACCAAATATTTGATATCGGTGCTTGAAAGATTAGGTGAAATGAGGAGTATAAAATGTCAACATGCCAATGTTTCGAAAAGATCTCTTTGAAGTCGCTCGTACGTGCTTTGGAAATGGCCAACGGGAGGATTTTTGCTTTCTCGAGAACACCTCTCTAGCGTGTCGGAGGATCTACAGATCTGTTGCGAGGAACAGTGGTTCAACGCCTATTTTAGAAAAGACTCGTCGACGATGCGATAACCATCCCAACACACCGCAAATCCTTCTCTTCGGTCTCCAACGGCTCTTTTGCTCCTCCGGAGGTGCTCCAACCGCTATTTTGACAAGGCTTATATAAGAAGGAGGTCGGATAGACCAAGAGTAAGAAGAGAGACCACTTGAGTTGATTGTATATCTTGTTAAGTGCTCTAGATGTGTGTTCTAGTTGAAAGGAACTTGTGTGAAAGATCCGTAATCTATTTTGCCCGTAATTGTGCGTAGACAAGTGTACTTCGAAAGTGGTGAGGTCGTATCTTGATAGTGTGATCTATCCCGTGAAAGATTAGCTCACTTACTTGTTTGTAACTTGTGAGGTATATTACTAGTGCATTCCAACTGAGTTGTAGCCGTTAGTTGTGTGGAGTGGACGTAGGCTTGGTGTAAGCCGAACCACTATATATTTGGTGTGCTGATCTCTTCTTGGTCACATCCCCGCTTGCATCCTCTCGATTCTTGTTTTGGAAAATATTTGCTCACCCGATTTTTTTCAATTCACCTTTGGTTTTTTGCAAAATTTGAAAAAGTTTCGAAACAACCTATTCACCCCCTCTAGGTTGCATAATGAGTCCTAACACAAATTAAATAATCAAGGTAAACATGGCATACCTAATATAGCCCTATAGCTTAGGGAATGACTAATTAAAACTCAAAGGTTGGTTCGGAAAATGTGATGGTCAAATGTCCAAATGGGTAGAATGGTCATTTTGGAAAGTTCGGGAACCCAAAATCATAATTTGGGGTCAAACTAGTTGAATGTGGCTATTTCCCATTTGTTTTTTTTTTTTTTGGAAATTGTTTAAATTTTTCTTTATTTTATCTAAAATTTTAAAAAAATTTATGATTTTTTTCAATTTTTTTTAATGATTTTCTAATTTTTCTATTTATTATTATTATTATTTTAATTCTTTGGACTAGCTCTGAACCAACTCTTGCGAACCGAACTGCTTGGTCTAGACCGTTCATGAACGAACCAACACCAAACGACGCCGTATGCTATTTTTCTAATTTTTTTATTTTTTGATTTTTTAACCTATTTTTCAGAATTTAAAATTCTAATTTCTAATCTTATGATTTCTATTGAACCATGTGGCACACTCTCGGCCGTCGGATTATTAGAGAACAAAACAGGGTACATTTTCGCCATTTTTTTATTTTTGAAAAATCTAAAATTATTTATCAGAATTTTAAAACTCTAATTATCGATTGGACGGTTGCTACTCTACCATGTGTCCTAATCTAGACCGTCCGATCACTCGCTGAATAAAAATAACTAACTAACGAACAAGTTGATGTGTGCGCCACGTGGCCTACGTTCGCGACACTTAGGGCTGATGACCCGTTGACCATGCCACATCAACTTCGTCTTCAACCTTCGGACTACAACGCGAAACCACCACCATTAGACTCGCCTAACTCTCCTCTATCACATATAATAAATGTTGCTATTATTATCCATAGAATCAACAGGAACGAGCTCGAAGCTTCGCCTATGGCGATCCGAGAGGGAATTTTCTCTCTCTAACTTTGTCTCTCTCTATATTCTGTTCATCTCGTGAACCAAAATGAGCTCTCTCTTGATCAAAATCGCGTGAGAGCTAATATACCCAATTTGAAAATTCGTGCGCGATTGGGCGAGGCTTCACCGAGCTTCTCCACGAGAGGTCACGTGGCAAATGGCACTTCAATGGCGATGGAATCAGTTGGGATTTCGTCCGGCTTCGTTTGCATCTACGGCATGCGCAAATTGGATGTCAATTTGGATGGTATATGAAGGTTGACTTTCCGGGCAGCCGAGGCATTGACCAGCCGATTTCGTCTTGCCCCGGTAGCCATTGGTAGTGACTCGGTTCTAATAGACGCGGCCGAGGTGAGGAACAAAACACCCACCCAAGTTTGTCCAATCATCACCGATAGGTGCCTCAATTTTGCAATCTAATCTTGGCCTACAACATTTGAAAATGACGTAAATTTGGGGAAGAAGATGCACTGTTCATCCGGGTCTATGGGTCGGACTCGGTTCGATCCTATTGTTGACACTCGATTTTTAATCAATTTTCCTTAGTTTTATTTTCTAAAAATTCTCAAAACTTCATAAAAAATCAAAAAACTGAAAAATCAAGTTTGGGAGCCTTTGCCAAGCATAAGGAACCATTTTTGAAAAAAAATAATTTTTCATATTTTTCGCATTTTTTAATATTTTCGGAAAATAGAAAATTACTAGAAAATTCATAAAAAAAGAATTTTTGAGGTCACGAAAATACAGAAAAATGTCAAATTTTTTTATTTTAATTCTCTTTCATATTGAATTGAAGAAAAATAAAAATTGAATCCAATTTTAGGTGTTTCTTCATAACACTAATGATTGAATTCGCATAAAAAACACAAATTGAGTCTTTTTATTTGTAATTTTTGCACATTTAGAGTCTAGACATTCAATTTCAGTCCTTCCAAGTATCAATTTGATCAACTGCAGCCTCAATTACGCGGATTGCATGAATTGGGCAAAAATTCTTGAAATTCTTGCAATTTAGTCCCTCAACCTGCAACTTTTTGAAATTACTTCTAATCAAGGGACTTTCGTAGTAAAAATGGACCGTTCCCCTAGCTTTTCATACATTCTGAATCAATTGACATGGGTGGTTTGGTCTAATTTGGTCAATTAATCGTCCAATTGAACTTGTCCCTAATTTGGAAATTTAGAAAAATTTGGGGTTTTTGCAGAAATTGGTGAAACATTTTGGGCAAAACCACATTTCTAGATAATATTCAAGCCCCTAAGTCCGATTTTGAAGTTTAATCGCGAAAATTCCCCACCAATTTTGATTAATTTCGAAAATTGTAAGTCTAAACCGGTTCGGACCGGTCCAACCGCCGGCCGAATCGGTCCGACCGGTCCATAACAGTGTTGTCTTCTTCCTTAGAACTCCCGCACGAATGAACAAGTACTTAGACTGATTTTGACGACCAAATTGATAGGCCAATCGGTGATAATTGAATCAATTAACGTGGGCGTTTTGTTCCCGAGGACGATACACGTCGATTGAACCCGACCTCGAGATCAATGGTCGCCGGAGGAGCGCCGTTGGAGTAGTTAAAGCTGCGGTGACCTAGAAAAATCAATATTCTTTAAATCGTGTGAAATTTGCGCTCGCTCGTGCTCAACGGAGGATCTAACGGACCTGGATGGAATCCCAACCGATTCCGTCGCCGTCCAACGACCTAATGGCACGTGCGGGGCACGAAATTGGAGTTGGCGAAGCTCCCCCGACGCGCCAAATTTCAAAACTGGTATAAAAGGCCGAGAAGCTTCGCGAATCCGGGGAGGCTCATTCGGTTCACAACAAACTCGAGCTAGAGAGAGAGAGAGAGAGAGAAAGCAAGAGAGAGCTCATCCTCTCGCCCGTGCGATCGAGGATTTGAGCTCGACCGTGAGAACTTCGTCCGAGCAATCCAGATCAAATTGAGGCCCGCGATCAAGTTTAGAAGCTTCGCACCAACTCCGGGAAGCGATTACACCAGCTCAATCAATCGCAATCTGCGAAATCGATGAGTCGACCTCGTGATCTTCTCTTTGTGTGTTCGTGGCATCATGCTATTACAAGTGTAATTGTCTCAATTAGTGTGTGCATTTTGATCCCCAAACATTACCGACCATGATCACATTTCACCTTTGCATTGATTATTTCGCTCGATAAACCCGAAAATCTATTATGTCTTTTTTTAAATTAAAATAAATTGTTTTTTTTTTTTTTTTTTTTTTGTTTTTTTGTTTTTAGGCGATAGAATTGCATGATTCTAAGATATGTTAATCTAGAGGTCAGGCGACCTTCAACATACCGCGGTTGTCGATCGTTGGTCGAGCGAGAGGTTAAGCTTTTCTAGCTATTGCGAGTTCAATCGGATTTGATCCATTGTTAATAAATAGGTAAGTTTGATTTTAGCCATTAGATTAATTTTTTGTAATTTTTGATAATTCTTTATAAAAAAAAAAAATTTTTTTATTTTAAATTTTGGGGGGGGGAGCTTGTGTAATTGAACGGAATTGATCTATTATAGGTTTAATGTTACAGCGATTGAATTCGAGTATTTTCGGATATTGGAAATAGTTTTGAAAAATCAAAAAATATAAACAAAAATAGAAACAGCGTCGTTTAATGTCGAACGGGTCCGAGTGGGTCGGGGTTGGGTTGACCGGGCGTTGATCGGGTTGACCCGATCCGAAAAATTAATAAAAAATTCATAAAAATTTTGTAAAAATCCAAAAAAAATCAATAATATTCATAAACAATTCATAAAAATTTCCAGTTTTTTCCAAAAAAATTCTGAAAATACTTAGGTCGATTCGAGACTCTTATAGTCTAGATCGATATTTTTCAAGTTTCGAGGGTCAATTTACACCGATCCGGAAAGTTCCCATTTTTTAGAAAGTAAATAAAAATTCCAAAAACATTAGAAAAATTATGAAAAATCACGAAAATGGCCACATTCAACTGGCCCGACCCCAATTTTGTGATTTTTGGGTCCCGAACCCCAAAAATGACCGTTCTACCCTTCCCGGGCATTCCGCCCCAAATTTTCCCGAACCACCCCTAATTCAATATTGATTTTTCTGTGGGCCGACAGGGCCATATTAGATATGTCTACTTAATTGATTGCTTGATTTGGCTGCGATTATTTTGATTGCGCATTAAATTTGTCATTGTGATCGTTAGGGTAGTAAATTCTCGTCTCGCATGATACCTTAGATCATTAGGGCCTACCTCACCCGAAATTCCATCTCGCCCGAATTCTTAGATTAGAAAATCACTCAACTTCGGTAACCGAAAGAGCGTCGATGTAAATCTCGGTGTAACCAAGTCCCCGGACCCAAATCTCCGGTTTTCGTAGAATCGAACGGTTTCTCTCGACCGCTCGATAGGGTTCTCGATCATACCCTCCAATAATTGATCGGTGGCGACTCCGATGCATGTACACTATGCACATGCCACCCGACCACACTAAGGTCGATCTCGATAAATTTTTTTTTTACATCGCGATTAGAATAACTGGGTCTTGGGAGATACCCGCGCACCTAAGATCCAGCTATCAACCGAGGTCCGAAAAGGACGCGGCTCGTTAACCCTCTCCCGCTCCAAAAAAAAAAATGAGGGTCGTGACACCGGCAGACCCGGTTGAACCCGTGCTCAAAATTAATCAAAATCTATGGGGAATCAACCAAATTAAACTTTAAAATTGGAATCGGGGGCATGGATACTATCTAAAAATGTAATTTTCCTCAAAACATTTCAAGAGATTGCATAAAAATCCCAAATTTCACTTAGGATCCAAAAATTGAAATTGAGTAATTGAAGGCCTAAATGAGCAATTCAGTGCCAACCACCCATGCCGATTGATTTAGAATTGTGAAAAACATAGGGCATTAGTCTTATTTTCTCTTGGATGTCCCTAAACTTTAAGTAATTTCATTTTAACCATGATTTAGGGACTAAAATGTAATTTTTTGTGCAATTTCTGCAATTTTAAAATTTTGTGAAATTTGAGGGTTCAAATGCAATGCAGAATAATTAAGTTGAAACTCAACACTCTAAGAAAGAGAAAATTGAAAATTAAAAGACTCAAATGGTATTTTTAAGCCTAATTCGAGTTTATGTGTAATGAAGGAACACATAATCCAGAACTAGATTTTTGAATTTTTGTGAGGCGAAAATGAAAATAAAATTAAAATTAAAATTAAAATATAGACTATTTTTCCATATTTTTGTGGCCTTGAAAGCTATTTTTCATGAATTTTCAAGCATTTTTTTATTTTCAAAAAATATTAAGAAATGCAAAAAATATGAAAAATTATTTTTTATTCACAAATGGTTCCCTAGGCTCGGCCAAGGTCCTCAAAGTTGACTTTACAATTTTTCAACATTTTATGAATTTTTTATGAAGTTTTGAAAATTAAACTGAAAAAGATCGATAAAAAATCGGTGTCAACAATCGCCTTTCTTTGAGAGAGATCTCGTCGAATTTACTCTTAAAGATAAGGTGACACCCGAGTCTCAATCGACGCGACTTGGGAAAATGAAAGAAAAATGAGTCATGATGTTCAACTTTCATATCCATCAGTGTAGGTTCGAAGATGTACATTCTGTTCTTTTTTTATATGAGAGAGTTAGAGAGGAGAAAAAGCTTACCATGTTCTTACCTGTCTATGGTTTGATGAATGTTGATTGAGGAATGGTGAGAAAAGCTTAAGGGTTTGTTATGGGAACACTTAGGATGGACCAAAACTTGACCCGTATGGTGGGTCGGACACTTAAATATCTTTTAAGAACGAGAGACGGCCGGTGAAACTCTGGAAGACAAATACCGACCTATGGGGGAACTTTTAAGGATATAGATAACCTACGAAACTCTTTAAGGACATAGTCCGGCCTATGGGTATCTTTCGAGAACAGAGACAACCTAAGGGACTCTTTAAGGACAGAAACCGACCTATGAAATGAAACTCATCAAAAAATTTTAAAAGAGATTGGCTATCCCGTAGGAAGGAATTCGCCGAGGGATTTAAGAGATTGGCTATCTTATAGAAAGGAATTTGCCGAGAGATTTAAAAGGGTGGCTATCATGTAGGAAGGAATTCGCCAAGAGATTTAAAAGGGTGACTATCCCGTAGGAAGAAATTCCCCAAGAGATAGGTGTCATTCCGAGGATCTAGGAGCATTAGAGAACATACGAAAGCTCAAACCCTAATTAAATTTTTAGAAAGATGGTGCCATTCGAGGACCTAGGAACACTAAGAAACCTACGAAGCTCAAACCCTAGTTAAACTTTCAAAAAGAGGATGCTATTTTGAGGACCTAGGGACTCTAGGAAACCTACGAAACTCAAATCCTAATTAAATTTTCAGAAAGATGGTGCCATTCCGAGGACCTAAGGACTTTAGGAAACCTACGAAGCTAAAACCCTAATTAAATTTTCGAAAAGTGGGCGTCATTATGAGGATCTAGGGACTCTAGGGAACCTATAGAATCTCAAACCCTAATTAAATTTTCAAAAGGTGGGTCTTAAGGTGAACCAAATTGGTTAGGACTTAAGAAACTCCTATAAAGATGATATCAAGATGAAATTTGTGAAGGAAACTTGTCCAAACACATTATCATATAGACTTCATGGGCAAAGCTCAATTGGGGAAATTTTGAATCACACGACTCAAATATTTCTCAAAAAGTTTGTTTTAAAAGAATTTCAATTGGAGTGCCCTCATCTAAGGAGGCTCTTCACAATTTTCGAGAAAGGGTTAGGATCTCCATGATGGGGAGATATTTTCATCAAAACACTCGAATTTCCTCACAAAACCCAAATCCAAGACTTCGGGATTATTCATAGTGCATACAATCTAATTGGTCCGGAAATGTATTTTCCAGGGACCGTAATGTAAGCTTGGTCAAGGGCTTCACAAAAGATTGACATTTTGAGGCTAAAAAAAAAACAATCATCGAAATTAACTCTTCGGGTTACAAGTCACGAACCTTGAAGATAAGATAAGACATGATTGTACTTACTTCTTTATGCAGTAGCATTCCAGTGTGAACTCCGACGTTAGCCCTAAACGTCTAGATAAGAAGAGTGCTCGGGATGGGTTGTAATGTTGGTTTATGGTAGGCTTTTAAAGAGGTCATTTTTTCGAAAAGAGGGGTATGAAGGTTGGTGATCACCTTAGCTCATTACCAACTATCCGTTGGGGATTAAACATGTATTTGAACTTCAAAATTTCCCATTTGTGCTCAATTTTACTTGAGCTTTCCCATAAATTTTCTTTCTCTCTTTATCAATCGAGAATTTTCATTCTCTCATTTCATTTTTTGATGGGCTTTGGCCTTGCTTTTACCAGGCACTTTGCTTTTGTAAGCCCTTGCTTTTCTCATCACTTTTCTACATCCGATGATTCTTTCGTATTCATTTTTAAGAATTTTTAAAACATGATTTTAATCAACTATTGGTAGATCATATGCTTTGCCCCAGTGTGAGGAAGAGATCACCAACAAGGGTTTAGAAATGAAGATTTAAAGGCTCAAATTGGCTTATCAAAGGGTAAAGTGTTTGGGGATAGAGAAACAAAATGCTCTTCCTCACCTTACAATGTTTCAAGCCTCCATGGGATATCACTTATAGCTATCACAAAAAGATTGATGGAAGTTAGCACAATAAAGTCTTACTTCGATCTTTTCTCCAAAATGTCAACCGTGAACCTCCAAATATGCCACGATGTGGGGGTGGTTCTTGACAGGGTTATATTCATAAATTTCTCTATTTGGCTCAAGAGAGTTTGCAAAAGATTAAAATTGTTTGGGGACAATGAAAGGAAAAGCCTTTTCATCATTTCAATTCATGTAATCATTGCGAATGATCCCTATGTCTATAAAAGAAGGTTGTTTCTCTCAACATATCACTCATCACTCGACATGTATAGGATGTGTTTGGATAAGGCTGGCCTCTTTTCATTTGAAAGTACATCCTTTTGAAAATCAATTAAAACAATCCCTTTTGAAAAATTTTAAGTAATTTTCGACAAAATCAAACTTCGTGTGGATTTTAGACATGAAAGTCATATTCAAATGTGTTTGGACAGCTTCAAAAAGAGCTTTTTCGAGACGAGCTGATTTTAAGATTTAAAAATAATTTTTCCAAAGATTTGAGAATTCAGTTTAAATTCTAAGGATCTTACTCACTGAGAAGATTCAAATTTCTAAGGGATAATAGAATCATCTCGACTTCGTCACTCTACATCAATTTGAATTGTGTTATCTCATTGGGAAACATAGGTGGAATTGAATGAGCAAGGATGTTCAAAGATTAAAATTTGCACTAACCTTTCGGGTAGTCGTTCACGGGGGTTCCAGGGATAATCTCGCTTAGCTCATGTACTTTGCTCTTAGGAACCCGCAAGAGAAAAGATTTGGTATGTGTACATGCGTGCATGTATACATGAGGTAAGTCTAATGTGCCTCGAGTATTCTTGGAGAAAACATCGACGTTGTCCACCTTTGATTTTATTTCTAGGATAATACTTCTTGACCACGTCCGCATTTACGGGACTTGTTAATTCTTCACCCTCGGATTTACAAGGATGAGCACTCCTCATGATAGGACCTTTTTGTTTTCATAAGGGCCTTCATAATTCGAGGTAAATTTTCCTCCAAGATGCTTGGGCATTTGGGAGTGTTTTTCCGATAACCCGATCTCCCACTTCAAGGTTCTAGGTTTGACTTTCAGGTTGAAAGACTTGACTACTCGTTTATGATAACTTTGGCCGTGATAGATAGCTTTCAAACGTTTCTCATCAATCAGGTTTAATTGTTCATGCCTCTACCTGGATCCATTTGGTCTCCGGAGAGTTCAGCCTGAGATAGGATTCTTAAAGATGGAATCTCAACTTCTACAAGTAGGACTACTTCTATACCATATACCGAGAGAATAGGGTGTTGCCCCAATTGAAATTCGGATTGAAGTACGATATGCCATTAGAGCATACGATAATCTTTCGTGCCAATCTCGATATTTCTTAGTTGTTTTAGACAAAATCTTCTTGATATTTTTGTTCGCCGCTTCCACTCCGTTCATTTGTAGGCGGTACGAGGATGAGTTAAGGTGTTTGATCTTGGAATGATTCAATAGGTCATGAATCACCTTGTTGTTTAGGTTTGAACCATTGTTTATGATGATTGCGGGGGACTCGTACTTGGAGATGATGTCTCTCTTGATGAATTTTGCCACGTTCTTAGTCGTGACATTAACATACTAGTTAGCTTTAATCCACTTGGTGAAGTATTCTATCGCTACCAGGAAAAAACGATGTTCGTTTGAAGCTTTTGGATTGATTGGCCCGATCATATCAATGCCCAACATGGAGAATGGCCAAGCCTCGGACATCCGATGTAACTTGTTTGGAGGCGCATTAATCTTGTCGCCGTATACCCGGCATTGGTGACAAGATTTCACATGTTAGTTGTAGTCGACTCCATGGTCATCCAATAATATCAAAGTCTCATGATCTTCTTAGCTAGGAGATGGCCATTCATATGTGGTTCACATTCTCCCTCATGAATCTTTTTCATAATCAAGTTGGCTTCCTTGGCGTTTACGCACCTTAGCAAGACCAAATCAAAAGACCTATTGTAGAGAATTTATCCATTTAGGAAGAATTTGGAAGTTGCCTTTATGATGTACTTTTTTATCACTTGGCGAACCTGTCTCGAGGAAACTCACCTTTCATGAGGTAGCTCTTAATATCGTGATACCAGGGTTCTCCATCGAATCCCTCTTCAATTATCATGCAATGAGTCGGTTGATTTAGGATGTCCACTTGCAAAAGCTCTATATCAAGGCCTTCTTACACTTGAAGCATTGATGATAATGTGGCGAGCATCTGCAAAGTGATTTTGAGTTCTCGACAAGTATTTGAAAGTTACGTCATCGAACTCCTTGGCTAGTCTCTCCAAGAATACATGATACGGAAAAAGTTTAGAGTCTTTTATCTTCCATTCTCCTTGTGTATGCATGATGATAAGCATTGACTCTCCATATATCTGTAATTTGCGCACCTTCACCGAAACGGCTAGTTGCAAACCAAGGATGCAAAGCTTCATATTCAAAACGTTGTTGGTGCATGGAAATATCAACTTTACGAAATTGGGTAATGTTGACCTCTAGGATATTAAAACTGCCCGAGTTCCCGATCCAAAAAGGTTTGCGGTACCATAAAAATACATAGTTCATTTATCCTCTAATATGCTCTAGATACGATCTTCGATTCCTTCTTCTTTAAAGCTTTGGTGCTCTTGAGGATTTTATGCTAATAAATAAGCAATGGCTCTTCTCTTCACCGACTTTTGGGGAGAAATTTTAATATCAAATTCAGATAGGAGTACTTGCCATTTAACCATTCTACCAACTAGCGCCGGCTTTTCAAGGAGATACTTGATTGGGTCATTTTCGGTGACCAGCTTGATATGATCATGGAGAGAATACTGTCTCAATCATGGAGCATCCAAACCAATGCAACACAAGTCCTTTCGACTTTTGGGTAGCTAGCTTCGATGCATTGAACTTCTTACTCAGGTAGTAAATCGCCTTTTCTTTTTCATCTTTGGGACTTTTTTGTGCCAATATTGCACCTAACGACTCATCTTCGACCGTCGTGTATAGTGTTAAAGGGATACCCGGGATAGGAGGTACCAAGACTCGGAGGTCGCACAGGATATTCTTTAATCTTGTTTAGTGCCGATTGACATTCGGAATCCCATCTTAGTTTTGCGCTTTTCTTCAGGAGTTTAAAGAATGGTTTAGCGGTTTCGATAGTTGGGATATAAATCGGCTATGTAGTTCAGCCTTCCTAATAAACTTCTCACATCCTTTACTATGGTAGAAGTATTGATTCCCCATATGGCTTTGATCATTGAAGGATCAATTTCGATTCCCCGGCTACTCACCACAAATCCGAGTAATTTTCCGATCTAGCTCCGAATATGCACATCGCGGGGTTTAGCTTCGATTTAAACTTGTGAAGCCATGCAAATAATTTTCTCAATACTTGAACATGATCTTCTCGAACCTTAGACTTAGCTATCATGAAAGAGGGTCACATTGCCCTTTGATATGTAGCCCCAAAGATTTCTCAATCTTAAAGGCATGGCCTTGTAGCGAAGGTCCCCCATGGAGTTATAAATGTAATCTTAGCTTTATCATCTTCTTTCAAGAAGATTTGGTTATATCTAGAGAATCCATCCATGAATGAAACTAATTCGAATCAGCGGCGCTATCGACCAGGACATCAATGTGTGGTAATGGGAAGTCATCCTTCGAACTTTGCCTTGTTAAAGTCTCGATAATCCACACGCACACCTAACTCTCCCATCTTTCTTCATAACGGGACGATGTTAGTTGCCCATTTAGGATAAGCGATAACTTCGATGATTCCTACACCGAGGAGCTTAATTACTTCTTCTTCAATCTTTTTTGAAAGTTCGGGTTTCATCCTTCTCAATTTCTATTTCTTAGGAGGAATTTTCGGGTTGGTGGGCAATGCATGTTCCATAAAGCTTGGATCCAACTTGGGCATGTCAAGATAAGACCCGGCGAAAACATCCCCGATATTCTTTCAACAAATTAATTATTCTAGAGGCTTTAAATTAGGTTAATCTTTCCCCAATTTTCATTTCTCCGATATTTTTAGCATCCCCAAGATTGATTGTCACCGTATTCTCGGGGGTGAATGGATTAAATTCTTCATGACGACTCCAATCTCGCCTAATATCTCCTTGATTACTTTCCTCCTTGACCATTCATAAGAGTAATCATCTTGATGACTCGAGTCACATAATAATGAATGATATGCTTGAAATACAACAAATATGGTTAGTATGTCACAACAAATTTTAACAATGCATGACTTTTATGAAAATCATTTTGAAAATCATTTAAAAAATTTTGGAGGAAAAAGAAAGAGAACTAGTCCTCATCTCATCGACATCTTGGTTCTCGAGAATGTTTTCAAAATCAAGATTCATATGGCAAATCAGGATCTCAAGCTTTGATTTTGACATGAAGATAAGTATCATCATTGGATTGATTTGTGATTCCATATGTCCTTAATAAAGCTTGAATTTTTTATTGATTTATGCAGAAAACGACATTACAATACCACACTTCTTGGATCGACAGTTAAGAATCCAAGAGTACCCTAAAGAAAATGCAATGATTGAATCGTAAATTGCATGAAAACTAAATGCAAGTATTAAATGCATTAAAGAGAGAGTTCGAATGAATCTTTTTACTCGGGAATAGGAGCATTGTCCTCGAGCCATTCGATGATGACGTGTACCCATTCATCCATGAAAGGGTTACGAGAGGTCTAGTTCGTCATTAGTGAGAACCTCTTCATCTATGAGCCATTGAGTATTCTTGCAGAATATCTCATTCAACGTGTTATCAAACATCATTCCTTGGTCTTTCCAAGAGCTAGAGCCAATGAATTAATCGTTTTGGCCTCCACAACGTCCATGGTGTCCACGGTTTTCTACCTTGACCTTGACCTTGACCTCGACCTCCATAACAATCAATATCTCCTCTATAACCTAGACCAACTTTATAGTCATTCAATTTTAGATTCAAAGGATTAACAATACCATGACCGTATTTTCTTAGTCCGGTTCCGGGGATGTATCCACTCATCGGGAGCACCTTTCGAACCGTCATAGCAGATTTGGAGAAGTCGGTATAGTAACCTTAGTTCCGTAAGGTACATGCATGACGGACATGATATCGAGGAAATGATAGCTCAACTCTTTTTCCTTTTGTGGCTCCACATAAGGAACCATATAGCTAATTCGGGCTCTATATCTCATTTCGCCGTGAATGGTGATCGCCTTTCCGTTTATCACAAACTTGACCTTCGATGGAAACTTGAAGGTACTACTCTAGATACGTATATCTAAGGCCTTCCGAAAATCATGGTGAAAGCACTTGGAACGGGATGGAGAATCCGATCGGGCCCACCATAACATCCAACTCAATTTCTCCAACTACGTGCTTTGAAACTTCATCAAATGAGCGGACGCTTGCTTTCGACCTTTTTATCAAGCCTTAAGATATTGCCGGACTTTTCGGGGTACTTAAGGGACATAGGTTGAATGCTGATCCATTGTCAATCAAAACATGAGGTACCTCTTTTCCCGGGACACCTTAAAGATGTATAAAGCCTTATTATGCGTTCGTCCTTCTCTCGGGGGAAGTCTTCATCTAAGAAGTAGATATGATCTTTTAATAGTATCACACCGATATAGTCCTCCAGCTAGACTTCATTTATAGTCTCTGGAATATGTATCTCATTTAACACCTTTATCGTAGCTTTCTTATGCTTCTCGGAGTTTATAAAGAGATCCAAAAGTGATATTTGAGCCGGCATCTTCCGGAGTTATTCTATGACTTCATATTCACTCGTCCTTACGACGGACTGGAGCTCCTCTACATTCTCTTTGGTCGGTACTCTTTTCTTTGGTTCACCCTCCCACGGGGCGTAGCATCTTCCGGGACCTCATCACGGCGTTTATCTCGCCAATTCCATAGTCCCAATATACCACTTTTAGATCATACTCTACTCGGCGGAATCTTGATCTTTACTAGTTTGATCATTTCATTATGATTCTTCTCTACTTCGTCCGACTCATCATTATTTAGCTTGATGACCAACAACTTGCTAGAGAATTCCTCTTCTTCTACACTCATCGCATCTACTTTGTCTATGTTGTCGACAAATGGAGTTGGGGTTTCTATCACTCCAACTAGTTTGTCCTCGTGAATACCCTCGAATTATATCCATAGGAATGTTTAGCCCATAGGGGGCTTTCCGGCCTTCTTTCACCGAATCGCCTTTGACGTTTCATTTTAACTCTTCGTATTATACCTTCCACTTTTACGTCTATGTCGATGAGATGCTCAAAAGAGTGGTACCCCTAAGCGCACGTGCGATTAAAGTATTCCGCAGGGAGTGACTTCGATACGTACTTTACCATTTCCTTCTTGGATAATGGGGGTCGCACCTTCTCGCCTTCTTTTCCATCTCCGGGCAAAGAGTTCAAAACTCTCGTCTTCACCTTTCTTTATATTGAGTATATCAGTTCTACTAACATATCCTTTCAGCCCGATTTCGAATCGTCGTACAAATTGCTATGATAGATCTACCTAGTTGGGAACCCGGTCTAAGTCAATAGATTAGAACCATAGCGACACGTATCCAGTCAAGCTAAACTTGAAGTTGTGGATGAGGGCTTCATCATCCTCATGGTGTTCTTGCGAAGATAATACGAAAGTGGGCCAAAGGACATCTAGTACCATTGTACTTTGTTGAGAATGTCACCCTTGAACTTGGCCCTTGGGGTGGGATGTTCCTTACCTAAGTGATAGAAATTATAAGCTATCTCAATTCGATACCTTACTAGATAGCTCATTACACTGCTCCTATAAGTCGGCCATGCGATGATTCCGTGTTTCGATCGCCCTTCGCGTCTCGAGTGCTTGCATGTCTTCCTCAACTTTTCGTTCATCAAGTCGCTACTGTTAGAAGAGTCAAGTCGGATACCATACTAGCTAGATAGAACATATGAATCTCTATGTTTGACATTATGATATAGGTCTCCCCGCTCCTTTGGTTCAACTTGAGGATATTCCATGATAGGTTCCTCATCCATTGTACCAACAAACTCTTCATCTACGCCCGTCTACTCCACCCCACCCATCGAGGACTATGTCGTTCGAATCTACAAAGAAACTTAGAGGAGCGAAATATAGCACTTAAAAGTTGTAGCCTCCGTTATCCGGGCCCAAATTATCAACTACATCGCCTCGTGTAAAACCTCCTGCTAGAATCTCCTATCCCCTTTTGGAGTCCTTTCTAGGCGTTCTTCATATTCATATGTATCTTTATCTTTAATGTTCATCGGTATGCATAAAGAACTCTCTATATTTCTCCTCTTGTAGCTCTTATCATGAAGTCGTCGAAGATTATGTCTACCTTTACATACATCCCTTTGAAGGCGCGGTTATCCATTCTTCTAATGATGCCCAAACTAACCATCTTCTCTAAGCATGATATCTTCTTCTCTTTAGAGATGTTTCCTTCCTTTAGATACAGGGGATACGATATCTAGGACTTCATGTAGTTTCCCGATATCAACCATAAACTCCAGTTGTTCCTCTTGCTCGTCCTCAAATATCGCGTTGTTCTCGCGATGTTCCGGTAGAGGATTTTGTTGCACATTCGGTTGTCTTATCAAACTCCGGGGATCCCACCGTCTATTAAGGATTAAACCTTATACTTTAATGCGAGAGAGTTATCCACATTATGTCCCTTTTCACCCATATGGTAGGCGCATGATTGAGTCTCATGAAACCTAAGGAACTTAGGAGGATTCACCCTTGGTGGCTCTTTGGCGACCAAACGTCCCTCGAGAAGCATAGGTAAGAGCTTCGATAGAGGACGGGGACCGGTGTTTTTTTCTTTGGTTAAGATGTTTTCGGCGCAGCCTTAGATGTACTCCCTTGAGTTGGAGTTGAGTTCTGAAATTTTCATGGCTTAGTAGAATTGAGAACAAATGCTACATCTCCAGGTTTGCTCCCCTTATCTTCTTGCAGGATATTGACGGTTAAACGCAATGTTAGGTATTTTCTTTTCTCTTAAAGCCCATTCGCGACGTTCGCCACCTTTATCAAGCGCGTAAACGTTTGGCTCCCAGAGGTGTTTAACTTGTTAAAGAACTCGAAAAGTAGTGCTTTTAGGAAGAGATTAATCAATTCCTCTTCTGGGACATATGGCTTTACTTGAACTGGGAAGGCTCTCCATCTCTCGCGCGCAGGCTCGAATACCTTTGTTCTTCACCTTCGACGTCCTTAGCAAATCTTCTCTAGTGAATGCAATCAACGTGTTAAATTTGTATTGTTTGAGGAACTCATCGCAAGTTTGTCCCAATCGACAAGGTTTTTAGGCTCTAGCTCAATGAACCAGGCCAAGGCTGCCCCTGTAAACTTTCTTGGAAATTATTCACCAATAGTAGGGTGTTATCCGAGTATTGGTCCATTCAAAGATAGGTAGTACTTCAAATGTGCTTTGGGACATCCAATCCCATTGTACTTCCTTACGAAGTCGGGCTCTTTATAATCCGTGGGGAATGCGATCTCGAGTGAACGGTGTCACTTTATCAAATTTGGATAACTTATATCCTTGACTAGCCAAACACTCTTCTATTTTGGCCAATCTCTTAGCCTCTTCCTCAGCTTTAGAAGATTATTTTTCTAGGTCAATAAACATAGGATGAGCTTTTCACGTGCTTCAATATTCGGAGTTGAATCAACTGGACGACCCCCGGTCAAGGTTATGAGATGGACCAGGTTGAGCACTAGCTCCTGCCCTAATCGGGTATTTCCCTTGGGTTTTGGTCAACATTGCTTTCGGTTCTGCGACCATTGTAGCCACAGCGTTCATTTGAGTTTCCAGACCAATTACACGAAGAGCGAGATCCTCTTGCTCCATTCTCAATCATCTTTTTTACTACAAGTCCTCATGGCGATAAATAATCTGTTCATCAAGATTTCAATTAGACTTGAAAGAATTGATATTCATGGTGAAGAATTTTAAAGTTCTTCTTAATATCATGTTTATTTGAGACTAATGAGGAGAAAAGCCCTTTGATGAGTCTTGACTTCATAAAAAATGGTCTTTTTTGCTATTTATCACAAATAATGATGTTATCAAGAAAAGATTAATCCGTGTAATTGATTTTTCTAAGTGATAATGAATATGACTAAAATGCATAAATGAAGATAGAATGCGTTCATTAAGACTCAAATTGTTCAAAAGTGTTCAAAAGTGTTCAAAAGATGATAAATGCAACATCAACATGCTAAGACTAATGGGGAATCAATTTATCTAAGCCGATGACGCTTAAATTCCACCTTGTCTTTGATTCATTCGAGTGCCATAGATAAATGATCTTCGCTTCCTTCAAATGTCAACGGCTCTGGGTGCTACTTCTTTAATTTGGGGTGATACGCACTCAAGAACGTAAAACTTGACCAGAGATTGTTGAAACTCTTTGAACTTCTTGATATATGCTTTAGAAACGCAATGGATGTTTATCTCTACGTCCAAATGATCCGGCCACTCTACCTCTTGTAGAGGCGTATTCTCCAAGGCATGGATAATCTTCTCAATCTTCGCTTGATAAAGAATCTTCGTCCTCTCGCTAAGCTTTCCTTGTGGTAAATCAAACAAGAAAAATCCAGGGACGAGTATCGGGTGGGATATCCTGAAGTATGCCAAATTGCCTAACCACTCGAATGGGGTAATATGCAACACCACTCGTCCAACCTATAAGAGGAATCGGGTCTCCATTTGCTCCAGTGATGTGGGCCTCAAGTAGTCTTGGCCAAGTCAAATGCCATCATAGGTGCTTAGGCTCTAATTTTTTAAGTATATCTAACCATTTCTTAAAAGAATGGTTTGGGACCAAGGACCGACACTTGAAGAAAGATCTCAAAGGATGGACATATTCACTAATCTCATAACACCCTACTTTGAGCCCAAATATTTTAACATGAGCGAAGAACCACATGTAGAGTAGTCCGTTGGAGGCTTGAAAGGTACCCTTCCTTGAGATTTGAAAGCGGTTTAGAGAAGGGAAGGTCTCAACTAGGATCATGTAAGAGTAATCCCAATGGGTACAGGCTTGTTGAGCTATGTGAACTATCGAAGGATCAAGGTCGTTCTAGAAGTGGGAAATAGAACGAACACGAAGAATGCTAAGGTGAACACTTTACTTGATCTATGACCAGAATTGATTGGAAGCCAAGAGTAGTTATCAATGAGGCATGATAAGGTAAACTTGCCAGAATGGGACTTGTAAGCTTTTCTATCTTAGAAACTTTGAGTCGAAGGAATTTTGATAGAGATTGAGTAGGATTCATGTCAAGCGGGGGTTGAGCTATGTGTTTGTCAAATTGAGCTCCTATGATAGTGGTATATTCCTCTAAGGTCGGCGTCAACTCCAATCCTCGAAAGTTGAAAGTCATGGTCTTAGGATCCCGGGATCTTGCTAACGCTTGAATGAAAGCGGGTTGGTACCTTACTTTGATTAAGTTTACCAAAGTTGAAAGTCATGGTTGGTCCCGATCTTCCACATAAGCTTGGTTAATCACATCGAGTCGGTTCCACCATTTCATGAGCTCTTTGCATGGGATTGGGATGATCTTGATGTCTCCATTCGCCATTGTCTCCAATGAACGAAAGAATGATCCTAGAATCAATTATCACGGATTTTCATGTTTGATGCGTGCAATGAGATGCAAATGTTATGCAAGTGTACTCATTCAATCCCATGTCATTTTTGATGAAATAAGGGTTAAATGCTCTTATTTGACTAAAAGGAATCAAATAAAGAGTTTTAAACCACATTTCACTTAAAGATGTTATGTAATTGACTAGAACCATTAAAGTAATTGGAAAAAAAGCTATCATGACGTAATATGACAAATAAACCTAGATGGTGTAAATACATCTCAAATGATCTCTCATACATCCAAATCTAGGGAAAAAACATAATCATACTAAAAATGTCAACTCACATAAGAGTACATCTCAATATAAAGACAAGTAAATCAAACTCTAGCAACCACAAAGATGCCCCAATTCAGATTTGGCCGATGTCAAAGTCCTCATTAGACGAGATCTCCACCAACTGGGGAAATGGAAATTATCTCCAATAACCTCGTTCCTCTCGTTGATGGAGTAATATGGAGCAATCCTAAATGTGCGATTTGGTTTTCTTATTTTCATGCACCATTCATGGAATGCTTTCTCCCTTTTCGGATGATTGGTTTTCTTGATTGGGGAATGCTTTAGGGTAGTCTTGATCGCACGACGGCATTTCTTGATCTTGAGAAGAGTCTCAAAAATGCTCTCTTTGGTCGTTTCCAACTCGACTTAACTTGATACTCTTCATGGATAGCCATCTTAGGAGCCACCATCCGCCTTGGGGAACTATCTCTCTATCCTAACGACGACTTTCCAACCAATCACTTAAATGATTTTCAATATGATGCATGATATGCATGATATGTACAATGCGAGAATAGGTGAAAATTTAAATTACAAGATCAAATCGAAAACGTCTTACCAACCAGGTGAAACTCTTTTTTGTTTTGTTTTTGGTTTTAGATGTACCAACCTTCCAAATATATGCGCATGAGACAAGTGAAGGGTTTAACTCTAGAAATCGAAATGGCTTGGGTATGGACTTAAGAAGGTTCCCATTATATGGGTTGGAGAGTCGCCCACAAGCACAATCAAACAACAAGTGGATACGTTCAACAACTTTGCATAATGAGTGAGATTAAGTATGGTCAACCCAAACTCAATCAAACGCAAGAGCTTTGCATACCAATCCCTATCTATGGTGACCTAAGGTGTTTCGCGGCTTGCGTTTAGGCACTTATGTATGTGGAGTGTCGTGATCCTCAAAATATGCAAGTCATGCACAACAATTTATAGTCAAATCAGCGCTTCAATGTGCGTAAAGTAAAAAATCAACCCCAAACACCTCATATGTATAAAGCAAGCTAGCAAACACGCCACCCCTTATAACTCCCATTTGCATCAACATTTAACACATTTCATTTGGAGACTTACTTCACCTTCGAGAGCATCTATAGAAGATAAGGTTAGAAATCACTCAAATCTTCTTAAAAAAGTCCCTAATGGAGTCGCCAATTTGTCGCAACCCTCGCGAGAGTTTCATTGGTTTAGGGGGGAATGCTCTTGAGGGTTAATGGGTCGTCGTTGTCCAACTTGCGATGGATGGATTCCGAATGCGGGCTCCTCCCAAGGCCCACTACCCAAGTCGTGATGGCGGGAAGGAATTAAAATAGGGGCCGACCTTAGTGTGGTTAGGTGGCATGTGTATGTGTAAGTACCAACGGCACCAATAATGTTTTTTGGAGGGTATGATCGAAACTCTATCAAATGGTTGGGAGTAACCAATCGATTCTCGCGAAAACTAGAGAAATGGGTTCGGGGTGTTGCGACCCTCTCAAGGTTCGTAGCTCTCGAGGGCTAATGGGTCGCCCCTCGATCCAACCGTATATGGATCTCAAATGTAGGCCCCTCCTAGGGCCCAAGTACTCAAATTGCAATGGAGAAAAAGCGGGATCGACTTTTCAAGTGTGGTCTAATGATATGTTCTATGTGTGCATGCTTCGGAATCGATACCAATCATTTCTTGGAGGGTATGATTGGAAAAATCCTATCGAATAGTCGGGATTTTTTGATTCTGCGAGAATCAAAGAAGAGGGTTCGGAGACTTAGTTACGCCAATTACCTTAATTGACGCTCTTTTGGTACCTAAGTTGAATGAATTTTTCAACCTCAAGATTTCATGCGAGATGAGTAGGGGTATGAATCCTAATCTACAATTCTTTGATTGAAGCGACTATCCTAACAATCACAATCAAAGAAGTAAAGTGCATAAATTAAGAAATCAAAACATATGGATAAATCGCATCAAATCAGCATGGCATTCATAGTAAAGCCCTATTGACTTAGAGAAGAGTCAATCAAGACACAAGAGAGGGTTACGGAGTGATTTGGACATGATTCGCTTATGAGGGGCAAAATTATAATTTTGAGAAAATCTGGGGACGATTTGCCAAAAAGAGCAAAATCGTTATTTTGGAAGGAATCGAAAGTGAAAAGCGTTGAAAATAGGATTGGCCAACTAAAGTGACACATCTCCTAATTTTCAACATTGTAGAATTTTTTGAAATTTTTTGGAGGTGATTTATCTTTGAGGGGTAAAATCATCATTTTCAAAAAAGAAATGGGACACGAAAACCCAAAAATAGGATTGGCCACCTAATTTGACCCATCTCTTAATTTTTGGCATTTTTTGTAACTCACGGAAATTTTCAAAAAAAGACGAAATACGAAAATTCAAAAATAGGATTGGCCACCTAAACCGACCCAACTCCTAATTTTTGTCGTTTTAAAATTTTCAAGGACAATTTAAACCCTAAAGGGTAAACTTTTAATTTTGAAAAGATCTGGAAAAGAAATCTAAAAAATAGGATTGGCCGGTTGACTGTGGCCATTCCTCAATTTTTGAGAATTTCTGAACTTTTTTAGGAATTTTTCTACAAAATTTTCCTATTTTTTTGGATTTTTAAAACTATTTTTTGGATTTTTGAAAATTCTTTTCTTTTTCTATCTCTTTTTTTTTAAAGAAAAAGAGATAGACCGATCCAAGTTGGCTCGTGAGAATCGGACCGTCCGGTCCTAGACCGCGTCCGGACCCTTAGTGATGTCGCTTGTTCTTCTAATTCTACGGTCCCCATTAAACCACGTGGCCTCTCACTGGCCATTGGATCACTCGAGAGCGAAATGACGCGCTATGCCACCTACCAAAACAAAGCCGTATCGATTTTTTTTATTATTCTAATTTTCTAAAATTCTAAAACTAATTTCTGAAAATCTATTTACTAATCCGACAGACACTCTTGAACTACGTGTCACCCTAATAGCCATCCGATCACTCTAACTAACTCTAACGGGATAGACCGACATGTACGCCATGTGCCGCCACATCGGCGACACCTAGGATGCTGACCCCGTTGGCCGGGCCACGTCATCTTCTTCTTCGCTGTTGATCAACGATGGAGAAACCTCGGCCAATCGAGATGTGACCACCATCGTTCAACTCGCTTGACTCTTTATTTCAACATATCTAAGAACTAAAACATTCCAATAATGGAAACAACCCTAACTACGGTTGCAAAGAACACATGCGAAACAACTCAATCATACAACTCGAGCATTTCAAGCCAATTAATTCACATGAAACACCCAAAGGAAGTTCAAAACATTACCTACACATCTCGATTGACCTGGTTTAGTCTAGTTTGAGCGAGACAAGCTTCGACACACTCGACAATGGTGATGCGGTTCGTGAGGCTTAGACGCGGGAGGTTATACAAAATCGACACACAAACAGAGTTTGATAGAGCTTAGCATAGTTCTAGGAGTAAAGCACCTCATCTAATTGCAAGGATTAAAGTCGAAACAAGTTTTGCCATTGATGCAAAGTGAGAGTCTCGAAGAAGAAAACTACCTTTTTGATGACGTTGAGTCGATTGAGCTGATGAGATCGCCTCTCCGAAGCCTCGGCGAGCTTCCTCAATTAGAATCATGGCCCGCTTTGGTTTGGATCACTCTCACAAAGACCTTACAATCGAGGTTCAAGCTTGCGACAATGGCGGCCATAGAGTGAGCTCTCTATCGCCTTCTCTCTCTCTCTCTCTCTCTCTCTCTCTCTCTCTCTCTCTCCCTTTTTGAAGTCTCCCGAAACATAATGAGCGATCTCCCCTCTAGAATACGCGTTGGGTTGTTATATTCCAATCTTAAAATTTTGCATGACCGAAAGAGGTGTCGTTGAGCTTGTCACGTGCCTTCCATGTGCTAAATGGCACATCGACGGCGTAAACAATGGCTGGGGATTTCTTCCAGTCCGTTAAGCCCTCCGGCGAGCGCAAATGAGAGCCAATTTGGTTCATTTTTTGATTATGTTGGCTTTTTGCGGGGCAAGACTTTGATCGCTTCATTGGCGCTCCTCCGGGGTCTCGAGTGGTGCCACCGGTCCCAATCGATAGAGGATGAAGTAAGGATTAAAACCCAACTTGAACTTGATCAATTGTATTCGATTGCTCAGCCAATTTCTCGATCAAAATTTGCCTGTATAGACTCGAAAATGGCGTGAAACCGTAGGAGAAGATGATACTGTGTAGGCCGGATCATGGGTCGGACCGGGGTCGATCCTGCGACACGGTCTTTCCAATTTTTGAAATTACTTAAAATTTGTGTGGAATTAATACAATTAAACCTCAAAATTGAATTCGGGGACATGGATATTATCTAAGAGTACTATTTTCCCCAAAATGTTGTGACAAATTGATCAAAAACCCCAATTTACCCATTAGATCCGAAAATTAAAATTGAGCAATTGGAGCCTTAACCGGCCAAATCGAACCAAACTACCCCTGTCAATTGATTGAAAAAGGTGAAAAACATAGGTTAGTGGTCTTATTATTCCATGGCAGTCCCTAAATTTCAAGTAATTTCACTTTCAATAGTGTCGCGACCCTCATTTTTTTTTTTTCGGAGCCGACGGGGGTTAACGAGCCGCGTCCTTTTCGGACCCCGGTTGACAACGAGATCTTAGGCATGCGGGTCTCTCCCAAGACCCATTACTCGAATCGCAATGTAAAAAAAAAAAAAATTTCGAGATCGACCTTAGTGTAGTCCGGTGGCATGTGTATAGTGTACATGCATCCGGGAGTCGTCACCGATCAATTATTGGAGGGTATGATCGAGAACCCTATCGAGCGATCGGGAGAAACCCTTCGATTCTACGAAAACCAGAGATTTGGGTCCGGGGACTTGGTTACGCCTAGATTTACATCGACGCCCTTTCGGCTATCGAGTTGAGTGATTTTCTAATCTAAGAATTCAGGCGGATGGAATTTCGGGTGAGGTAGGCCCTAATGATCTAAGGTATCTTGCAGACGGGAATTTACTACCCTAACAATCACAATGGAAAATTTAATGCGCAATCAAAATAATCGCAACCAAATCAAGCAATCAATCAAGTAGACATATCTAATATGGCCCATCGGCCCACGTAAAAAATCAATATTGAATTCCGGGGTGGTTCGGGAAAATTTGGGGCGGAAGGCCCGGAAGGGTAGAACGGTCATTTTTAGGGGTTCGGGACCCAAAAATCACAAAATTGGGGTCGGGCCAGTTAAATGTGGCCATTTCCCATTTTTTGTGATTTTTCAGAATTTTTCTAATTTTTTTGGAATTTTTATTTACTTTCTAAAAAAATGGGAATTTTTCGGAACAATGTAAATTGACCCTCAAAGCTTCAAAAAATATCGATCCAGACTATAAGAGTCCCAAATCGACCTAAGTATTTTTAGAATTTTTTGAAAAAACTGGGAATTTTTATGAATTTTTTATGAATATTATTGATTTGTTTTTGGATTTTTAGATAACTTTTATGAATTTTTTATTAATTTTTCAAAACCCGACCCCGACTGGGTTGGTCGGGTCAACCAGTCAACGCTCGTTCAACCCGACCCTAACCCGACTCGGACCCACTCGACATTAAAAGACGCCGTTTCTATTTTTGTTTATATTTTTTTGATTTTACAAAACTATTTCCCAATATCCGAAAATACTAAAATAAATGGACGGCCACGATTAAACCTAGAATTGATCTCTCGCCGTTCGTTCAATTGAACCCACGTACGCTCGCTACACCGGATCGCGTCTGCTCCGTGCACAAAATGACGTCGAGATCCGGTTGTATACTCTAAACGACGTCGCTCGTTGATTAACCTAAATGGCGCCGTTTCCATTTTTTATTTTCGATCTAATAAACGAATTATCAAAAATTACAAAATAAATCTAATCTAACGGCCTATAATCAAACTAATCTATTTATTATGACCGTCGGATCAAATTCGACTCGGCTTATTCGCACCAACGGCCATGCCGACCGGGCGACACTCTGGACCAATGACCACTCGCCACCTCGGATGCCGACTCATTGACTCGCCAACTCGGCTTCGTCTTCAACCTCTCGACGACGACGCAACCAACGGCCGACAACTTCCGGCGATGATCTAACGGTTAAACCTAAACTAAAACTCGCGAAACCAATTCCTATCGACTCGCCTTGACCTCTAGATTAATATATCTCGAGAATCATGCAATTCTATCGGCTAAATCGCGAATATCAAGCTAAACACGAAACGACAACTCGGAGTTCAATCGTGTAACATAGAGCATAATAGATCAATTCCGTCATACACAAGCATCATATGAAGTTTAGAACACTTACCTCGAGCTCCGATTGAGCTCACAATGGCTAGAAAAGCCTGGCCGGTGCTCGACTAGACCGCGGTATGTTGAAGGTTCGACTCGGGTTTATCGAGCGAAATCAATGCAAAGGTGCGATGTGATCATGGTCGGTGATGTTTGGGGATCAAAATGCACACACTAATTGAGACAATTACACTCGTAATAGCATGATGCCATGAACACACGTAAAAAAGATCGCGAGGTCAACTCACCGATTTCGCGGATTGATTGAGTTGGTGTGATCGCTTCCCCGGAGTTGGTGCGAAGCTTCCGAACTTGATCGCGGGCCTCGATTTGATCCGGATTGCTCGGACGAAGTTCTCACGCTCGAGCTCAAATCCTCGATCGCACGGGCGAGAGGATGAGCTCTCTCTCGCTTTCTCTCTCTCTCTTCTCTTTAGCTTTCTAAGTTTGTTGTGAACCGAATGAGCATCTCCCAGATTCGCGAAGCTTCTCGGCCTTTTATACCAGCTTTGAAATTTGGCGCGTCGGGGGAGCTTCGCCAACTGCAATTTCGTGCCCCGCACGTGCCATTAGGTCGTCGAACGGCGACGGAATCGATTGGGATTCCGTCCAGGTCCGTTAGATCGTCCGTTGAGCACGAGCGAGCGCAAATTTCACACGGTTTAAAGAATGTTGACTTTTCCGGGTCACCGCAGCTTTGGCAATCGCCGGCGCTCCTCGGCGACCATTGATCTCGAGGTCGGGTTCAATCGACGCGTATCGTCCTCGGGAACTATCGCACCTAAAAAATAAATAAACAAGTGATCATTTCGGCTAATGGATTATCGGTTAATTAATTAACTAACCTAACTCGACTCTCCCAAGTCCATACCAAATCGCAACTTAAGGTTCGAATGATTAACATGCAATGTGATTTGAATTTGGAGTCGCCACTAATCATTTTCGGTAGGTCGATTAGAAACCTAAATAAAATAGCGGGAGAAAACTATCTTATTTCCGAACCGAGATTAAGAGTCCGGGGACTCGGTTACATTAATTACAACTAATGCCCTTTCGGTACCTTAAAATTCATGAAAAAATAATGGATTTGATAAATTTGATGAATTCTACTGAAGATCAAAGAATCAATTTTTTTGGGTTTTTCTTCCCATGACATTTTTTGAATTTTTGAGTATTTTAAAATAAAGAAATTACATGAGATTAAGATGAAATAGGTTCAAGATTACTCCCCAATTTGAACTGTGCACCAAATTTGTGCTCCGGGCATGTCTTGATCATTGGACCGATTTGGGACTCGTTAGACCGAGAAATCTCTGGTCCTATCTCTCCTGACGCTTCTTTCTCATCTCGCTAGAATTCCATTGGAGCAATCGGGCGTTGATATTTTTCCTTTTTGCTCTCCTTCTATCCTTGTACCATTGATGCCTCATCGTTGATATGCAATGTTATCATAAAAACGTAGAGAAAAAAATCGAGAGAGAATCTAATTTGTATTCGAAATTAAAGGAAGTTAGGAAATCACTTAGCTTTCTTTTCGCGACGAGCTGAACGATCGGGATGGACCAAGCTTGTGTTGATCGGGCAAAAATTGGCAATAGTAGTATCGGGCTTCAAAACTCTCATACCCTCTCAAAACTCTTTTCAAATTTTTTTCAAGAACTCTCTCAATTCTCTTTCCTCCCAAAAATCCCCTAAAAGAAACTTCTCTTTATAGGCAAAATTCTTCATCCTTCATTCTTCATCTTCATTTCATCACCTTCCATTTTCATCTTCCTTTCTTCATCCGCATCTTCTTTCTTCATTTTCATTTCCCCACCTTCCATTTTCATCTTCTTTTCTCCATCTTCATCTTCCCTTCTCCACCTTCATTTCTCCATCTTCCATTTTCATCTTCTCTTCTTCATCTTCATCTTCCTTTCTTCATCTTCCATTTTCATCTTCTCTTCTTCATCTTCCTTTACCATCTTCCTTTCCCCATCTTCTTTGGTATTTGCAATGCAACCCGAAATTTCAAGTATTTGCAATACAGCCCTAAGTTTTGAGTATTTGCAATATAATCCCCGAAGTTCAGTATTTACAATACAGCCCCGAGAAAATATTTCTTTCAAGTCCAAATCTTCTCGGTGCATTTTTTCATCCCATGCCTAGTCCGATGCCCGTTAAATTAAGCTCAAATTATATGCCAATGCTAAATGAATATGTGAGATGATTTTTGTTTAGAACTAAAATTAGTTCTAATTTTTATGCAAAATATATATTAGTCAAAATTTAGGCGTCAACAACCCCTCTTTGAGCGGAGGCTCAGAGGTTCCGCTCAAAGACAAAATTGAACCCTAAATTTTGATAGTGCAAATGATGGATGAACTTTTGGCGGGAGTTTTAGTCCCATTTTTTATGTAATGAAGTATGCATGATATGCAAGACTATAAATAACATGTGCATAATTTCTCTTTTCCATGTTAGAGAAACCCGCAATGGATCGCATACGAGAATATCCGTTTTACCAAATACCTCATAAGTGGATTCCCTTAATTTTCAAGTTTCTTGCAAACACGAGGACCTTAAGGTATTGGCCTATCTCGTTATCGAGAACTTCTCCCTAATGCGAGACAAAAGATATGCGATCCTTCCGATCACAAGAGCTACGTCGTTGTGAGTCGAAAGAAGTAGAATCAAGTTCACAAGAGCTACGTCGCTGTGAGTTGATTAAATGTCGAAATCGCCGCATAGTCTTCATGATTCGACAAAGGGGAACCAAATCTTAAGAGCTACGTCGTTATGATTTGGTTTGGATCAAAATCACGGTGCTTATGTCTTCGTGATTTGATAAAGGAGCCGAGAATCATAAGAGCTAGCATTATGAGCACAAAAGGTCAAGATCACCGTGCATACGCTTCGTGATCGATAAAGGGAACCAAAATCTTAAGAGCTACGTCGTTATGATTTGGTTTAGATCAAAATCACGGGTGCTTATGTCTTCATGATTTGATAAAGGAGTCGAAATCATAAGAGCTATGTCATTATAGCCGACTAAAGGTCAAGATCACCAGCATATGTCTTCGTGATCGAGACGAAATCATAAGAACTACGTCGCATGATTTGATAAGATGTCAAAATCGCCGTCATACGCTACACGACTGACAGAGAGGCATATGCCATGAATCGTAACAACTATCATCGAGGAGTTGTTAATTTGAAAATGGGTTCGAAAAACTTACCCGGGTTCTCCGAACGATTAATCAAAGAACGAAACAGATCGCTCGTATCGTACATGGTAGGCATTTGCCAGGAGAACTTGCTCATTCAATAATCCTTGGATGAATTTCGAGACCTCGGGAGGGACATCGAACATCGGGAATGTATTACCCATCATATAATGTCGAGGTAACATGCGCAAACATATTCAACATGGCATAATGCAATCACTCATACTATGGTTTATGCATAACCATTCTATCAAGTTTACATTACCAAGCCCGTCCGAGATGTTCTCACATTATGAATACCTCGAATGTGAATGAATGGGGACTTACCAAAGGGTTTTCTCTCACTCTCAAGAAAAGTTATTTATCCCGTCAGGATTAAAAAGAAATCACTCAATTTTTCCATCATCGCATTCGATAAGGATCGAGTAATCTCGCAATGATACGACCGAGCCGATCCGGAGGTCTTGATTAGGACCGTAATGAGGGCTAGGTCAAAGGTTTACAAAGGGTACTCTAGTTGAGTCAAGGCCAAATGAATTCCTTCGCATCTCTCCGGGTTTACAAGTCAAGAACCCCGCAAAAATGAGAGAAGTAATCTTGCTCGAACCTTTTCGAGTGATGCTAAAATCATAACTCCACATTAATTCAAGTGCCCTAGTAAAAAAGGCTTTAAAGGGTTGTAATGGAGGTAATGATTTGGGACGAGAAACGAAATGGTTCGTTTTGGCTCGAAAAATGTTTGAGAAGGGCTGATGTTGGTGATCATTACAATCTTGTCACCGATCGGGCCTTCAGGATACCATCATTGCTCGGGGATGGTATGAACCGAAGATAGCATTTGCAATTTGACACTTCATGGAGATTTTTCCCAACCCTTTTAGGATATACAGAAAATTGTGCATTCAAGCTCGAAATATTCTACAAATGAACAATGAATTGAAAGGGCATCGCCTTACTTTTGGTAGGCACTTTACTTTTTAAATGCCTAGGAATTTTTGTGGAATCAGCATTTCTTCTTTCTTCTCCTCTTTTTTTTTTTACTCCCAACTCTCTTTTACTATTGCATCTTGATGAGTTCATTGGGAGATTTTCTATTGATCCAACTTTCGGGTCCTTCTACTCAAAGATGGGCCATATTTGCTTTGGGACAACAATGATCACCAATAAGGGCTTTTAGAAACAATTTCAGCTCAAATGGATTGTGCAAATGGATATAGATGTGGGATAGAAAAAGAAATGCTCTTCGTCACCCTAAGGCACTTGAATTAAAGCGCAAGTACAATGCAAAGAACCACCCGAAGATTGATGTTAGTCCAAGCAAGAAGATTTCTAACCATTTGTCTCGTGACCGATGGAATTACCTTTGTTTGCCCCTACGCGGGGTGGTTCTCGACAGGATTGTGAAGTGAAATCTCCGCTCAAATGGGTTGATCAACGGATAACTTGCAGTGTTTAGGGTAGAAAATGAATGCCTCCATCACTTCGGTTATCGTACCTTTCGCAGAAAACTTTTACCTCGGGAATGCGGAATTTTGCCACCGTTCATCTCGCCCAAAATATCGGACGTGTTTGGGAAAGGATTGCCTTTCATCATTCCCATGCCCCCTTCCAGACATTCGATGTATCTTATGTAGTTCATGTTCCTTATTCAAAATTGGTAAATTAAACATGAGGAACAATCATGTCAAACTATACAAATGTATGAGTGTTTTCGATCATATAAAATGCAACAACTTTTTATCTGGCGGACAAAGTTCGCAAGTACATAAAAAATTTCTTAGGGCGTGGATCGTGAGTTGCCCCGCCGTCAAATGTATTGCAAAACTTCATTATCCGCTTCGAGACATGAGATTGTCAAAGGCTCTAGGAATTTCTCATTTCATTAATTTTTCATGGAGAAGGGATACTTCGTTTGGATAGGTAGTGAACCCGTAAAAATCAAAGGAAAGCATCAATGTATGTCCTCATGTTCTAAAAGAATTGAAACGATACCACTTTATACATTTACGTATTCCTCGCGAACTTTGAATTGAAAAGATCGATTCATCCGGATCGGATTGTATGTCCGAATGTCATCTCTCTAGGTTCTATAACCGTCCGGCCGAGCTTCGATCCGAAGCAAAAAGTTTTTATTAATCTTTGTACATTGATGCCAAATCCGGATCGACCCCGGACGCCTGACCACCGTCATTCCCCAACCACTATCTTGCGGTGTTGTTGGCGTCCCACGGGTGGTTCGCTTTGTTATATTGTTCTCAAAGCGATTAGCAATCCCCGTCGAGAATAAAATAAGCTTAACTTAGAGTTTGAAACGACTAAGAGCCAATTGGGACGATACGGAGTTACCCATCTTTAAGTCCGCTGGTCTTTTACTTGCATTCTCCCAAGTAAGGCTATTCGAATCTCTCTTTGCGGGCGTTCGGGCGTCATGCGAGATTGCTACAGGCCTAGCTTAATAAGGAACTTACGCATTTGATAAGAGAGGAAAAAATTCGCCCTTTAATTCTAGGTAAATTCTAGACAACTAGAAAGTAAAAGTATCCCACGCAGGAACTATACATGGAATTAAAGGAGTATTCATGCGAGATTGGTTCCACCTCTTTTGTCGGCTATTCCAATGATTGGCTGATTTTGTCTTGGATCATACACCAACGATCGTTGTTTGAGGATCCATAATCACTTGCTTCGGATCACAACTCAGGTCTTTCACTCCGAACCGGCCGACCAAGTCGGTGAGCTCATCATCAAAGTAACCTTTTGATTTTCGGGCAATTGATACTCGAATGGGCATTGTTACTTGCTAACACCGGCGACAGATTTTCCACTTTGTTTTGCCGTGAGCGGTCGACTCCTTGAGCTAGCCTCCGCCGTCGCCGGGAACTCGTAGGGATGATCAAGGTCCGCCTAGAACCACCAACGAAGGTCGGTATGACCGTATTCTTGATTGGGAAGTGGTTGGGTACTTTGTGCTCTATAGGTTTTCCGGGATTGATCTTCCAAAAACTTTGCTCCGGCCGCCTTGGTTCCAAGCTACATCGTGCTTCTTACTTATCTTTAAATGGAAGGTGATTTGGACACTTCGTAGGGTGAGTCCGTCTACATTCATCATTTTGAGTACAACCATTGGTCGTTGAATTGATTCCTAGTTGTCGAACCCTCGATGAATATAGAATGAAGCTCGCGACCAAAGGGGCCTTTTCTTTCCGACAAAATCATCATAGTAAGTTTGGCCATAGTTCTTTTGTTCGAGTAATTGCTTCCTTACAGCATGCTGCCAAATGTTTGGAGCACTCGAACGTGACCGGCTTCTTTAGGACGCCCGAGCACCATGCAAATGGCCTCGTTATGAACCGCGATCATCACTTGCGATGTTATGATCACCGTATATCCAACTCGGAATCAATGATCTTTAAAAGAATGAGACCGTCCATATCGATCCCTACCATGGCGTGACGATGTCGAAATCATATTTGTATTGCCCGCTTCTAAGGCTTCCGTTGCTTTCACATAAGCAAATCCCGTACATGCACTTTCCGGCATGGCAACGGGATCGAGAGGAAACGGGTTGCCATCAACGGCCATGACTCGCAGATCCTCAGATAGAAGGCTTCCCATACTTCCGCCTAGAATGTACGCATACTTATTTTCCTTTCAAAACCTTCCATATGTAGACCAAAAAATGGGTGTTTCGACTAGAGACGGGCTTTAGATGTTCTTTGGACTTGCAAAGATAAATTGCCAAAAATCACAAAGCGATGATGGTCTTTCGTGACGAGTTAGGAGGTGCATGGAGACTTCAAGTTCTTTATAAACTTTTTCGATCGTTAGTCCCGGAGACAACTTTTCTCTCCTTTTAGTCTTAGTGCCTTGATCCATTTCGTAATAACTCTTACCCCTCACTCAATCCGTCGTTTTTTTACTTTTTTGATATGGAGGAGCCCTCAAATCTTTTCACTTTCTCTACGTACAGGCGTTATTTCCCTCCTCAAATCTTTTTGGTTCCTCCTACGAACGAGGCAGTTATTTGCCCTCCTCAAATCTTTTCGCTTTCTCCTACGAACGAGGCGGTTATTTGCCTCCTCAAATCTTTTCGCATTTACTTACGCGAAGGCTTTCAATGCTAGTCAAATCGGCGAGGAATTCACGCATTTAAGCATGATGATGTTCGTGGATAGACGTTCTTTGCCCCTAGATTAACTCTAGGCGTTAAAAGAAGAATGTCTCACTGGGAATTTTGTAACAAACAGTACATTCATTCATACATGTCACTACTTCTCTTGAGGATTCGTAGGGGCTGGCTAATAATGCTCGAAAGCGATATTTTGAGAGCCCATAATAATAAACTAAAGCTTCATGTAGGCTACACATTCGGAGTTTCATCGCGTTGAATTGGCTGGGCCGTGACATCAAGGAAACTCCAATTGTAGTGATGCATGTCTCTTCCCTCGAAGGGCACGGTTCGCCTCTGCAAGACCGACTTTCTAGGATGTATCTCCAACGAAATCGAATTGTACGAGAGCTTGCTCCGGGTGATGAACGGTGAATGAGCATTTTCAATGCTCGAGATATGGCTCATCGAGGAACACGTCACCAAAGGAGATGGGGCCGCTACAAACATGGCAAACAACGGTGTTAATAGCATCCCTATACCTCTTGTTCTCTGCTCGAAGCTTTTCATTTTCTTCCCTCGAAACGCAAGTTCATGACTTTCATTTTTAACCTTCAATCGGGTCCGCTTGTTTTGAAACCAAAACTTGACCTTCAAGGGCTCCATTCCTATCATCCGGCTCAATTCATTTTTGCGTCTCTTATTCACGTAAGAGCACTCCTTGAAGCGCAGCTTGAGCACTTTGATTTGATATTTTCTTTTTGGGGTTGGCTGCATTGCCGCTGCCATTGTTGTTCTTGTCGAGATATTGAATTTCACCGCCAAGGAGTTGGGTTTTACGGCGTCGGCGTTGGATCCGGTCTCGAAATCCAGCGGTTCGCTTTCGGGGATGTCCAGGTGGGTTGCCTCCGATAAGTGCGATGGCCTCTAAACATGTTGGATTGAAATACCTCTTCCGCCTTTTGTTCACTCTACTCTCCGCTGTATGCTTACTCTCTCCAAATTCTTTCGAGTAATCGGGTATGTTCCAAAGCCTCCTTTTTACTGCGGATGAAAATCACTAAGCCGACGGTTTTCCCAAGATTTCGTGTTTCCCGCTTTGTCTTATTTTTTCAACGTGATGGGACCCGAATCCACTCGCACCGATTTTCTTTTCTTGATAACCATGCTTGTCTCCCACTCGAGTTTTTAATCATGGTGGGACTTCAACTCTTTTCGTAACTTTTCGGATTTGTGAGGCTCGAGATCACGGATTGACGATAGATCTAGGATCCAACGAACGAAACGCCCGTAGTTTTACCCGAGTAACTAACGTGGCTCCGCAAGAATTCTGTTTCTTCTCTCGAAAAGTATGCTTGTCTCCCACTCGTTCAACATGGTGGGGTTCTCAAATCTTTTCGTAACTTTTCGGATTTGTGAGGCTCGAGATGGTAGATCCGTGATTCATGGATGAAACGTCCGTAGTTTTACCCGGATAATTAACTCGCATCCACAATAATTATTGCTATAACTTTTCTTGCCCTTTAAATTAGGATTTAACGCCGAGACAATTATCGCTTCCATATCTTCATCTCCAACCTTCTAAGCACTCTTTTGCATCCACTCTTTTTAGCCGCTTCAACAACAATGGCTTCCCTTCCCGCACACGCCTTCTCGGCTGAAGTTTTGGCAAATGGGAGAAACTTTATAATCTCCCAGGCGAGCTACTCTTATATAGCCAACCATCCGGAGATCGAACCGAGATTCGCCTTATGTTTAGGGATATGGACACCGCTTCTATTGAAGGTACCAAGTTAGAGGAGGAATACATGATCTTCCCCACCCTCTTCACTAACTTCCCGGAGGCTTACCATGTTGCTCATCAAGATGTTACTTTGGCCCACCTTGTGAAGGCACAGCTATCGGATCGGTCGGACAACTTGGTGTTGGCCGCATATGGCCGACAATTATAAGAAGGCCCTCAACTACGGTAATGAACAAGTCTCCCGGCGATTCGTGAGAGGGGAAACTTAGTGGGATGTTTGGCCTTGTCCCGGACCATCTTTGAGCTCGATCCGCTCAATATTGTTTTAAAATTTCAATGCACATGGTGGAAGAAAGGTGGACGATCGACCCTAGATATAGCCCGGGAGAATGCGATCCATGACTTGGAATCACTGAGCATCACAAGGACAAGGTAGCCAACTTCAAAGAGAAATGTGAGCTCCTCCTCTTTAAGTTGGCGGATCTCGATTCTCGGAGCGATCATAGGCGGAGCATCAACCGTATGGAGAGTCGGTTAAACTCCTTTGTGATGCTCATTAGGGCTCGGTTTGGCTTTACGTTCCCACCCCGTTGATCTATTTGTAAAGCTTTCCGATGAATGAAATGAATGCAAGTTTTTACTCATTTCATCTTGGTCGTCATATTTTTTTCGCAAGATAACCCCTTTTACTCGCGAATATGTAAATCTCACGCTCCCGATGGTCAATCCAATTGGGTCGAGAGGCTCGCCATTCGAAATAATCTCTCAACAAAGATTAGTAGCGAGAAACAAGCAATGCTCAAATGTGAACAACTCGTGAATCTGTTTTAATATTATAACTCGATTATGAAAACATCGAGTGAATCGAGCATAATATTTCTTTACAATGTCGAATTGATGATTGATAAAGACACGACCATCCATCTCACCAATCAAAGCACCACCAGGGAGCACCTTCTTTACTATATATGGACCACCATAGTTTGGAGCAATTTCCCTTCCGGGAGTGGGACTATCGGCAATAATTTTCTCAAGACCAGGTCATTGATCTAAAAATATCGAGGCCGAACTTTTTGTTGAATGATTTAGCAACTCTCTCGATAACACCGCCATCACATACACCTTAAGTCTTTTTCGTCGATCGATTCAATTGTCTTGCTCTTGGATCCATTCAACTTCCGTCGCCTTAGCTTGAGACAAGATACGTAATGAAGGAATTTCCACTTCAACTGGTAGAACAACCTCCATTCCATATACAAGCGAATACGGGGTTGCCCCGTAGATGTCCGGATCGAGGTCCGATACGCCATAAGTGCAAATGGCAACCTCTTATGCCAATCGCGATAATTTTCAGCCGTCTTCGCTAAAATTTTCTTAATGTTCTTATTGGCGGCTTCTACCGCTCCATTCATCCGAGGGCATATGGGAAGAGTTCGATGCTTGATCTTGAATTCCTTAAACAATTCGCCCATTAGTTTGTTGTTTAAGTTCGAGCCATTGTCGGTGATTACGGCTTCAGTGAACCGTATCGAGCAATGATATCCCGACGGATAAATTTCGCGATATTTCGTGCCGTGATCGCTAAATAGGATGCGGCTTCGATCCATTTGGAGAAATAGTCAATCGCCACCAAGATGAATCGATGCCCATTGACGCTTTAGGGTTGATAGGACCGATAACATCAATGCCCCACATAAAAACGACCATGGTTCGATAACGATGCAACTCATTTGGAGGGACATTAATCTTGTCACCATGAATTTGACATTTGTGACAGCCCGAACATCGAATACAATCTCTTTCGAGTGTGAGCCAATAATAACCCAACCTCATAATCTTCTTAGCTAACAAGCGGCCGTTCATGCGGACCACGAGATCCCCTTCATGTACTTCCATCATCGACGAACCTTTATCAACGCATCTTAGTAGGATAGAATCGAATACCTGACAAATTCTCTCCATTCAAGAAGAACTTGAGGCCATCTTCCTTATGTACTTTTGGTCGATACGGTACTTTTTTCAGGAACTCCCCTTCGAATATAAGTCTTGATGTCACGGTACCACGGCTTACCATCGGGTTCATTGATCACGGCCATACAATATGCCGGCTTTTTTAGTACCTCGATCTTATGGGTCAACCTCAAGCCCATTGGCGACTTGTAACATCGAAGACAAGGTAGCCAATGCATCAAAAATCGATTATGAGTCCCGGACGAATACTCAAATGAGATATCCTCAAATTCCTCCACCAGCTCATCCAGATACTGTGGTAGGGTAGCAACTTGGTATCTCTCGCCTTCCACTTTCCAACGATCTAAAGGATAATCAAAGGGGAATCTCCGAACATCTTGAGTCGGGCTATCCCCATTTCAATCGCAGCTCACCGAGGATGCATGCCTCATATTCTGCTATGTTATTTGTGCAAGGGAATACCAATTTTGCCGCCACAGATAATGCGACCACCTGGAGATATCGAACCGCGCCCATGCCGATCCCGATAAATTGACAACCACAAAATACATACCGGATGTAATCCTCCACCGACATGATTCGATCCTCGAATGATAGGCATCATCATCTTACCCCGGATTTTCGTTAGGACATCTCTATAGCTCGTCCCTTGATTGACTTTTGGGACAAATATTGAACGTCGAACTCGGAGATGAGGATTTGCCATTTGGCAAGTCTACCAATCAAGGCGGGTTGATTAAACAAGTATTTGATAGGATCGCATTCCGTCACCGAAGCACTTGTGATGCAAGGTATATTGCCGAAGCCATGCACCAACTAACGCCGCACATGTTTTCTCTACTTGAGTACTTCATTTCCGAAATTGTGAATTTCTTGCTCGATAATAAATGGCCCGCTCTTTCCCATCCTCCTATTTGTTAGCACCCAAGGATTCACTAAGGATTGTGAGGTAGAGGATTAGAGGTTGCTCCGGCTTGGAGGAACAAGCACGGGTGGATTCATGAGATCTGCTTCAGTTTCCAAAAGCTTCTTCGCATTCGCTATCCTATTGGACTAGCGCATTCTTCTTTAATAGCTTGAGGAATGGTTTAGCGGTTTCGATAACCGAGAGATGAATCGAGCAATATAGTTTAGCCTACCCATCAAACTTGAACTTCTTTAACCGTCGTCGGCGCTAAGCTCACGAATAGCCTTGACTTTCGAAGGGTTGACTTCAATGCCCTTACCGCTTACCACGAATCGAGTAGCTTGCCCGAGCCGGTCCCAAAGACACACTGGCGGGGTTAAGGCGTAACTTGTACTTTCGGAGTCCGTCGAACAATTTTTTCAGCGTTTCGACGTGATCTTCTCCATGCCTTGTTTTTACTATCATGTCATCGACGTAAACCTCATCAGTCGTGGAAAAGGGCAACCATGGCTCGTTGGTAAGTGGATCCAACTTTTCGAGACCGAACGGCATTACCCTAATGAAACATTCCCCATGGTGTGGTGAAAGTGGTTTTCAACTTGTCATTGACATTCATCGGATCCGATTGTACCGGAGAAATCATCCATGAATGAAAACAAATCAAACCCCGCAATCGCAACAAGTATGTCGATATGCGGGAGGAAAATCATCTTTAGGATCGGCCTTATTCAAGTCTCGATAATCGACACAAACCCGAATGCGGCCGTCTTTCTTCATAACAGGGGACTATGTTAGCGACCCAATCGAATATTCGCAGTCTCAATGAATCCTACATCAAGAAGCTTCATGACCTCCTCTTTGATCTTCGCACTAGTTCCGCGGCCCTCCTCGACTTTTGCACCACCGGCTTAGCCGAAGGATCAATCGGCAAACAATGCTCGACAATGGTGCGGTCAAGACCGGGCATATCTCGTAGGACCGGCGAAAACGCCCCGGTAATCCTTCAAGAGTCCGACCAGCGCTCGAGACATTTCTAAGGAAAGGCTTGCCCGATCTTAACTTCTTTAGGGTTTTCCGCACGCCTAGGCTGACCAAGATAATTTGTTCACCGGTCAAGGGCTTGATCTCCTCATGTCGTTCGAAATCTTGACGAACTTCCTCATAATCCGGATCGAACTCATCCGGTCGTATACTGAATCCACTAGGTTTCCCTCTCATGTATCCCCGGGGTTGTCCGTAGGAGGAATTAGAGCAGGAATGGTTAGCGGCGGGCTGGAGGTGGATGATTGAAGTTTGGCGGAGAAGGGGCCATCATTTCCTCCATCTTTCGGGACATCATCTCTTCAAAGCGCTCGGTCAAGAGCCAAGTTTCTCGTCCAGGCAAGACAGCGGTGGCGTTAATGTCGGCCATCCTCTTCGCGAGATCGAGTAATATGTGGAGGATCCGTGATAAATTACCCGTACGCAATAACAAACCAAAAATGAGTACGGGGAGCAAGAATGGCGAGCGGACCCATGGCATCCCTCTAGACTCAAACGAACAAAGTGATTATGACCAAAGAATTGAAACATGTAATTTTCAGTTTGTCCGCTTTTAGGAAAAAATTCGTATTAATTCGCACGTTGGTCACAATACGTCCAAATGTTACGAGCTTATAGTTGAGAAGATGATGAACAACGTTTATGTTGGCCAATCGGACTAGAAATGAGCGGATCAAATCAGTTTAATGTGTCTTTTCGAAAAATCGCATTCAAAAACTGTTATAACCGCAGGTAGTTGAAAAAACGAAAGGCCATCTTAAACTATGAATTTAATTCTGAAATTTTATAGGATATTAGCTGAAACATAGGTCTACAACTTTCATGTTTGGCACTTACTCAAAGCTTGATCGTAGAATTTAGTAAAAATCGTACAACAGAACAAGCCAAATCGAATTGAGGACAACGATGAAATTGTAAAAATTACGGAAGCAAAGTGTGAAATTGGAAACAAGACAGAGATTCATAAACAATCAACCTAAACCATGGACCAGCCCAAAATAAAAATGAGATGACAGGGCGTAAGAGACAAGAAATTACCGCTCATATGAAGAAAATGTCAATCACAAAGATATGCGCATGAAACGTGGATTCGATTTTAGTTCTTTTAGCAAAAAATGAAATGAAAGACAAACGACATGTCGCACTCGCGCACATTCATCATGACTAGTTGCCGCCGCATACATAGTCATGACTAGTCGGGTCCAATCATCTCGGCTTGGTTCGGCGACAAGGGCAACTCTCATGCATCATAGCCTCACGCGCATGAGAACAACCCTTGAGCCATTTTTTGAAGAACTCGGGATCCAAGTGGGATAACCTTTAGCGAAGCCTTACCGCAAGTTAAAGAACCACATAAATACCATCCCGAAACTATCGGGTGACCGGTTCGGTCACAAGTCAAGGTGGTGTAGTGCAATTATATTATGGGCATGCACGATATTTTAAAGGCAATCAAGACCTTCGATAGTTCAAAAATTAAAATTCTCATCACCAAGCCGCAAAAAGAGGTTAACCATGACTCCTCCCCTTATAACTCCCTTTCCCGCAAAACCATTTAACACCTAGGAATTAAAATTCAACCAAGATTGCCAAATCAAGTAATTTTCCTTTTCATGAACTTATCGGCTAAGTCCTCTTGGGTCCCATGAATCGCCAGTATCGCGACCTAAAAAAAAAAAATAAACAAGTGATCATTTCCGGCTAATGGATTATCGTTAATTAATTAACTAACCTAACTCGACTCTCCCAAGTCCATACCAAATCGCAACTTAAGGTTCGAATGATTAACATGCAATGTGATTTGAATTTGGAGTCGCCACTAATCATTTTCGGTAGGTCGATTAGAAACCTAAATAAAATAGCGGAGAAAACTATCTTATTTCGAACTAGAGATTAAGAGTCCGGGACTGGTTACATTAATTACAACTAATGCCCTTTCGGTACCTTAAAATTCATGAAAAAATAATGGATTTGATAAATTTGATGAATTCTACTAAGATCAAAGAATCAATTTTTTTGGGTTTTCTTCCCATGACATTTTTTGAATTTTTGAGTATTTTTAAAATAAAGAAATTACATGAGATTAAGATGAAATAGGTTCAAGATTACTCCCCAATTTGAACTCGTGCACCAAACTTGTGCTCCGGCATGCCTTGATCATCGGACCGATTTGGTGACTCGTTAGACAGAAATCTCTGGTCCTATCTCTCCTGACGCTTCTTTCTCATCTCGCTAAATTCCATTAGACCGCAATCGGGCGTTGATATTTTTCCTTTTTGCTCTCCTTCTATCCTTGTACCATTGATGTCTCATCGTTGATATGCAATGTTATCATAAAAACGTAGAGAGAAAAATCAGTGTAGAGAATCAGGCAATTTGTATTCGAAATTAAAGGAAGTTAGGAAATCACTTAGCTTTCTTTTCCTGACGAGCTTGAACGATCGGGATGGACCGGTAAGCTTGTGTTGATCGGTCAAAAATTGGCAATAGTAGTATCGGGCTTCAAAACTCTATACCCTCTCAAAACTCTTTTCAAAATTTTTTCAAGAACTCTCTCAATTCTCTTCTCTTCCACCCCCAAAAAACTCTCTCAATTCTCTTTTCCTCCCAAAAATCCCCTAAAAAGAAACTCCTTCTTTTATACAAAATTCTTCATCCTTCATTCTTCATCTTCATTTCCTCACCTTCCATTTTCATCTTCCTTTCTTCATCTGCATCTTCTTTTCTTCATCTTCATTTCCCCACCTTCCATTTTCATCTTCTTTTCTCCATCCTCATCTTCTCTCTTCATCTTCATCTTCTCTTCTCCACCTTCATTTCTCCATCTTCCATTTTCATCTTCTCTTCTTCATCTTCATCTTCCTTTCTTCATCTTCCATTTTCATCTTCTCTTCTTCATCTTCCTTTCACCATCTTCCTTTCCCCATCTTCTTTTGGTATTTGCAATGCAATCCCTGAACTTTCAAGTATTTGCAATACGTCCCCGAAGTTTGAGTATTTGCAATACAATCCCAAGTTCGAGTATTTGCAATACATCCCGAGAAAATATTTCTTTCAAGCCCAAATCTTCTCGGTGCATTTTTCATCCCATGCCAGTCCGGATGCCCGTTAAATTAAGCTCAAATTATATGCCAATGCTAAATGAATATGTGAGATGATTTTTGTTTAGAACTAAAATTAGTTCTAATTTTTATGCAAAATATATATTAGTCAAAATTTAGGCGTCAACAGGAACAAAACGCCCATGTTAATTGATTCAATTATCACCGATTGGCCCGTCAATTTGGTCATCAAAATCAGCCTAAGTACTCTTCATTCGTGCGGGAGTTACCGAGGAAGAAGATGACACGGCTTCGGACCTGTCAGGCCGATTGAACCGGGCGATTGGACCGGTCCAAACCAGATTCGGACTTACAATTTTCGAAATTAATCAAAATTGGTGGGGAATTTTCGCTATTAAACTTCAAAATCGGACTTAGGGGCTTGAATATTATCTAGAAATGTGGTTTTGCCCAAACGTTTTCACCAATTTCTGCAAAAACCTCAAATTTTTCTAAATTTCCAAATTAGGGACAAGTTCAATTGGACGATTAATTGATCAAATTGGACCAAACCACCCATGTCAATTGATTCAGAATGTATGAAAACCTAGGGGGACGGTCCATTTTTACTACGAAAGTCCCTTGATTAGAAGTAATTTCAAAAATTTGCAAGTTGAGGGACTAAATTGCAAGAATTTCAAGAATTTTGCCCAATTCATGCAATCTGCGTAATTGAGGCTACAGTTGATCAAATTAAAGCTTGGAAGGACTGCAATTGAATGGATAGACTCTAAATGTGCAAAAATTGCAAATAAAAAGACTCAATTTGTGTTTTTTATGCGAATTCAATCCTTAGTGTTATGAAGAAACACCTAAAATTGGATTCAATTTTTGATTTTTCTTGAGGTCAATATGAAAAAAGAATTAAAATAAAAACATTTGAAATTTTTATGTATTTTCGTGACCTAGAGAAGTATTTTTTATGAATTTTTTAGTATTTTTCTATTTTTCGAAAATATTAAAAAATGCGAAAAATATGAAAAATTATTTTTTGTACAAAAATGGTTCCTTATGCTTGGCCAAGGCTCCCAAACTTGATTTTTCAATTTTTTGATTTTTTATGAATGTTTGAGAATTTTTAGAAAATAAAACTAAGGAAAATTGATTAAAAATCGAGTGTCAACAAATAGGATCTAGGGACCTAATTGCAAGAAGCTTTGGCAATTTTGTCCAATCCTTGCAATCATGTAATTTTAGTGAACACTTAGACTAAATTACAATGCGGGGCAATCAAATTGGATGTCAAGACTCTAAAATGCAAAAATTGCAAATTAAATTACTCAAATGACAATTTTTGGACAAATCCAACTATATGTGTAATGAAGGAGCACATAAAATTGAACTTGATTTTTGAATTTTCAAGAGGTAAAAAATATAGGGAATTAAAAGGAAAAAACTGACTATTTTTATGTATTTTTGCGACCTTGAATGCTATTTTTTCTCGATTTTTTCAAACATTTTCCTATTTTAGAAAAATATGAAAAAATAAAAAAATATAAAAAAATATTTTTGTTGTAAAAAATGGTTCGTTAAGCTTAGCCAAGGCTACCAAAATTAATTTTGCAATTTGTTTTAACTTTTATGAATTTTTATGAATTTTTTCAAAAATAAACCTGGAAAAAGACAGATAAAAAATCGGTGTCAACATCTGCCTCTCTTTAAAGAGAAATATCGTTAGAGGTTTCTCTCAAAGATATGGTGACACCTAAGTCTCAATCGACTGAACTAAGGAAAATGAAAGAAAACGAGTCATGACACTCAACTTTCATGTCCATCAACGTATGCTTCGATCTCGAAAGAAAATACATGCATTCTGTTCCTTCCGATATGAGAGAGTCGGAGAGTAGAGAGGCTTAGCTGATACTTACATGTTTGATGTTTGAATGGCCTTTAATGTGAATGGATTCAAGAAGATTCCTAGGGACTCGTCACTAGAGTATCTTAGGGGTTAACCTCGACCCGTATGGTAGGTTAAACCATGATGGATTTCCTAACTACTAGGAATGTGAAGACAACTTATCCCATATGTAGGATTCGTCTAAGGATTTGATTCGTATGGTGGATCAACCCGGTAAAGAATTCCCACTTGAAGGGATTCGAGAAAAGACCTATCTCACTTGTGGGATTCGTCGAAGATTTGATCCGTCTAGTGGATCGGCTCGAAAAAGGCTCACCTACTAAAAGGCTTTACCTATAAGATGACTTATCCCACTTTTGGGACTCGCCAAAGGATTTTAGAAAAGGCTCACCCAACAAAAGGTTTTACCCGTAAAATGACTTATCCCACTTTAAGGACTCGCCAAAGAATTTTAGAAAAGGTTCACCTAACAAAAGGTTTACCTACACGATAACTTATCCTACTTTCATGACTCGCCAAAGGATTTTAGAAAAGGCATACCTAATAAAAGGTTTACCTAAAGGAGGCTGTTCTAGGATTTAGTAGATACTTGGAATCTTACGTAAAGTCGAACTCATGGAGTTTTTCTCAATATGAGAGGTGCCATTCTCGGGATATGAGGATGCCGGGAATCTAGCGAAAACTCAAAGCTATAAATTCTTTTTTCGAAAGGTGCCATTTTTGGGATCCGGTGTTACCCGGAATCCTGCAGAAACTCAAGCCTGCAAATTATTTTCTCACTAAGAGAACATTAGTGATCTTCAAATTATATCCATTGTCAAACCGACAAAACTTTACGTCTTAAACTAAAGTTAAACATTACGATCTTGGAGGTTATCCAAAACATATTGCAACATGCGAAGTGATAAAAAATTCCTTATAGGGAAAATTTGAATCCATCGCTTTGAAAATTTCAAAAGAGTTTGTTTAAAACATTCATTGGAGTATTCTCATCAAAGAGGACCTCTCACCGCTTTGAGATAATGGTATTTTGTAGGGAAATCACTCGAACTTCCTATCGAACCTATGCCTAGGATTCGGGATCATTCGCAGCGCATACATCTCGATTGATCGGGAGGTCTTCTAAAAGACGGTAATGTTGGGCTTGGACAACGGTTTCCAAGTGGGACTCATAAGTCGGTCAAGGCTATTGAACGAAAACCTTCAACATCTGTTTCGGGTCTACAAGTTAAGAACTCCGCAAAATGAGAAAGAAATAATCTTGCTCGTACTTCTTCGAGCTAAGCTCTACGTTAATCCAAGTGCTTTAATCAGAAAAGTCTTTTTAGGGTTGTAATGTAGGTAAAGATTGGAGACCGAAGAAGGCTTATTTTTGGGCCCGAATACGTGAAGGGGTTTGACGTTGGTGATCATTGCGGACTTGCCACTTGTCCCGACCCTTCCGGATTATCCTTCGAAGAACGTATTCAATCTTCGAGATATACCAATAGTTTTTGGAGAGCATCATCAGCCTTCCGAGAGCGCCCGTTAGTCTTCCGAGTGCATATTAGTCTTGAAGGAGCACTTCTATTGTATCAAGAGGGTGCAAAACTCTTGTTTATTCTTTTGTCACCAGAACATAACATAATCGAGAGAGTGTCTTTTGCGGTTTAGCACCCCGGGGACCTTCTTTTACAACCAGACTTCACTTGGGATCTATTTAAAGATATCATGTGATCTTTTTTGATACTTGCAAGATCAAATACATGATTTACAAGTGTACAAATACTTGAATGGACATCGACCTTGCTTTTACTAGGCACTTTGCTTTTTCTTGATGCCCGAGATCGGGTTTTTCTTTCTTTTTCATTTTTTTTTGTCAAAATCTCGCCCTTTCCTTTCTTTTTGGAACTAGGATTTTCAATGATTGTGTTAGACGTTCAATTTGAAACTTTAGCATTCTCAAGTATTAGTCTAGAAATTTTTCGTAAATCCTATCTCTTGAACTCTTCCATTCCTGGAGTGATGTTGCTTCCACCTTGGAATATGCAATGATCACCAACGGGGTTCTTGAAACGAATATGCAGGCTCAACTGGGCGTGCAAAGGGTAAAAGTGTATAGGATAGAGAAACAAACGCTTTTCGTCATCCCAAAGCACCTAAATCATCACATAAGCCACACACGAAGATTGATGTTAGTCCAAGCAAAAACATTTCTAACCATTTTGCTCTTGATGCCGCTTTGGACTTACCTCTATTTAGCCCCAATGTGGGGTGGTTCTTGATGGGGAAAAAATGAAACCGCCGTTCAAATGGGTTATTAATTGTCACTTATAGTGTTTATGATAGAGAAACGAATGCCTCCGTCGTCCCAACCTATGTAATCGTTGCGAATAACCCCTACGTCCGTAGGTCAAGGTTTCTCTTACCTTTCCACTCTACTCATCTCTCAAGCGTGTGTAAGACATGTTTGGATCGGGTTTGCCCCTCGTCCGATGAAACAGCCTTTTAAATGGTTTAAACAACCCTTATCGAAAAAATTTATCCCATTTTTTCAAAATTTATCCTCTAAGGGGATTTATGACGCACCATGCACGTTCCGATCGTGTTTAAATAACCTCTAATTTTTAAGCATGAATGTAGGTGACGGGATCAACGAAAAATTCAGTTTTCAAATCTAGGGTTTTCACGAATTACCCATATTTACGACTATATCCAGTCTTGAGGGATGATGGGAAAGGTTTTTGCACGATTTTGACATCGGTTTCGACATCTTTGCCTTCGATTGCTGTACCTTGACAAAAAGAATCAAACACTTGATAAGAAAAAGGGCTAATAAAGGGTGATGGAACATATACATATCACCTGTTTCATTATATTGAGATGGGCAAGCACTCGGTTCCTCTTGAACATACTTGGTTCCGAGTTTCTCCTTTTTGAACCCTACAAAATACAATGCATGTATGTATGAATGCATGACATGCCATGTAATGATTTTATGGCAACTCGGATCATTTCAAAGAAAGCCAAATCCACTTCTAATTTTATTTCGGGATAAAACTTCTTCACCGCATCGGCGTTTACAGGATATCCCAATTTCTCTTTATCTGAATTTACAAGAATCGGGCCCCTCCTATCGGGACTTTCTTGACAATATATGGACCCTCGTAATTTGGAGTGAACTTGCCCCTAGGATGAGCGGCGTTAGGCGGTGTCTTTTTCACCACTTGGTCATCCACCTTAAAATATCTAAGCTTAACCTTCCGATTAAATAACTTGGCTACCTCTTTTCTAGTAACTTTGGTCATGGCGGATTGCCTTTAGAAGCTTTTCGTTAATCGGATTCAATTGTTCACACCTGTGCCGTATCCACTCGCCTTGAAAGCTTAACTTCCGACAAGTACCCTCAAGGATGGAATCTCCATTTTTATGGGTAGGATTGCTTCCTTACCATAAACCAAGGAATAAGGAGTTGCCCCAATTGAAGTTCGAATTGAAGTTCAATAAGCCATTAAAGCAAAGGGTAGCCTTTCATGCCAATCCCCGTAATTTTCTGCATTGTCTTTGCTAGAATCTTTTTAATGTTCGTATTTGCCACTTCAACCGCTCTATTCATTTGCGAGCGATAAGGGGACGAGTTAAGATGTCGAATACCAAAATGTCTAGCTAATCATCGACGATCTTGTTATTCAGGTTGGACCCATTGTTTGTGATAATTGGTTGGGGAGATCTATAGCGAGAGATTATATCCTTCTTGATAAATCTCGCAACATTCTTCGTAGTGATATTTGCATAAGAATTGGCTTCAATCCATTTAGTGAAATAATCGGTCGCTACCGAATAAAGCGATGACCATTCGAATTAGTTAGGTTGATTGGCCCGATCATATCTATTCCCCACATAGAGAATGAGCAAGCTTCGACATCCGATGGAGTTCATTGGGAGGCGCATTGATTCTGTCTCTATATATCGACATTAATGACACGATCTTACGTGTTGATCGTAGTCCGACTCCCTAGTCATCTAATAATAACCGAGTCGCATGATTTTCTTTGCAAGAAGATGGCCATTCATGTGTGGACTACATATACCTTCGTAAATCTCCTTCATGAGTATATTCGATTATTTGGCATGTACGCATCTTAGCAATATTAAGTCAAACGATCTTTTATACAGCGTCGACCGCTAAAAAAGAACTTGGTAGTTGTCTTGGTTATGAACTTTCTATCTCCAACTTGACTTTCTTCGGGGAATTCTCTTTTGAAGATAATTCTTTGATATCATGGTACCAAGGCTGACATTCGAATTCTTCTACGATCAACATACATTAAGTTGGCCTTTCAATTATGCCAATTCTCAAAGGTTCCACATCAAGCCCATTCTTTACTTGCAACATGAAGGCTAGAGTGGCTAAGGTGTCTCGCAAAGTGGTTCTACGTCCCGAGTAAATATTTAATAGATATTTCTTCAAATTCTAGAGCCAATTCTTCCAAAAACTCATCATACGGGATGAGCTTGGAATCCTTCGTTTTCCATTCTCCTTGAGTCTAAAGGATAATGAGCATGGAATCTCCATAGACTTGTAATTTCTACACCTTCATGGAGATAGCCAACTGCAGGCTAAGGATACATGCTTCATACTCCGATATGTTATTTGTGCAAGGGAACACCAATTTCGTTGTAACAGGATAATGATGGCCTTCGGGGATATCAACACCGCCTCGATTACTATCTCCCGATAGGTTGACGGCACCATCGAAATACATGGTTCATTTGTCCTCCGATAACACCAGGATTTGATCTTCGATTTCAGCTTCATCCGAAACCACCTTTCTCTAAGAGCTTTCTATTAGCATATCCGTTATAGCTTGCCCTTTAACGAACTTTTGGGGGAAACTTCTTACGTCAAATTCGGATAACATCACTTGCCACTTGGCTAGCTTTCCAATCGGAGCCGATTTCTCCAAAGAGATACTTAATCGGATCATTCTCTATCACTAGTTGAATATGATGGTGGAGGGTGTACTACCTTAATCTACGTAGCACCCAAACTGTTGCTACACATGTTCTTTCAATAGCATAGAAATTCATCTCCGACGTGGTGAATTTCTTACTCGAATAGTACATGGCTCTCTCTTTACCATCTTCCGGACTGGTTTGGGGGCAAGAGCTCTCCCCGCCACTCCCGATGAACCGTCATGTATGCAGTCAAAGGATATCTAGGGATTGGCGATACTGGCACCGGTGGAGAAATTAGGTACTGGTTGATCTTTTCAAATGCTTGGTGACATTCCGCTTCCCGCACTACCTTAACACCCTTTTCTAGGAGTTTGAAGAATGGTTTAGCCACTCCGGAAAGTTGGCATATAAATTTGGCGATGTAGTTCGCTCTCCCCAAAAGGCTTCTTATTTCTTTAATCGTCGATGGAGTAGCTAAATCATGAATAACCTTGATCTTAAAAGGGTTAATTTCAATGCCCCCGCTGCGACCACGAATCTAAAGAGCTTCCGAGATTTTCCCCTAAATATGCACTTATTGGGTCAACCTCAACTTGTAATTCCGTAAACGTTCAAATAATTTCCTTAACACTTGAACGTGATCTTCTCCTGGCCAAGATTTAACAATCATATTGTCAACAAACACTTCGATCTCATTGTGCATAATGTCATGAAACAAGGTCACCATGGCTTTTTGGTACGTCACCTCGATGTTTCTTAATCCGAAAGGCTTATCCTTATAGCAAAAGTTTCCCCATGGGATTGTGAATGAGGTCTTAGCCCTATCTTCCTTCTTCATCGCATCTCGATTATACCCGAAGAAACCGTCCATAAACGAGAACAACTCAAAATCGGTTGTACTATCAACTAGCACATTAATGTGAGGTAGCGAAAAGTCGTCTTTCAGGCTTGCCTTGTTTAAGTCGCAGTGAGTTTACACAAACTCAAATCTTTCCATCTTTCTTCATCATTTGGGACAATGTTAGCAATCCCGTCGAATATGGAATTGCTTCAATAAAGCTCACTTTAAGAAACTTCATCACTTTATCTTTGATTTTATCTCACATTTCAAGCTTCATCCTCCTTCATAACTATTTCAAGGGTTTGAAATGAGGACTAGTGGGCACATATGTTTCACAATATTAGGGTCTAGACTCGGCATATCTCGCATATGACCATGCGAAAATGTCATGATATTCTCTAAGCGACTTAGTAATTCTCGAGGCATCTATCTAGATAAATGTCCCTCGATTTTTACTTTCCCGACATTTTTAGAGTCCTTCAAATTAATAATAGCAAGTTCTTTTGTGGTGGGAGGCCTAGATTCCTCAAAGGTATTCCAATCTCCTCGAATAGCTATATAGCCCTTGTCACGGCCTAGGTTCGACTTGCACGTGAGCATCCCTCTCTACACTATAAGACCGCTTGCTCGTAAGCTAACCCGGGATCTTGGCGGCAAGGGCATAGGCTAAAACAAATGATCATGCGGAAGCACACATCTCCGAACGTATATAAAATATACAACCGACATTAGAAAAACACAATAAAAACATACTTCACATATATAAATGATGTATAAATGTAGTTCTAACGAAAAAAAAAAAAACAAAGTGCTTGCAACGATAGACCCAAGGACAAACTGGGGACATCACGGTCTTCGACTTTATACACCAAAAGTGGACCTCGAGCACCGCATACTAACACATATAAACGGATACGGAAGGAATATAGGCTCAAGTCCGGGGTAGGGTCAACCACTGGGAGTCGACGGACTCCTCTCGCATCGTCGCCGGCTATATAAATGCCCTGGGGGGGGGGAGAGAGTAGGAAACCGACTCCTCGGACTCATCCTTATCCTCCTCTAGGTAGATCTCCATCACCATGTCGAAATAGATACGTCATCCACCTCTACTTGATCGGCCCATCTAATGATAGAACCTCCCTCCGGGCTCGAGATCGGGAAAGTCGAGCTTGGGAGCATTAGGTATAGGAGCCGGGCCAACAGGATCTCCCTCTAATGGTCCATCGAAAGCCCAAAGGGATAACTCACCGGGCGGTATCGCCGAGGGTTTAAATGGACCAAAACGCCTACCGTTTTCCTTTACATATTAAGTCTCGAACACGTGGGGCACCCGATGTACCCCTCCCTCATCAACCCAAACAAGTCTACCATACAAAGATCCAGGTCTTATTTAGTCCTACAGGAAGTCAATCATATAGGTATCTATGTTCTTGGATAGTCCAAAACGTCGTGCCGGCATCATTAGGGTATGGGATCCGAAAGTTTACCCCACGAGGGCGGGATAAACAATTCGGATAAGTCGAGTTAACCCTAGCCTGGTTTATAGGTACCACAAGACGTTGGCAATAAACAAGCATGCAAAGTTCAATTAAATTGATAAACCCCATGAACCAAGATAAGAATCAATCATACTCATATGGACCAGCCATACATGGAAATCTCCATCGAAGGTGAATCACAGGTGAAAAGAACATAGAGTAGAGCAAGGTGGTAACCAAAACGACCAAACAAACAAATGACCGACTCGATCGCTAGGCGTTTTTTTTTAACTTTTCCATTTATTAGACTCGGGATCCCAACAAGCTAGTCTCTTTGGCGGGTGTCTCGATGACGTCCGGCTACGAGGCATGCCGTTCTCATCTATTTGTATATCGGTTCAACAGAGGCCCCGCACCTTTTTCGTACTCCAATCACCACCTCGAGCCTCTACTAGCCATTAACACGGTTCGCTTGATTAAAAGGGATAACCTCACCCTTGACACGGTTTTCGGTCACTTTCATGATCGAACACCCGATAACCATCGAAAAGTCCATGTCACCCCCGACACCGTATTTCACTTTCAACAACAAACGATAACTCAAGATCTCAAGCGATTGGGTATATCATTAATCAAGTCTCGACCGTTTAACTAAATGTCGAGAGCACTCTTAGCCTCAACATAGTCGGCCCAAACATACCATGCATAACTAATGCCATAAAAACATGTATAAACTCATTTTCTTGCGGCCGAACACAAGGTAACCCGGTATATGTCTTATCCATGCAAGAACCAAATCCACACAACCAAGGATCATCATTTTCGTGCTCGTTTAAGGTGAAACTTCACGCAACCAGAAAGCATCGGGACTTGGTTTGCAAGATAATAAGCGATATCACCCACTTTACACTATGCGATCACTCAAATCATGCATTTTGACTTCCCGACAAGCTAAACAAAGGTTAGAACGACTTACTTTGGCCTTTAAGCAACTCGAAATCACAAAACAAGGTCAGCAAATTCACAGCATGGCTCGGTCCAGGTCTTAAATCTAGCTTGAACAAGCTTCGGAAGCGAGTGGAAGGGCTCAAAGACTCACGAATTCTAACCGGCGAAACTAGTTATCTATGCACCTCACGGTTTTGGACGTCTTTAAGGAGCTACAGAGATCGTATGAACACAAGATTAGTACGGCTTGAAAGAGAGCTCAAAGACGAAGAGAATGGTGGTGGTTTGAGGTTAAAACGACGTCGGATGAGGAAGATAAGCCCGCTCGAAGTCGGCGGTACGGCGACCGGCAGGAGTCGATGAGTGACCTACCTTCCTCGGCTTCTATAGAACGCGTCCGGTTGAGTTATGAGACGATCCAGGTATGAACGGAAACAGAAGAGAGAGATGAAGAGAATGGCGATGGTTGATGGCCATATGATGTTGGATGAAGGAGATAAGCCCGCTCGAAATCTGCGGTTTGATACCGGCGTGGGCGCGGGCGACTAGCAAAAGGGAGAATTCGGGTGAGGAAATGAGGGAGTGAAGGGGAGAGAGAGAGAGCTTGATCGGTTGGGGCAAGAAGGAAGGAAGAAAGGAGAAGATGTCCACTCAACTATCACATGTTGGAAATGGGAAGTGGGAGTGGTTGACCAACTTGTACTTGCAAGATTGGATGGATGGTGACTTGAGGTGTGGTGGTTGGGGCAAAGTGGTACTCTTGTCATTCAAGTCCATCAATGATCTCGTCTCTCTCTCTTCATTCCTTGACCGACCATCAAAGGTGATAATTGACCATTTCGCCCTTCTCAAGTCCAATTAGATGCAAGAAACCTTACAGGCAAAAGGTCATTTCACGTCCTAACCCCGATTCTTGATTTGATTGATTATTTTTTTTTAACTCTTGAGGTTAAACTCATGATCCAAATAGCTTCGATGAAGCGCCACTCGACTTGGTTATTGCAAATTCACGAACCCGATCCCTAGATTCAAAATCTCATTTCACGTTTGAATCCCGCCGATTTCGATTTCAATTTACCTCAACTAATGGGTGGCACTATTGGTATTTGCCTTTCCCTTTTGGTTAGTACACTCGTGAGTGATCAATTTAGAGCGAGATATAACTAAAATTCATCGTTGGATATTCATTCATTCATAAGTCTCGAATTGGGTCGGAAATCGAATGTCACAGCCCTTTATCATCATCTTCTTCGATGTTACGGGAATAATCACCACCGATGATCCGAAACGCATAATAACGTGAAATGTATGTTTAGAATGGTATGCCTAAAGTGTCATGAAAATGGTCGGTTCGGTTTGTACGAGGTAATTACAATGCATGACTTTATGAAAAACCTTTTCGAAAGAGATTTCAAATCCGGAAAAATAGAAAATGGAACTAGTCCTCATATCCTCGAACATTCTCGTTCCTTACGAATCATTTGGAAATCGGGAGTCATATGGCAAGTCGGGCCTCAAATTTCAAATCGAAAAGATAAGTATCATCATCGGACTGATTTGTTGTTCCATATGTCCTTAATAAAACGTGGGATATTTTATTAAATGCAAAATGGATCACATTAAAAATTATGCTATTTGGATCAAAGGTTGGAGATCCAAAGGCATTTTCCTCTTACATTCAAGGCAAAAAATATTGAATTAGAAAATAGAATTGAAATGCAGAAATGGAATCAACAATGCAAAGAATAAAATGCAATATTGACAATAGAATGGAGGCATGTTTACTCAAAAGTATCGGCGTCCTTGTCGAGCCACTCAATGATGACATTCATAGTATTGTCATCTAGAAAAAGGTTGGCTAGATCCGATCACCCACGGGAAGCACTTTTTCATCTACCAACCATTTAGACCTTTTGCAAAAGAACTTATTCAACCGATCGACGAACATCTTTGACCCGCCTTTCCAGGCACTAGAATAGATAAAAGAAACGCCTTGGCCTCCTTGGCTTCCAAGACTTTTGCCTCGGCCTCTATGGTGATTTTTTAGGGTAATGCGACTACTACTATCAACCCCAAAATCCAGACCAATTATGTGTTCATTTGACTCCAATTGTAGGGGTGTGCAAATCCCTTGGCTAAACCTCGCCAAGACCAATTCCTAGAATGTATACATAAGCCAATAGTAGAAAAACAAACTCAAAAAGAGCAGGGACCTTTAGCTTTGTCCGAACAGGTGTGTGGACCACAGCTACCGGTTCCAAGGAATGATAGTTCGCCTCTTCTTTCACCTCAAGCTCTATGTATGGAATAGCACTACGCCGATAGGATAAGAGGTCTACATTACCATGGACGGTAAAAACCTTCCCATCAATTACGAATCGTACTTTCTAATGTAAGCTTGAAAGCATAGCTCCAGCTATATGAATCCATGGCCTCCCCAATAAAAAGTCTAAAGGCGCTCGGTAAGTCCATCACTTGAAATTCAACAGAAAACTTAGTCGGGCCAATGAAGACATCAAGTTCAATCTTTCCGACTACAGCCTTTTTTCATTCCATCGAAGGGTCTAACAGTTGCCTTAGAAGTCCGAATCATCTCTTCTTTTACACCCAAATTCCTTAGGGTAGCCAAAGGGAAAATATTGAAAGCGGAGCCATTGTCTATCGACACATGGGCTACTCGCTTCCCATGATATTGTATGGTAATATACAACGCCTTGTTGTGCACTCGTCCTTCCATGGGAAAGTTTTCATTAGAGAAGCCTATTTAATCTTTTAGTAGGATTGCCCTAACAAAGTCCTCCAATGAGCCTCATTAATTATTTTAGGGACATGCACCTCGTTTAACACCTTCGGGAGGGCATTCCCGTGCTTTTCAAAATTAATAAACAAGTCCAACAAAGAGATCCGGGGCGGCATTTTCCTCAATTACTCTATCACCTCAAACTCACTTGTTTTGATAATGGGCAAGAGTTTTTCCGTCTTCTTTCGATACTTCCCTCTTTTCGGGTTCACCTCCCGTGGGGTATAAAATCATCCTAATCGCATCACAACATTCATCTCACCTATCCCATAGCTCCAATGGATGGCTTTGGGATTATACTCCTCTACTTGAAGTATTCAGCTTGTCAAAATATTTGAGGGGCGAGCTTTTAAGAATAGGTCGACCAACTCGTCTTCGGGAATGGAGGGCTTAACTCGCGTCGCTAAGGATCGCCACCTCTAGGCATAAGTGCGAACCGCTTCATTCTTTCGTTTCACAGTATGGAGCAGGTCCTCTCTATTAGGAGCGATAGCCGTATTGAACTTGTATTGACATAGGAAATCTTCAGCTAGATCATCCCAGCCTTCATAGTCTTCCGGATCGAGTTCAATGAACCCCGCCAAAGCAACCCCGCATGACTTTCTTGAAATGTGTTCATTAGCAATAGGTCATAGTCAAACAAATGCGCTATCTTGAGCAAGTAATACTTCAGGTGAGCACGGGGACAACCTATCCCATTATACTTTCCGACGAAGTCGGGCTCTTTATAATCAAATGGCACTTCGATCCGGGCAAAAGGCGAAATCTTATCAAAACGAGCTAACTCATACCCTTGGCTACTAAGGCATTCTTCAATTTTAGCTAATCTCTTTGCTTCATCTTCTATCTTAGTCATGGACTTTCCCTTATCATCTTTTTCTAGATTGATGACCACAAGTGATGCTTTAGGGTGAGCGTGAACATTTGGTGTCTGCGCCACCTTTGGGATATGATGAGGTCCTCGGTTGCCCTTGTCAAAAGCATTTGGCACTAACAAATGAGTGGAATTATTCAAATCAGGTACTACTATCTGTCCTGGCATGAGAGGCTTCTAGTAAGGCTTTCATTTCCGCCATCATGGTGACCCGAGTGGTCACTTGGTTCTCTAGAATACCAACCCTTGGAGTCGGCTCTTCTCGTTCCATCCTAGTTCTTAATCGGGTCCTAAAACGATGTCGATTTTATTCCGTGATGAAAGAACACCCTATTTTAAGAACAACAATAACATAAGAATCACGATAGGAAAAGCATTAAAAGGATCGAATCCTTTTAATTGCATGTTTTCTATTGATTAATGAGGGAAAAGACTACCATTTGAGCCTTAGCCTCATGTTAGTATTTCTTTCCTTCATTTTTCAAGAGAAATCATGTAATTAAAAGAAGCGTAACCCGTGGTAATAGTTTTGATGCATACAAAAAAAATGCCTCTATATGCATATTCAAAAAATCAAATGAGTTTATTATAGATAAAAGTCTCAAAGAGTGTTCAAAAGCTAAAAATTTAATGCCCATATATCCTAAGTTTGATGGAGTATTCTTATCTAAGTCTAGGATGTTGAGGGTCTAAGGTGCCTTCGACGTCCCGGAAGAAGTCAATTTCCCTAATCTGGGACTCCCCGTCTCCATCGTAAGGCAAGCGGTTCTATATCCTCGTATGTAAGGCTCGACTCTAGGCTCATGTGGGAGAATGTACTCTAGTACGTATGGCTCAAGAAGGCTGCGCTTGGTCATCTTGAAATGGTGGATGTAGTCACATGAAGCCCTATGAAGATTCATCTCGTCGGTCAGGTCATTCGACCACTATACATCTTGAATCTCGAGACCTCTTTAGAGAATCCTTGATGTACTCAACCTTGGTCTCGAACGGATCCTTCCTCGCATCCTTGAGGATCTCCTTCCTCATGTCAAAAGCCAATACTCCTAGTCGTGGTGGTAGCGGCATCTCCTAGAGAGCGCCAAACCGTCTAATGACCCTCATCGGGTAATATGAGATAGCTCTAGTAAAGCCAAGTAATGGGATTGAGTCTCCATCGTTGCAAGTAAATCTAGCCTTGTGAAGTGTTGGCCATCTAAGTCGCCATCGGAGTTGTCCGGGTTTTAGGGCTCTAAGGAACTCTTTTCAACCCTTAAAGTTGAACTCATGAACTTGTGTATGAGTTTGAACAAAGGTTCTAAAGGGATGGGTGTAAGGACCGATATCAATGGAACCCCAAAGGGAGGTTGAACTGTTTGATGTGGGAGGTAAACCACATATATTGAAATCCGCTAGAAGCTTTAAAGATTCCCTTGTTTCTAACCAAGAAACGGTTTAGAGACATGAAGGTTTCGGCTAGAATGAGGTTGGAGTAATCCCATCCATAACAGACTGTCCTAACCACTATAGCCACGATAGGGTTAAAAGTGGTGGTGGAAATAGGGAATAGCACAAAGTTAAAGAAAGCTAAGATAAAGACTCTATCCAACTTGGTCCCTTTATCTCGGGAAGGTTTGAGAACCTATCTATGAGGAAAGAGATGGAAACATGCCCACAATTACTCTTGGCGTATGGAACAATCTCAAAAAGGCCGATATCTAAGAACTTGACTAATGAGCTAAGAGGTTCATACCCTATCGGGGGGTTGGATTAGGCGGGAAGTAAACTCTACTCGATGGCGGCATTATACTCCTCTAGAGTAGGAGTGATCTATAGTCCCTCCATGTTAAGCGAAGCGATGGTCGGATCCCAATATCTCTCCGTGGCTTGAACGAAAGCGAAGCACACTCAATCCTCAACAAGTCTAGAGATACCCCAACCATGCTTTGGCGTAAGTCTAATTGGCTTCACCCATGTTCTCCCACTACGCTGGGAGCTCATCTTGGGGAACCTTGAACACTTGGATGTCGTTCTTCCCATCAAGTCTAGAATATTTAAATGATGTTGGAAAATCAATTGTCATAGATTACTTTAAAATGCAATGATGCAAATGTCATGAAATAGGCACGATGTGATTCAATTGCACATTCCCGTTAGTGAAATAGAAATTGGACCCTCTTATCTAGGTTAAAAATCAAATAGGAGGTCTAACTTAAATTTCAGGTAAGCGAAGTATGCAATCAATCGAGATTGTCCCAATGATTGAGAGAAATAACGATGTCACATTTCATTGGTCAAAACAACAAATTGAACAATGAAGAGAAAATACATTGAGATAGATTCCTAATACATGGAAATCTATAGAGGAAAGTCATAGAGATAGGAGGAGGTCCTAAGAAAGCTACATATGTATACTAAAACATAAAAGCAATAAAAGACCAATGGAATGTGAATTCTAGGTTTTTCAATTTTCCGAAACCCTATGTTCTAGTAACCTACATCCGAGTCTTCATCAACGAGGTCTTCATTCATATAGGAGGTACCCTCCAGGGAGTCTTCATCTTCTTGATAATATCCTTCACTTGGGTTCTCTTTGAATGAGTAGTCAATTGGAGGTGCTCCCACGATCCCTCCCTATCTTGAGAATGAATCTTCCATTAGGTTTTCTTTCTCCTCAATGGGTTTTTCAATCGAGCATAATTCTTCCGGCCATTCCCTTGTCCATGGTATTATCAGCTCAGGAAACCTCTCACCACCTTGGGTTTGGTCTTCTTGAGAATAATGTGCTTCGGCTTTATCTTGATGGCAAGACGCTTCCCTTTTTCCTATGAAGTTAGCATGGGTCTATTTTGCCTAGCAAAGCGCTCCGTCTTTCTTCGAGCATAACCTTCTCTAGCAAGTTGGTTTCGATGTTATCTCTTCCACTCCATGAATTCGTCACGACGTTTGTCCATTTCATGTTTGGATTGTAGATCCCTTACATAACACTTGGTGTGGCAATCTTCAGCAAGCCCTAGATTATGCCCAATCAACTCGGCCATGCACAAATGCGTAAAGTGCAACCTTGAATTCTATCTTGGGTAGACTACCTTTCTCGGTACTCGAAGGCCACCAACTCGTGAAACTCTTAGGAAATAGCGACATCCTATCCCTATCATCGTTATTTCCATCAATCACTTGGACGATTCATGAATGAATGTCATACCCATAAATGCAAACAATATGCAATACACGAACAAACTACGCTTAAAATGGCATAAAGAAATATATGAGAATGTAAATGTCTTACCAACCAATACCAAAGGAAAGTTTAATCTTCGTTTTAGGTATACCAACCACCCACGGATATGCGTATGTGATAAGTGGGGGATATACTCTAAAATCAAATGATCGAGTACGGAACTTAAGGCTAAAGGCTCCCATGATGCAAATGTGGCAGATTCGCCCTCGAGGGTATTTACCCAAGAGGGTTAGAGATCGCCAATTAAGATCATGAGCGGGAATAAATACGAAAGTATCAAGTGCCATCAAACACATGATCCTTTCGCACCATTTCCCTTATCAAAGATAACCTAGAGGTAGCTGTAATCGGGGTTTGACCGCCAATGTGTGCGATGTGTTGTGATCATCACAATGCAATTTCATGCACAATAATTTGTATTGAACACTTGCTCCGATATATACACGAAAATAAACATCCATTCCCCACTCCAACTGCAAGGGAAAAATGTTAGAAAGCACTCCACCCCTTATTTCTCCCATTTGCAAAAACATGTAACACATTTGTTAGCGTACGTCTCGCATCTTCCAAAGCATATTTATAAAATACGTTAGAAAAACCAATCAACGTTTTAATCGGCTCAAGTCCTCTAAAGCCCCTAGTGGGGTCGCTAGTCTGTCGCGACCCTATCGAAATCCATAGCTCGGAGGGCTAATGGATCGCCCCTCGATCCAGCTATCTATGGATCTCGGACGTGGGCCCCTCCCAAGGTCGAGTACCCAAATCGCAATGGAGAAAAAGCGGGATCGACCTTTTAGTGTGGTCTAGTGATATGTGCTATGTGTGCATGCCTCGAAGTCGCCACCAATCATTTCTTGGGAGATATGATTGAAAAAATCCTATTGAATAGTCGGGAGTTTTTATTCGATTCCGCAAGAACCAAAGAAGAGGGTCGGGGGACTTAGTTACGCCAATTACCTTAATTAACGCCCTTTCGATATCTAAGTTAAATGAATTTTCTAACCTCGAGATTTCATGCAGATGAGTAGGGGTACGAATCCTAAATCTAGGAGTTCATGCAAATGGGAGTGACTAATCTAGCAATCACAATCAAAGAAATAAAATGGGTAAATCAAGGAATCGAACATGCGGATAAATCACATCAAATCAGCATGGCATTCTTACTAAAGCCCTATTGGCTTAGAGAAGAGTCAATCAAGACACAAGGGAGGGTTCTCGAGTAATTTGGACATGATTCACCCATGAAGGACAAAATCATAATTTTGAGAAAATTTGAGGACGATTTGCCAAAAAGGGAAAAATCATCATTTTGGAAGGAATAGAGAGTGAAAAGTGTTGAAAATAGGATTGGCCACCTAAACCGACCCATCTCCTAATTTTTGACATTTTTCGTAAATCACGGGAATTTTTAGGGATAATTTACCCCTAAAGGGTACAATCATCATTTAAAAAAAAAAGATGAGATATGAAAACCCAAAAATAAGATTGGCCACTTAAACTAATCCATCTCCTAATTTTTGGCATTTTTGAATTTTTAAAGACAATTTACCCCTAAAGGATAAAATCGTCATTTTGTAAAGATCGGGAAAAGAAATCTCAAAAATAGGAATGGCCGGTTGACTATGGCGATTCCTCAATTTTTGAGAATTTCTGAAATTTTCTAAGAATTTTTCTAAAATTTTCCTTTTTTTGGATTTTTAAAGCAATTTTTCGAATTTTTGAAAATTCTTTTCTTTTTTTTTCTTTTTTTTTAAAGAAAAATAGATAGACCGGTCTAAGTCGGCCCGTGCGAACCGGGACCGTTCGGTCCAAACCGCACCCGGACCCTAGACGGCGTCGCTTCTTCTTCTAATTCTAGGGTCCCCGTTAGACTATGTGGCCTCTTACTTGCCATTGGAGCGATCGAGGGCGAAACGATGCCGCTATGCCACCTACCAAAACGACGATGTATTGATTTTTTTGATTATTCTAATTTTAAAAAATTCTAAAATTAATTTCTGAAAATCTATTTACTAATTCGACGAACAATACTAAACCACGTATCACCCCAAATGGCCATCCAATCACTCTAACTAACTCTAATGGACAGGCCGACGTGTACGCCACTTGCTATGCCATGTGGCGCCACGTCGACGACACCCAGGATGCTAACCCGTTGACCGGGCCACGTCATCTTTTTCTTCTTCTTGGAGCGAGACTAACACGTAACGTACGCCCAAGGTTTTTCGTTGTTGATCGACGACTTAACCTCGGCCAAACGAGATGCGACCACCATCGTTCGACTCGCCCGACTCTCTATTTCAACATATCTAAGAATTAAAACATTCCAATCACGAAACATCCCTAACTACGCTTGCACAAAACACATACAAAGCAACTCAATCATATGATTCAGAGCATTTCAAGCCAATTAATTCACAGGAAACACCTAAAGGAAGTTCGAAACCTTACCCGCAGGTTTGATTAACCTGGTTTGGTCTAGTTTGAGCTAGACAAGCTTTGACACACTCGGTAATGGCAATGGGGTTCGTAAGGCTCATACGCAGGGTATTATGCAAAATCGACACACAAATAGAGTTTGATCGAGCTTACCATAGTTCTAGGAGTAAAACACCTCAACTAATTCCAAGGATTAAGGTCGGAGACGAGTTCTTCCATTGATGCACACCGAGAGGCTCAAAGAAGAAAACTACCTTTTTTTATGACGTCGAGCCGATTGAGCTAGTGCGATCGCCTCTCTGAAGTTTCAGCGAGCTTCCTCAAGTGGAATCATGGCCCGATTTAGTTTGGATCACTCTTATGAAGACCTGACGACGAGGCTCAAGCTCACGACAATGGCGGCCACGAGCGAGCTCTCTCTCCCTCTCTCTCTCTCTCTCTCTCTCTCTCTCTCTCTCTCTCTCTCTCTTTGAAGTCTCCCAAAACAGAATGAGCGATCTCCCCTCTAGAATATGCGTTGGGTTGTTATATTCCAATCTCAAAATTTTGCGTGGTCTAGGAGGGTGTCGTCGAGCTTGTCATGTGCCTCCCATATGCCAAATGACACGTCGACGGCGTTAACAATGGCTGGGAATTCTGTCCAATTCTTTAAGTCCTCCGGCGAGCGTAAATGAGAGCCAATTTGGCCCATTTTTTGATTATGTTGACTTTTTGTAGGTTAAGACTTTGATTCCTTCGTCGGTGCTCCTCCGGTGGTCTCGAGGCGGTGCCACCAACGCCAATTAACGAAGGATCAAGTAAGAATCAAAAGCCCCACTTGAACTTGATTAATTGTGTCCGATTGCTCAGCCAATTTCTCGATCAAAATTCGTTTGCATCAGCTTGCAAATGGCTCCAAACCATTGGGGAAGATGACACTTTATGCAGCCGATCTATGGGTCGGACCCGGTTCAATCCGGCAGACCCGGTCGTTCCAATTTTCGAAATTACTCAAAATTTGTGGGGAATTAATGCAATTAAACCTCAAAATTGAATTCAGGGGACATGGATATTATCTAAAAATACTATTTTCCCCAAAATATTGTGACGAATTGATCAAAAACCCCAATTTACCCATTAGATCCAAAAATTAAAATTGAGCAATTGGAGCCCTAATCGGCCAAATCGAACCAAAATACCCCTGCCAATCAATTCAAAATGGTGAAAAACATTGGGCATTGGTCTTATTATTCCATGGCAGTCCCTAAATTTCAAGTAATTTCACTTTGAATAGGATCTAGGGACCTAATTGCAATTTTGTCCAATCTATGCAATCAAGCAATTTACGGGAACACTTGGAGTAAATTGTAATGCATGGCAATCAAATTGGATGTCAAGACTCCTAAAATGCAAAAATTGCAAATTAAAAGACTCAAATGACAATTTTTGGACAAATTCAACTATATGTGTAATAAAGGAGCACATAAAATTGAACTTGATTTTTGAATTTTCAAGAGGTAAAAAAGATAAGGGAATTAAAATAAAAATATTGACTATTTTTCTGTATTTTTGTGACCATGAATGCTATTTTTTCAATTTTTTAACATTTTCCTATTTTCAAAAAATATTAAAAATGCGAAAAATATGAAAATTATTTTTTTAGTCAAAAATGGTTCCTTAAGCTTGTCCAAGGTTACCAAAATTGATTTTGCAATTTTTTTGACTTTTTATGAATTTTTTGCAAAAATAAACTAGAAAAAAGATGATAAAAAAACCAGGTGTCAACACATAGATTTAGTTACATCGAGAATGCCATCGACGCCCTTTTGGGACCAGCTTGAGTCTTTTCTAACTTAAGAATTCATATAGATGCTTGGGAAGGGTGAGGTGAGCTCTAACGACTTTTAGGTATCAATGCGAGATCGGGAAATTTCTATCATATCATTCACAAGAAACAATTAAAGTGCGTCAATCAAGGAAACAATGACATGGGAGCATAAATCGCATCAAATCAATCAATTAGGATAAACATGGCATACCTAATGTAGCCCTATAGGCTTAGGGAATGACCAATTAAAATTCGAAAGTTGGTTTGGAAAATGTGATGGCCAAATGCCTAGAAGGGTAGAATGGTCATTTTGGAAAGTCCAAGAACCCAAAATAGCAATTTGGGATCAAAATAGTTGAATGTGGCTATTTTCCATTTTTTACGATTTTTTGGGAGTTTTTGAAATTTTTCCTAATTTTTTCTAAATTTTAGAATTTTTTAATGATTTTTTTAGATTTTTATGATTTTCTAATTTTTCTAATTTTTATTATTATTTTTTAATTATTTGAATAGGCTTGAACCAACCCTCGCGAACAGGACTGCTCGGTTTAGATCGCTCATGACCGAACCAACACCAAACGATGCCATATGGTATTTTTCTATTTTTTATTTTTTGATTTTTTAAAATATTTCTTAGAATTTAAAATTCTAATTTCTAATCCTACAATTCCTAGTGAACAACATGGCACCAACTCGGCCGTCGACGGATGCTCGAGAACGAAATGGAGCCGTTTCTACTATTTTTTTGTTTTCAAAAAATCTAAAACTATTTATTAGAATTTTAAAATTCTAATTATCGATCGGACAATTGGTACTCTATCACGTGTCTTAACTTAGACCATTTGATCGCTCTCCAAATAAACCTAACCGACAAATGAACAAGCGGACGTGTACGCTACATGTTAGTCTACGTGGAGCTACGTCTACAACACATAGGACCGTTGACCCGTTGACCACGCCATGTCGCCTTCGTCTTCAACCTCCAGATTATGACGGAATGAATGGCTGAGGTTTCTCCCGGCGAGATCGGGCGGTGAAGCCTCGGCCAAATGACGCGATACCACCACCATTCGACTCGCCTAACTCTCCTCTATTACATAAAAAAATCTAGCCATTACTATCCACAGAATCAACATGCACGAAGCTCGTACAAGTATAGCCATGGTAACTTCAAACTCGCAATACAAAGCATAACAATCTAATTCTTTCATACCGCAGGACCATAAGAGGTTCGGGAGACTTACCTCGAGCTCCGATTGAGCTCTAGATCGCCAGATCCGGTTGGCCAAGTCGTGACCAAACCGCGATTGGTAGGAGGTTCTACTCAAAGGATTTATGCAAAATCGAAGTGCAAACATAGTGCGGTCATGATCAGCATAGCTCGGAGGACAAAACACACACAATAATTGCAATAATGATCATCGAGGAGTGAGATCCCATGTGAATGTCGAGGAGAAGCTTAGAGCTCAATCACTGTTTTAAGGGATCGACTACTCGAGCTCGGGCGAGCTTCCAGTGATGGCTTGATGCTTCAATTTGGCCAAGATTGGTCGGGCTGGACTCCCACGACTTTGAGCTCGAAGCTTCGCCTATGGCGATCTCAAAGAGAATTCTCTATATATATATATCACACTCTGTTCATCTATGAACCAAAATGAGCTCCCCCTTAATCAAAATCGCCCGAGAACTAATATACCAAATTTGAAAATTTGTGCGTGATCGGGCAACGCTTCGCCGAGCTATTCCACGTGAAGTTACGTGCCAAATGGCACGTCGACGGCGATGGAATCGGTTGGGATTCCATCCAACTCCATTTGCATCTCCAAGTGTGCGCAAATTGGACGTCGATTTGGAGGATCTGTGAAGGTTGACTTTTTGGGCGATTGAGGCATTGACCAATCGATTTCATCGTGCTCCGGTGGCCATTGGTCATGATTCTTGTCCCGATCGACGAGGGCTGAGGCGAGGAACAAAATGCCCACCCAAGTTTGTCCAATCATGGCTGATAGGTACCTCAATTTTGCAATCTAATCTCGGCCTGCAACATTTGAAAATGGCGAGAATTTGGGGACGAGGATGCACTGTTCATCCGAGTTTGTAGGTCGAGACCCGGTTCGATCCGGCAGACCCGGTTGAATGTGTACTCAAAATTAATCAAAATTTATGGGGAATTAATCAAATTAAACTTCAAAATTGGAATCGGGAGCATGGATACTATCTAAAAATGTGATTTTTCCCAAAACTTTTCAAGAGATTGCATAACAACCCCAAATTTGACTTAGGATCCGAAAATTGAAATTGAGCAATTGAAAGCCTAAATGAGCAATTCAGTGCCAACCACCCATGCTAATTGATTTAGAATGGTGAAAAACATAGGGCAATGGTCTTATTTTCTCATGGCAGTCCCTAAACTTTAAGTAATTTCATTTTTACCATGATTTAGGGACTAAAATGTAATTTATGTACAATTTGTGCAATTTTGAAATTTCGTGAAATTTGAGGGTTCAAATGCAATGCAGAATAATTAAGTTGAAAGTCGGGACTCTAAGAAAGAGAAAATTGGAAATTAAAAGTCTCAAATGGTATTTTTAAGCCTAATTCGAGTCTATGTGTAATGAAGGAACACATAACCCCGAACTAGATTTTTGAATTTTTGTGAGGTCAAAATGAAAAGAAAATAAAAATATAGACTATTTTGCCATATTTTTTTGGCCTAAAATTCTATTTTTCATGAATTTTCAAACATTTTTCTATTTTCAGAAAATATTCAAAATGTGAAAATTCTGAAAAATTATTTTGTGTTCAAAAATGGTTCTCTAGGCTTGGCCAAGGTCCCCAAAGTTGATTTTGCAATTTTTCAACCTTTTTATGAAATTTTTTATGAATTTTTGAAAATTAAACCGAAAAAGGCCGATAAAAAAATCATGTGTCAACATCACCCAAATACCAGAAAATATCATCATTTTCTTAACAAATGACTTTCCAGAATTTTTTTCCAAAAAGGTGAAAATTTTTGTGAAACAAATGGAGCCTAAATACGACATAACTCCTCTTAAAAGATACACAATTGGCAATTTAACCAAAAACATATTTTTGCGGACGTATTAATTAGAGTGATCCGTACTAATAAAACAAATGTGCAGTTTATAAAATAACTTTAATGTCAAAATACAAAATATATGTGCTCGTGTAATTATTTGGCTTAATCACAACAAATAGCTATGCGACCAAATAAAAGAAAAGAAACAGCTATGCAAACTTTGGAATATACAATAAGATTTATAACTACATCTTGTTATTGAAGTAAGAGATCTCAAATTCTTGTCCCTCCATAGACCTTGATCATCAAATCTACCTTGATGTGAGGGGAGAGTGGAAAGTATTTAATGTTCTCTATTGGCTTAAACTTTAAGAATAAGGGTTCTATGCTCTACTTTTATCCGTGTGTGACCAGCAATCTTGAAATAGCGGCTTAGTTTCAGCGATTTCACCGCTTCTTTCAAAGCACAAATTGAACTGGGTTGACTTTGCAAAGAGCTATTTCCAAGTTATTTGAGTTGTAGTTGTTAGGATCATTTACATTGATCACGTTTGTATGTTTTTTTCTTCCAACTTTTTGGGGATCTCATTAATTGTTGTTATATTTAGACTTTTAAATAAAAGATAAGGGTAGTTTGGACCATACACTTTTGTTTTAGGGTTTTCTAGAGTGGGTTACAAAAGGGATATGTTGCATATTACATTATAATGCTTGCTTTCACTTTTGTCCCGAGTTTTTGGTTTCTTCCTCGAAGCCTTTTGTTTTTTTAGTTCTTTTTGTTAGATCTTTAGATCTTTGATTATATACTTGTACTCGTTATCGAAGATAGTGAGACCCTTCTCTCCCCGTGATTTTTTTCTATTTTGGGTTTTTCATGTATATTGTGTCTCGTGCATTTTTTATTTTATTTTCATCATTCACTAGAGCAACACTTGCCTCCGAGCCTTCCCGCAAGCTCCTTTGGTTCGGTGGTATCTTGTATATAGGATCAAGGCTTTGCACTTGAATTCACGCATTTCTTGGCTTTTTCCGCAACAAATTGGTATTTGAGTGAATAAATTTCAGTTTTTTGTTTAAGATGGCATCTATCATGTTCAAAGTGGCACCCTTCGATGGTCAAAATAATTTCGGGCTATGGAGGATCAAGATAAAGGCATTGTTGCGTCGGGAAGGTTCTGTTAGAGCCTTGTATGGGAATTATTCCTAACGACATGACTGCAGCAGAGATCGAAGAGATGGAAGAGAATGCGCACATCACCATCCAATTGTCATTGTATGACAAGGTGCTTCGTGAAGTTGCCGATGAAGAGACCGTTTCGGGATTGTGGCAAAAACTAGAGAGTCTTTATATGAAGAAAACTCTTATGACGAGATTATTTTTTAAGCACGTCTTTATATGTTAAAGATGCAAGAAGGTATTCCTATCCAAGAACATCTAGATGAATTTATTAAGATCGTGATGGATATGAAAAATCTAGACTTAAAGTTAGATGATGAAGACCAACCTCTAATTGTGTTATGTTCGCTACGGAGCTCGTATGAGAATTTTGTATCACAATTCTATGTTGTATGAAAGAAAATCCATAACTCTTAAAGATGTGAAGGCCTTGCCGAATTTTGCGGAGATGTGTACAAATTTGAATGCGAGTAAAAGTGCGATAAAGCCAATGGCTTAGTTATTAGGGAAAGGTTGAATCATAGAGATAGACGCAAAGCAATAGTAAAAGGTGTTCAAAGTCTAGATCAGGTTAGGACAAGAAAAAAGTTGAGTGTTACTATGGTCACAAGTTTCAACATTATAAAAATGAGTGTCCTTTGCATAAGGCTAAGGGGAAAAAGTCGATGGAGAGTTCGATTTGGCTAATCAGATAAGGATAATGAATCTATTAATGCGATAATGTTCTTACTATTTTGTATTCGGATTGTCGTGTAGACGATGAATGAATTTTTTATTCGGTTTATTGATACCATATGTATTTAAATAGAGATTGGTTCCACACATATGAGAAAGTCGGTGGTGGTTTAGTTTAGATGGGTAACAATGCGGTTTACTGAATTGTGGGTATTGGTACAGTGCGGATCGAATGTCATGACAAGATAGTAAGAACTTTGACAAATGTTAGGCGCATATAACGTTCCGGACACGCCATAGCCTTTGAGACTTACGTTCTCTATTTTAATCTTTTATTATAAATTTGGCGCATGTGGAAGCTCTATTCAAATCAATCGATCGGCCATAAATAACAAGTGCATAATAAAATTTTCAAACACCATTGCTAGACATGCCTAATCCAAGGGTATGGCCTTTTCTTGGTTCACTAACCAAATTACATACAATAGAAGTCAACCCTTTATTTCATCAAACATATTTACAAGGGGATTGATTCAGTTTACAACTATAGTTAAACATCCGGGAAGCGGGATCAAAAGACAACCATCCAAGCCAGCTTAACGGCTATATACAACCAAAAATGGTTAATCTGCTCACAACCACTACTCCGCTATATACATGAGTAAGCTATCCCGTTTCCCATTGTTACTCCCGCTTATCACTTACCCATCACTAGCATCATCATCATCCTACTTCGATTGCCAGGGTACTACTCAATTTCTTAAACTTCACATCGGGTGATCCGTATCCACAAAGTCCTCCTAGGATGAGATATATTCCCAAAGGACTCCATAACACAGAACTGGTGATGTAGAACTAACCCGAGGCATTCTTACTATATGAAAAATCACAATTCCACAACAAGTGAGCTAATGCCCCACGAATGAACATCTAACATAATGGAGGAATCTCCGACCATTAGAAAGCATCAAAGGACATCCCGAATTTCGTCTAGCTCCTACGGGGCATTGCCGAATAAACCTCATGGCGATATAACGTTGGATAAACCACACGATAAATGTTTCACTTGTTTCATCATGAAATGCCATGCCATGCACACACATTGAAATCTTGCCATCATCGGTGTTCAGAATTTTTATAAAATGAACAAATCATTCGTATCCATGATCATATTCTTTCCAGAAAAACCCAATAATGCAGGAATCAAGCATATCAAGTGAATTTTCAACAATGCGATCCAGTTTTCAAACTATTGACAAATGATTCTAACGCCAATTCAAACAAACCATAAAGGTTAGAAATCTACTTGCGTGGATTTAGAAATCTCAATTTCCGAAATGATGAGTGGACGATGGGCGGTGGGCGGGACGACTACGACGTTAAACGACGGAGACGGTTAGGGCGTGGGTCACGAGCGATGCGTGTGGCGATTCAGCTCGGCTTGGTGGCGTGTGGTGGCGGTAGGGCGGGGGTATCAACAAGATTTTCAACAAAAGCTACTGAATGAACCAACGTCAATTTCTATTTATAATTGCTCATTTAACTTAGTTCAATCGGCTTGCGCTTAGTAAAATTCGATGCGTTAGTAGGTTGACTTGCTTGCAGCTATGCCCACCCCGTGATAAGTGTCAAGCACGTGCCATGTATGTGTGGCGGATAGCTGCCACGTGTTAAGCGGTGATACATAGTCGATTGCCTTGGCCACCTCACCATAATCGGCTACGTGGCCCCCATGTGGCCACCTCGTCCCCATGTACTCACTCGATCCTAATTTCACATGTACTCGGCCTTGCCGTGTCCAAAATAGATTATACTTGTGTCGCCTTATTTTCAACCCACAATTATCCAAAAGTATTTCTTATCTCATTTTCACTTCATAATTATCCAATAATATTTTTGGACAACCAACTCAAATTTTATGGTCATCACAAGACATCCTAGATTTGAGGAAGCACCTTATTTTGTTGAGTAGTTTGGATTTCGGTGGATGTATGTATGCCGGTGAAGGAGGAGTTTTGAAAATTTCAAAGGGTTCTTTAACCGTGATGAGAGGTAACAAGAAGAATGGTCTTGATGTTCGGATGGAAGTATTGTTATGGGTTCTTTAAATATATCATTCTTTTCATATTTTGATAAATTAAGGTTGTGGCATATGTAGTTAGGCCACATAAGCGAAAGAGGAATGAATATCTTGTGGCATCTAAGGGGCATACTATTTCACTTGATTTTTACGAGCATTGTGTTTACGGGAAATAACGTGCAATTAGTTTCGATATTGGGGTGCACTCGACGAAGGGCACAATTGATTACATTCACTCATATTTGTGGGGACCTGGACAAAGTTACATTTAAAGGTGGTGCAGTTTATCTTCTAACATTTATTGATGAATTTTCTGAAAAAGTTTGGGTTTATTTCTTAAAGCAAAAAAGTGATGTTTTTGATACGTTCAAGAAGTGGAAGATGTTGATTGAAAATCAAATTGGCAAAAACATAAAGTGTCTCGAGAATAGACATTGGTCTTGAGTTTTGCGGAAATGATTTTAACAACTAACGTGAAGATTTAGGGATTGTTCAATATTGAATAGTCGGATATACACCTCAACGAGAATGGGATAGCGGAGCGCATGAATCCAACACTTTTAGAGAGGGTTAGATGTATGTTTTCTAATGTTGGACTTGAAAAAAAATTACCAAATAACACGGCATGTTATTTGGCAAATCGTTCTCCTTCGACCGCAATTGAATGTAGACTCCAAATGAGGTATGGTCCGGTAAAGCTTCGATTATTCTGTTTTGAAAGTATTTGGATGTTCCGCTTATTATTACATGTAAAAGATGATAAGCATGAATCTATAGCCAAGAAAGGTATTTTTGATGGTTAAGCGAGATGGTGTTAAGGGATATAGATTGTGGTGTTCGACCCTCGGTCACCAAAGTTTATAATCGATAGGGATATTGCTTTTGATGAAAATTTCATGCTTGATCAAAGAAAAGTTATTGAGTTTACAAATATCCAGGAAGAGAATGTAGCGAAAAATGTGGAGTTTGGTGTAGAGCATCCACAGAGAACCTCCGAATATGTTCTTATTCAGTCGAGAAAGTGACAATGAGCAACAAGACTAAGATTCGGTTAAAGATGAAGTAGAAAAAGTTGAACAACCTCGGACATTAGTTGCGGGGAGAGCTAAAATGCAAATTAAGCCTCCCCGGATGCATGGTTTCGTTGATTCTCTTACAATTGCTAAAGATCTTTGTATTGAAGAACCTTATATATTCCATGAAGCTATTATTTGTTCCGAATATGAGAAGTCACTTATTGCGATGAATGAAGAGATAGAGTCTCTTCATAAGAACGAAACTTGGGATCTTGTGAAATTGCCTAAGGACAAAAGAGTTGTTGGATGCAAGTGGATATTCAAAAGAAAAGAGGGAATTCCAGGGGTTGAAGATAATAGATTAAAAGTATGTTTGGTAGTGAAGGAGGGGATATACTTCAATGAACTATTCTCTCCCAATATGAAACAAAGTTCCATTCATGTGTTGCTTGCGTTAGTGGCCCTTTATGATATAGAACTTGAGCAACTTGATGTCAAGACCTCTTTTTTGCATGGGGAGTTTGACGAGACAATCTATATGCCACAGAGGTCTTTGAGATTAGCAAGTGAATTGGTTAGTGCAAATTAGGCTTGAAATTTTAGGAAGATACTTGAGGCTGAAACAGTTTTCCCTCATATCAACTATGTGGTATGTATCAAGGAGAGGTTCCTAAGGACATTCTTATTGGATTCGTTGTTGAGGGTAAAGAAGATCACGTTTGCACATTGAAACACTCCTTGTATTGTCTTAAGTAATCTCCACGGTAATGGTACAAAAGATTTGATAGCTTTATGTTAAGTCATGCCTACTCTTGAAGTACGCATGCCGGTTGTGTGTATTATAAGAGATTGCCTGACGGTTCTTTTGTTTATTTGCTATTGTATGTGGATGACATGTTTATTGCAGCGAAGGACATATCGGAGATACAATTGTTAAAGATGCAACTTAGCGGGGAATTTGAGTTAAAGGATCTTGGAGCTACCAAGAAAATTATATGTATGGAGATTCGCAAAGATAGACAGGTTGTGAAGTTATATCTTTCGCATGAAGAATGCTAAACCAATAAGTACTCCTTTGGCGTTCCATTTTAAACTTTCTTCTTCTTTGTCACCTAAAACTACAGACAATAAAGATGAGATATCTTGAGTTCCATATTCTAGTGCTTTGAGTAGTCTTATGTATGTTATGGTTTACACCCGTCCAAAAATTTCCCAAGCGGTTAGTCTTTGTGAGCAAGTATATGGTATATCTAGGTAAAACTCACTGGCAAGCGGTGAGTAAATTCTTTGATATATCCCGGATACTTCAGATGTTGGTTTGTTCTTTGATAGAGGTTGTAATATAAGGCATTCGGTTGTTGGCTTTGTTGATTTTGACTATGCAAGTGAGCTCGATAAAATGAGATCTTTGACAGGTTATATTTTTTACGCTTAGTAGTTCTCAGTTAGTTAGAGAGCAACTTTGCAAGATGTCGATTGCTTTATCTACCACCGAAGTAGAGTACATGGCAAGAACGGAAGCTGCAAAGGAAGTTCTTTGGTCGAAGCGTTTGGTTGCGTAACTTAGGGTGATACAGGGGGGAGCCTCCGTTATCTTTTGTGATAATCAAGTTGCGATCCAATTGACCAAGAGTATGATGTATCACGAGTGAACAAAACACAACGACATTCGGTATCATTTTGTGCATGATGAGGTTGATAAGGCTCCGTTATAGTGAAGAAAGTACCAATGGCGGATAATCCAACAAATATGTTGACCAAACCAATTCCTTTGACCAAGTTCAAGCATTGTTTGGACTTACTTTTTCGCCATTTGAGTTACTTATGCGGAGTTGGTGGCGTTTCATCCTTTGTTTCCTGCATTGAGCATGCTCACGTGGTCTTAAGGGTGTGCGTTGTAGATGATGTCATTTGACGGGTGGCCTTGTATGGTTACTCTTGATGGTGAGGGAGAGAGATCTTGTGACGTTTGGTAAAACGCTATTCGGAGATTTGAAGTCAAGATAGAGATTTGTTATATTTTGACTTTCAAATAAAAGATAAGAGTAGTTTGGACCATGTGCTTTTGTTTTAGAGTTTTCAAGAGGGGGCTATAAAAGGGATGTAACGCTTACTTTCGCTTCTATCCCGAGCTTTTCATTTCTGCTTCAAACCCTTTGTTTTTTACTTTTGCTTATTAGATCTCTAGATTTTTTATTGTACGCTTGCATTTATTATTGAAGATAGTGAAACCCCTATCTCCAGCGGTTTTTCCCCTTTCGATTTTCCACATATATTGTGTTTTGTGCTTTTTTTTTTTTTTACTTGCATCCTTTGCTATTTCGTGCTTGAATTCGTGCATTTCTTAGTGTTTCCAAAACAATTATTGATCTCGAGTAAAGCTAAAATGAATACTTTGAAAAAAAAAAATCTAACAATAATCACTTGTATAAATTGAAATAATTAATTGATAAAAAAATATATTCATCATCGGTAATAGTTTATGTCTCAAAATCTTTCGTGGACGATGAAAACATTTTCGTTTATTCATTTTTGTATGCGAAACGGGTAATTATTTTAAAAAAATATTTAATAAATCACTCATTTTTCGCAAAATAAAAGAAGCCTTTGATCACCAAGAGACTCAAGTGCATCAACCGACAAAGGTGTCAATATGGGTCATTGATCTACTTTTTAACTCACTTTTATACACTTGGTTTATATATGGGTTTATAAAATTTAAAAAATGGGTCCAATATGGATCTCAACTTAAAAAGCCTATTCAAATATGAATTTTACCTCAACCCATTTTCGACCCATGAGTTATAGCCTTTCAAGCCCCCCCCGTCGCCGCCGTCTATCATTGCCCACCGACTCGAGGTTTTGAAGGCATATGAAATTTTTCTTTTTGTTTTTATGGTCCGGAGAGAAACTAAGAAGTGACGCGTCAAATCGACGAAGAGTTGAGGAAGTGGTGAGATTTATAACTTAGTCGGCCTCTCCTAGGAGAATCCAATCGCCGTCCTTAGAATCTTTTAAAAATTTTAAAAAAATTTTAAAATAAAAAAAAATCCCTAGAATTTTTATTGCATAATAGTATTTAGTAATATATTTTTAATTTTATTTACTAATTTTTTATTGTTTAAATTTCTTTTTTTGTTTGATGTGAAGTTTTTATCCGAGTAACATATACATGTGAAGAGTTTAAAATAAGTTAAATGAGTTGTATAGGTTTTCCTAAAATATGAGTGTTTTTTTGTAATATGGGTAAAAACGGATAGGGTCGGCTATGGGTCAGTTGTGGATCGGGTCGGATATGTGTCATTAAATATGGGTCAAAATGGGTTAGACTGGTTAATATGGGTCGGACCAAATCGACCCGACCCAAACCAGACGGAACCCAAACTAGACCCGATCTATCTATTTGACACCTCTAGCAACTGCCCATAATATTTTTGGCGGCTGTGGATATAAAGTAAAAATCGATAAGGTTCTGTCTTTCAGGATCTTCATGGGCCAATATTTTCTTGACCCCACTGCACTTTCAAGCCAAAACTTCTTGTCGTCTTCTTCTCATTCTCATCAGTTACACTCCATTTCTTGTCCAGTGTCCATCCCCACCGTGCCCAGTTGGAATCATGCGAAGCTGACAGCTACTAGAGCTGATGAAATTAGCATGTAACTTGGTCCAATTTGTGCACAAAGCTGGTCACCATCCTTTCGGGCTATTTTTGAATGGGGACAACCATGGCTTTGGTTCAGTTTCAATGCTTGATCGATTGTTGTCTGGACTGAGCAGCTAACTCTCCGGGCCAAAAGAATGAACAGGCATCGGCATATTTCCCGGTATTTCACCTCAGCTTACAAAAAAATCTCCGGAACAGAATACGGTGAAAACTTCTTCTCTTTTGGCCACATTGAATGAACAAACGTACTATTTTGTAGGAAGATTTACCTAAATGAACTTCTCCAGAGATCTGAAGAACAAAAAAGGGTTATTTTCCTTTTTAATTGTTGTGGTTATCGGGGGAAAAAACAAACCTAACCTTTGAGCAGGAGATCATGAGGAACCGTTAAAACAAATAAAACAATGCAGAAAATACATGAAAAAAGTGCACAAGGGTTGTAGATTCAACGTAGTAGCCAAAAAAGCCTGAGAATTATGGGAGAAGGGATACTGATATGAGCTTTCCTTAAAGAAAACCATCATCACTCTGTTTCTTGATGATTCTGTTGCTCCTTGCCTTCTCTTGCCGATCCATTTCATGAAAAGAAAGGACCTTGAGCCAGAGAAAGGCGGAAGAGAGAAATGAGGAACTTGGGCGGAGTGGTTTGCAAAAAATATTTCGAGGCAGAGGAGCTTGTGTCGCTCTCAAAGTCGGGATCTACCGCCAGCGACATGTGATCAAAAGTCTGCATAAAATCCAGTCCAGCATCAGCAACTCCTTCGACGTTTACTCCTTAATTATTGATAAGCGTTGGCTAAAATATATGTCACGTTCAAACCCGCCCAAATTCACTGAAATGAAGAGCTCAACTTTCCGGTACTTCAAAATTGAGCAGGATAAGAAAGACTATTGGACTTGAAAACGACCAGAGAAAGATCAAACTCAAATGACAAGTGAACCAAACCAAACTCTTCTTTAGCATAGCAACAGATTTCTCATTGGTATCATCTGTATTTTCCAATTCCTACTTGTGATAAAGTGAAGCTTTTCCGAGTCATGGAACAAACAAATTATTCGAATTGGTCCGACCCGACAGACATCTTAACGAAATCAGACTGACCCGGCAACGATATCAGAGTAAATTGCAATAATCTCAATCGGAAATAGAGCGGATGCTCCATGAATGTAATGCAAACCTTACAATAAGCATTCGAAGCGGTCGATGAAGGATCAAGAAACTCATCCACGCGCCACCCAGGCAAAGTCTCCATCAAGTACTCTGAGATGCTGCTCGTCGAGATCGAGCGGGCGTCGCTGGTGTGGTTCTCGTCTTGGTAAGCTCCCAACCATAAACTTCTCTCAGCTGTCGACACCGAAGACGGCGAGCAATTCTGTCTCTTTGCCGAGGATCTGGAGCTCTTCATGTCTGTGCTCAATGCACTGGATGACAATGAGGCTTGGCTCAAGGATGAAGAAGCAGAGAGCTTGACCCCGGTTAGAAGAAACCTGGTGTGCTTTTGGGTGTGCTCGTTGGATCTGTGAATTGGAACATCACATTCTCTGCACAGGATCGCTCTGTCTTCTTGGCAAAAAAGCAATGCTCGCCTCTCCTGAAACAAGAGAACAAAATTACTGAAAATGATGGAAGGGCTACCACTGCAGTTGTGTTTTCAACATAAAGGAAGTGTCTAAATTTCGCTACAACTGCTTCCCTTGGGGTTCTGTACCTGACACTTAGCAAATTTCTGAAGAAAAATGGGGATGTAACCAACATTCCGAAACTTACTCTGCATCATTCAGTGCAAAAGTAGGACAAATTTCATCTTGTTCGGTACAAATTCCTCGTTCGGGACAAATTCCGAAACGGGCCATTCAAATTGAATCTGTTATTGTTGAAAACCAGTAAAAAGGGATGAAGAAATGTTTTTATGGTATTTACCTGACAGTTGTCACAGAGAGGGGACTCTTTGAAGGTTGGATGGAGAAGAAAGTATCGCACGTGTTTACTGGCGAGCTTGTTGGCATGGTGGACACGGCGATCACAGTGGTCACAGAGGGCGGCTTCGTCTGCAGCGCAAAAGATGGTGGCTTCTGCTTTGTGGCAAACGTCACATTGGATCTTCATTCTCTTTAAGCTTAGTGCTGTACTCCCTCTCCCTCTCTCTCTCTCGCTCTCTCGGTACTTTTTCCTCAAAAAGTGTCCTTGATTCACATGCAGATATAAAGGGCGCTATTGATTTGGGAAGAAGAGACAAAATGGTATGGGCATGGAGGCTTTAAGGATAATGGCTGAACAGCTAGGAGAAGGGGCACTTTTCTTGGTAGAAGTCGCCGGATGATCTCTCTGTCTCTCTCTCCTTGTTCTTCTTGAGTTAAGACGAGGAAGCAAGTTGGGTCTGAGAATATGGCTTTTCTCCTTTTGTACCCTTCCTCAAGCTGAAAAGGTCTAGTTTTGGTGGGGACTCTCATATGATGAAAAAACAAAAAAACTATCATTTGGATTGAGTATGATGAATCGATCGAATCAGGAATCGCTCAAATCGAATCGGAACGTCCTGTTTGGTCCGGTTCCCGAGGACTCTAGAATGGTTCCTAAGAACCGGTTACGGTCAGTCCGATTTCCGGTTCTAGAAGGGAACCGGACATAATAATATTTTTTTAAAAGAAATTACTTGAATGTAAACGTAAATCTAAACCTAAGATGCTTAGCATGACTTCTAAATTTAGTGACAACGCGATGCAATTCATGAGAGGTGGTATGTTGTATTTGTCGCCAGCTAGAAAATTTAACGACAAATCACAGAAATTGCAATCGGTCCATGGTTAGATTGCCCGAATATCGAACGGTCCAATCTCAAGATCATCCGGTTCGATTCCCGATCCTTCAAGCTCGAGAACCGGTCCTCCCAGTTTGGTTCCCGATTTTGGGATGGGATTGGATCGGGCTGAGAATCGAGGATTCCTACTATCACTCTCATGCTGTGTGAGAGATTGAGAGAGCACGGTAAGCATTGACATGCACATTTACTGATCCGCCTTAACTACTATATTAGATGGAGAGAGAGAGAGCTTATGACAGACCAGAGCTGGCTCTTTCCATACCCATGAACAAGTTGACAATGAATGTGGCTATTGATATGACATGGGCATTTTCTCTCTAGTTTTTATGCCTGTGTATTCATTATGACAGAAAGCTGTATGATCATGCCCTCTCCAATCAAAGATAATGCACAAATTAAAAAGTGCGTTCAGAGAAAGAAAAAAAAATCTAGACAATTCTTAATACTCGTTTGAATAAACTTTTGTTATTTGTTTCATATAAAGCTTGTGGCTAACATATTTTATTTTCTTTTTCAAATCCTAAACTCTCGAAATTTTTACAGCGCCCAAATATTAACATGTAAAATTCATATATAATTTTTGTAATTGTATTTAATAATATTTTAAGTTTTAACGGGGAAATCTAAGAAACATTTTTACTTTTTAATGAAATGGAAACAACAAGCTTCTCACCCTGTGCCTTGAAAATATTAATTGACATGACATAACTCATTCTCAATATTAAATTATGGGTGATCGGTTCCCCATCCGATCCGATCCTATCCTGGATCTATAATTGGATTAGGGATAAACAATCCGACCGATCGAGACCCGGTCTTGGGCGATCCAATTATTGAATTGGTTGCATTTGTTTTGTGATTTGTCATTAAATTTTTCTCATGAATGACATATACACTGGACTACCTCTCGTTAATTGCATCATGTTGTCACTAAACTTTGAAGTCACACTAAGAATTCTAAGCATCTTATGTTTAGGTTTGGCCAAATTCTATAAAAAATCCTCAACTTTAATTCTAGTCCCAATTATATTCCTAACTTTTTCTTGTCTCAAGAAAAATCCTCAATTTCCAATTTAGTCCCAAATCTATCCCTAGTTAATTCTCCATCCAAACCATCGTTATCATCCGACTTCCACGTAAGAAATAAATCCACACCCCCTACTGACTTGGATTTGAAGCAATGTTCATCATCTCTATCCTCTCAACCCTCATCAAGATCTTTCCTTTCTTTTTTTTCCTCTGTCTTTACTTTTTATTTTCCTTTTTCTCCTTCTGACCCTACAAAGCATGTACATTGGATCCATTTGGACGTTCCAATCCACGACTCAAGAACTTATTTTTGTTACTCTTTTACTAACCCCTCCGCAAGCAAGGACTATGTGTGCAATCCTTAAGAAGAGCAAAGTCTTGCTCGTTCGAGCTCAAACCCAAATCGACTCTCTTGGTGAATCCCCGTAACCGAGCTTGACCTTGCCACCATCTGTTCACTGACGAACGGCGTCAAGACCTCCTTAGTCTATAGAGGAGGTAGACGGAGGAGGCCGCGAAGGCAAAGAGGGCGGCAAGATTCATGGTGGAGAGGAGGTGGAGTGGGGAGGAGGAGGAGATCTTCTGGCGCCAATGGGAGAGGGGCTAGCAGAGGGCGGTGAAGAAGACGAAGATGACGGAGGCATTAACAAAGTAGAGGGAGGGGAGGACTCTTTGTCATCTTGATTAGCTTCGGTGATGTTTCTGCTCTGGTCCGAGTTCCGACTATGCTTTGATTTGTAGGGTCAGAAGGAGAAAAAGGAAAATAAAAAGGAAAGAGAGAAAAAACAAGGAAAAGATTTGGATGAGGGTTGGGAGGATAGGGATGATGAACAGTGCTTCAAATCCAAGTCATTAGGTACGTTGATTTATTTCTTACGTGGAAGTCGGATGACTAATGGTGATTTGGATGGAGAGTTAACTCGGGATAGATTTGGGACTAAATTGAAAGTTGAAGATTTTTTTTTAGAAAAAAAAAAAGCTAGGGATGTAATTGGGACTAAATATGAAGAGGATTTTTTTATCGGATTTGGGCATTTAGGTTTACATTTAATAATTTCTTTCAAAAATTTTTTTTTTTTTTTTTTTCCGTGGTCCAATCTCTCCTTCCCCCCCTCCCCTCCGGCGAACCGGAAGCCACACTAACCAACCATAACCCATTCCAATTTTATGGAACCAGGAATTGGATCAAAACCCACGGGAATTGGACCCAATCGGTCGGTTCGGTCCCGTCCAGGCTATTCCCGATTTGTTGTTTATGCTTGTTCCACATTAAATATACCCATCATCAATTCACTCATTTAGATATGTATTAAATATAAGACAAGTATAGAAAATTTTCAACTTTAAACTTTGTCTAAGATGCTTATATTAAGGAAAAAGGTCTAATACTAAAAAAAAAAAACAAAATTCAACTTTTGCTTTTGTCCCATTTCTACTTTTTCTTTTATAAAAAACCTCTAACTTTAGGTGCAGTCCCAATTCTATTATAAAATTTTTTTGTCCCATAAAGAATCCCAAACTTTAGGTCGAGTCCCAATTCTACCCTAAATTTTTTGTAGTTTCATAAAAAACCCTATACTTTAGGTCCAACACCAATTCTACACTAAATTTTTTTGTCTCATAAAAAATCTCAACTTTAGATCTAGTTTCAATTTTACTCTAATTTTTTTTTATCTCATAAAAGATTATCAACTTTTACTTGAATCCTAAATCTACCTTTGTTAACCCTTCATCAAAATTGCCCTTAGTGATATTGCGCTTAATTCTCGATCTCTCGTGCTTGGGAATGTTCCATCTCTCACGGTCAAAGAGCTCATGCTCGGGATACTCAAATAGCTCGTGCTTGGGAGTTTTCCATTTCTCGATTCTTTGAGGAGAAATTTTGGACAGAGGGTTGATTGGGACACATTTGTGACTCTTAGTAACAAATTGTGATTTTTTATGTGACTACAAAATGTTAGAATAAAATTAGGACTGGATGTTAAAATTGGAACAACACCTAAAGTAGATATTTTTTCATAGGACAAAAAGAGTATATGATAGAATTGGAATAAAACCTAAAGTTGAGGGGTTTTTATGAGATAAAAAAAGTTGAGAGTAGAATTGGGACTGAACCTAAAGTTTGAGATTTTTCATGAGACAAAAGGTGTAACTAGGACAAAAGTTAAAATTGAAGATTTTTTAGGGTACTAAGCCTCAAGAAAAGCACAAGTTGTTTTGGAGCGTCAATTCCTTTGTCAAAGTAAGTGAAGGATTTTTTTGGCAAAAATGAATACGAAAAAAAATTATTTATACATAGTTAACAAATAGCGACAAAGAAAAATCACATAAACATTCTATATAAAAATTCAAGGGCTTCGTTAGCTAATCCCCTAAACTTTGGGGTAGGAAGGCAAAGTTTACAGCTCAGAACCCATGAAAATTTAAATATTTTCTTTTTATGCTTGCTACGATTATTGTTGGGAGTGGAGGGGAAAGGGAGCAGACAGCCCTTGGCTTGCCCCTCCCCCGTCCGTGGCTGACTACAAGTAGAAACTAATCAAATAATAATTTGAAACTCATCAATACGACAATCGAATAAATCTCACATATTTAATACATGTGTATATTTATCAAAATACTTCCATTAAAATTGTTGCGTCGAAATTTTTCCCGTTGTGAAATCTCTTCCACTGAAAGTTATTCTTTCAATTTTAATTAAAGAAAAAAAAATTTGTGGCGACTCTGAACAGAAAATATCGAAGCAAATAAGGAATTCAACACCTAAAATTTCAGTAGATTTGTAAAGACAAAATTAAAGCCAGAATTTAATTGATGACAAGGCTTGGAATATACCAACTTCATAGCAGGACTATCGTAAACAAACTATACTGGAATTTGACCGACAACAAAGCCTGGAGACCTTACGATATTATGGCAAAATTTAATCGACGACGCGATACTTAGGATAGAGATTCACACCGAAATTTAGTCGATGACACGACTTTGGAAAATTATAATAGCAGCGCAGGAAAGTACAATACTGAAAAATAGTAAATTGTTTGATTTGTGCAGGAGGGTCTTTGACGAGTAGAATGTGGCTATATGAATTTAAAGCTTACAATGACTGTTCTTAACGGATGTTACGGGATGGAGGTTACAAATGGAAGTTACCAATTGTTACCTAACGTTTGTATCAACTCCATTACCTTGACGGTTTCTTCAATTCCACTATCTTGATGGTAGCTTTGTTCTACTACGTTGACAGATTACTTTTTTGACGGTTGCATTGGAGATTGTCAACTTCACTCTTTGTCGATTCATTCAAGTTGTCAATTTCTCACGTTTTTGCTAAGGGCAGCGCTCTTTCCACTTTCATTTTGACTAAGACACTCCTATTTTCAATCAACTTACCAAAATGCCCTACCTTTCTCTCTCTTCAATTTACTTTTTTTTAATCAAGATAATACACAAAATTGCCTTTATTTCTGTCGTGTCTCTCATTAATTTCACAATACAAATGCTCGTGTATCAAAATATCAATTTACCATATCTTATTATCATTTTCCCTAGATAACATTGTCAATTCTAAGTTATGGTCTCACATTTTCATTCATAAGAAATTTATATTTATAATGGCTTATGAACACAAGATTAAGTGACTTTTTCCCGAATAGCATCAGTAAAACTATATTTCTAAGTCGAAAAAAGAATTTAATTATTTAGCTAATCTTGATAAAAAGTGGAAAAGAAAATTGATCAAAATATGAAAAAGGTTAATTTGTTAAAATTGTGATCAAACGTCAAACATATTTATATTCGGACCATATATAAATATTAATAAAGGATAAATGCATAAAGGAAAAACATGAAATTTCTTGCTATTTAACTTATGTTATGTCCGATCAAAGAAAAAAAAAACTCATGTTATGAAGGAATTAGCTAATAGCAATTGTATATCCAATCGCATAGCAAATGGATCAAAACTTTAAAATATGCTTAAAATATTTCCCCTAAAAAAATCTTGCACGGTTTTGAAAGTGCAAAATGTGTAAATAAATTTTCGACGCCATCTTGTAATTCATGTTAAAATATGAAAAGCTTAAAAGAAAGCCCAAATTATCAATGCTTAGCTTTAGAAACCTACAAATTTATTCCGTAAACTCACCCACAAGGTAAAAAGTTTGATAGATAATTAGACTGAGTTATAATTTTCAACTTTGAAATAAAGTTTTAATAAATATGCAGTTAATTGTATGTTCATAAGCCATTATAAGTAGAAATTTCTAACCTTTTATATTACTTTTATAATTGAAAAAATAAGACAAAAAATTAAAAATAACGACCTTCTCTCGGGCAAAGTGGTAACATGATGAATGATAAGATAATATTTTTTTTGGCATAATTTAACGGTTATATTGTGAAATTGATAATTTAAGAGAGATAGAAATAAAAGCAGTTATGCTTTGGTTAAGATGACAAAAAAAGAAACAATATATTGAAAAGAGAGAGAGGGGTATTTATGTCTATTGATTGAAAAAAAACAAGAAGTATCTTATCCAAAATGAGAGTGGAAATAGTGCGGCCCTTTCGCTAATTCTATTCATAAATGAACAAATTCTACTCTTATCGACTAAGTTTATCACATGTATATAATAATAAAAAAATCTATCAATTTTCAGTACAAACAAGCATATTTCCTAAAGTGATTCAAATATTTCACATATTTTGTCTCAATTTATGCATACTTCTGAATATCATGAGCGCACAAACATTTGTACCTTTTCACTCTCTTCGTGGGGCGGATTCTAATGAGTTAATTTCACTCGACTTTGAGTTCCCTGCTCTACGGCAAGGCAGTTAAGGGGCAAAGCTAGGGAAAAGGGAAAGAGTCATCCAATGAAGGGTGTCTTTGTTTTGGCGAGCTAGCTCGCTCGAGGCCGACGGGGCTCGAGCTCGTGTGATCATTCGCTAGCGGTTGTCAAAGTTTAGCAATCGATGGAGGAAGAAGAAAAAGAAAAAGAAAAAGAAAAAAAAATAATGAATTTAAAAGTTCAATTTTTTTGGTTCGAGATAAAATCATGAGATTGAAATCATTTTTTTAAAAGAAATCCAAATAACAAACACGTTTTTGATCAAATGTCATCAAACAAAGGAAAGCTACTCATTTTCCTAAAAAATGATTTTTCAAAAAGTATTTTTCTTTATCATGAAGTTCTCCAAACAAACGCACCCGAAGTCAAATTTTTTTTCTATTCAAATAAAAGAATCTTTGTCTTCCTACTCGTTGAGATTCTCATCTACCCTACTTTTGAGTGCCGTCCTAGTGGTATTTTAGGGCACTGACTATTGACCTTCTTTAGGAAAATTTCTAGGATAGATGAAAATTACTGCTACATATAGCTAATCGATTTGAAGCATTAAATTCAATTTGACACATACCAAAACAAATGGTCCATCTGCATTAGGCACACTATAGCTACATGCACACCTCAATTTCTCCAATATTCGGGTTCCTCAGCTTTGTAAGCCCGACTTGCCCGCAATGGTTCTTTACCTCATGGATGGGACTACGGATCCGATGGCTCGCATGATGGACTCATAGAAAAATATATATATATATATATATATATATATATATATATATATATTGCGTATGCAAAAACCAATTTGTAAAATTAAGTTGTCAAGTGATTTGGCTGGTTGTATTGATGTTGATAATGATTTACTTGCTTAAATGTTCACCAATAATTTGTGGTTCATGGCTCCTTTACTTATGTGTGCTTGAATGTTTCTATCTCACGTATAGCAATATAACGTATGGTCACTAAAACTTGCATAGAATATCTAGTGATTAGGGAGACGATGTGCCATTGCGTTTGTCTCGGTAATGTCAAAAATCGTCAATGCTATAAAAATCGTGTTACTTTTGCTAGAGCCCTTTGAAGGACGGTGTTCGATTCCACTTATATCATTGGCTATAGGCATGTATGCTTTAAAGATTGGATGATGTAGCAAAAATAAGGTCGCAAGGTATTGACATTGGAATTTCAAATTGGGGCTCATTCTTGTTTCAAATTGATGTGGGACATTTTTCAATGAAATGATTGGTCTCCCCAGCAAAAGGAAGTGCATGTTGGGCAAACTTTACGGCATGAGGCATTAGTAAATCATTTAAGCTTAGACGTTAGAAAATAAAAGACTTGTTCTAGAAAATAACATCATATCAAGATTCAAGATTTATGTCTCCCTGTAGGATAATTGTACCTGTCACTTCTCTTTCACTTTTATCACGCGTGTGCACGTGTTCCCTGTCGCCTTTTCGATTTCTAGGTTCTTCATAAGTACCGTCTGCGAAACATCATTGCTTGCCTTAGAGGCTTGCCCAAACTCTAAGCTAATCTTTTGCTCTTTTAGCATTACAATATTCCAAATTGGATCTTTCGCTCCAACCACTTGGAGGAGCCAACAAGCCTCTTGAGATGCTCGTATCGAATTGGTTCGTCAGAGAGATAATCAAGGTTTGACTCCATTAAAATGTTTTGCTAAGATTCTAAGCATCCTCGAAATACTAACGTAAAGTAGTTAACTATGTTGCAAAGTGCTAAAGTGGAAAATTTGCCAAATCCAAGAGAAAACATGCACACCTCACTCGAAAGCATCGCAGTGAAAAGATCATTGACATAAAGAAGAGAAAATTGCACCAACAATCAAAAGCGTTTGACCTAATGGGTAATCAAGTCCTGAAGGTTTGAACTTCGTGAGATTTGGTCCTAAACTATTTATTGTGTGCAGTTTAGTTTTCCCGGTGAGCTCATTTTTATTGGCTGGATTGACGTAATTGCCAAAATTAAAAATATTTAGGACTCAATTGATAAAATTAAAAAGTTTAATACTGAATTGAAAAAGCCACAATATATTTAGGACTTTTGAGATAATATTTTTCAGGTGAAAGGGTGGTGCATCTCATCATTTGTTGTAAATATGCCCTAGCATCCAGCACCGGTTTTTGCATTTTAGGATACAATACTAGACGTTGACATCCGGCATCACAAATTAGGTCTCGATGCACGGTACACCAGAATGGTATCTTGGAATTGCTACGATGAGTTGAGGCACCAATGCATAGAAGGGGACCTAATTTGTGGTATCATGTTCTTGTTCTGAAATATGGTACCAAACCATGTGGTGCCAATTTGTCGCATTTTAGCGTATGTAGTGTGTACCACAAATGTGCTACGCTATACCAAAAACAAAGTTCTAGTGAGTGGTGCACCGTAGAACAAAATAACACGGCTATCCAAGGGGCAATAGAGGATCATCCGAATCTAACGATGCTCTTTCTATACCATCCAATGCTTTGTTACTAACGAATTACAAAACAAACAATTCGATATAAAATAGGGCTCGACCAATGTTTGCTCGACCAAAAAAAGGAGAACATCAAACAAATCGACATCTCCCGACTAGAGGTTTGAACAAGGTAGTGAACTAGTGATTGGAAGTTCACAAGATAACAACTTCGACCACATCATTAGTCGCTGCAAGTTGGGGGACGACATGTCTAGCCCATTAACTCAATTTAATTCCTCGCAAATTGGCAAGAGGACGACGCGCCGTGCAAGATGGGCGGCGCCCGCCCCCGGAACGTGATGGCGACACAAGTTGAAATCAAATGGGAACGCAAGAAAAAGGAGGCGGGCGGGATTAGGCTAACGCCAAAAGACGACAAATTTCACTTTTGCCAGACGTGGATTGGGATGACGATGATGATGTGATCTTCTGAATATATAAACAGCACAGAGAGATATATGCAAGTTGGCGGCAATCAGATAGATAAGGAAGTAAAAGAAGAAGCAAGAATCAAAAGGGTCGTGTGTAGTTTCGAGGCTTCTCTCACATGGTCTGCGTTCAAAAGTTTCGGTTAGTTGAGGAAATAATGGTTGAAAAGTAGAATTCATTCAATGAAAAATCTTAAACTGATATATTGATAACAAATTTATTTTAAATTAATTTTTTTATCACCACAAACCCTAAATGGGTACATTTGTAATAAATTTATCATATATTAGTTTCCGTTAAATTTTACTATCGATTACCGAGTTAGATGAGATGTGCTAGCTGTTGGGTGTATTAATTTGTGATTTTCACCCTCTATTTATCAAATGTGTACTAATTTGGAGTTTTTGGTGATATTAACTCAATTTAACGAAAACTAACGGAGGGTAAATTTGTCGTAAGTATATCGGTTTGGGATTTTTTGTGGTAAAAAAATTTATTTTGGATAAATTTATACACAATTTAGGGTTTTTCCGGATATTAACCCCAAATAGTATATACGCTTTTATAGTGATTTTACTTCAATCAAATGCGGGTTGATGAGGCCATGTGTAAAAGCAAATGTCCGGATGGTAGTGGTCGACTCATGTTGGCACTCAAAATAATTCACCTCTTGAAAGATGTGCTATACACGTGAGAGGGTGGTGCATGCTTGGATCACATGAAGGATTAACACACATGCAAAGCACGTGAGGAATTGACACCCGAGTGGGATTCATGAAGAGTTGACATGAGGTGGGAGAATAGTTTTAAGGCAACTCGAATCAAAATGAGTCTTGAGAATGAGTCAAGAGACCCGCAGAATGCGAAGAACATGGGCAGACCCTCGTGATCTAAAAAGGAACTAGTGAATGTCTTATCGACAATTATTGGGATTTTGAACTTCAAGGCCCCAAGAAATTGAGAATGTGGGCATGGCCTACCTTAGTGGAAAGATCGGATAAAAGCACCAACATCATCGGTTAGTTGGAGCTAAATAACTACTCAATGACCAAGTCCGAATGGTTTGAAGAAAGTGAAGAGCGTGGCAAATTTTGGTGCGTAAAAGATGCAACCTTTGAAGAGCAATTACCATTCCAACAATTATAAATACCAATGGGTAGCTATAGAGGAATGCCCTTCCCGGATAAATCAACATATTTATCTTATTTTTATCGCAATGCATTTACTTTTTTTAGCTGTAACTTTTAGATTATCATCGTCAAGTCAAACTCAAGGCGTCTATCTTATATAGATACTACACCATTGAGCCAAACTTTGGTGCATTATCGAAGCATGTCCAAGGCATTGTCTTAGAGTTAAACTCGACATTGTTTTGGGTACGTGTTGGTTGGTTGTTCTTTGGAAGAAATTGTGCCTCCTAAGCCAACCCATCGAGTTAAACTACGATTTGGTCTATGTTTGTATTGTTTGTTTTATTCCCACTTGTATCGATCTCTTTCGAGTTATACTTACAAGATCTCTTTATCGAATCAAACTCTGGATGGGATAACATTTGTATTATTTTATTGGAATCTTTGCAAAAGTTTACGTGTTGATTTTCCGACTCTTAGGATCTCTCCTACCCAAGATCATTACATAAACCCTCATCACATTTAAAAGCGAAAAATGACATCAGTGAAAGATATTTTGTCACAAAGCAATTTCGGTAAAGCAACTTATGAGGATAATCTTTTCCCTTTCGTGGAGTACCATTACAATATATTGAGCTATTTCGCAATGTTTGTTAACTATCTTCCGTAAGGCCACGAAAATGTGGCATGCTCGGAATCACCACAACCAGAACTAGAAACACACATTCCATAGAGAAAAGGGTTAGTGAACATACCTGGTTTGGAATCCATCTTTATGCGGAACGACAACGCTTCTCTAGACCAAGCATTCCCCTCTATTCTTTTTGGTTTATCGCCGGTTGATGAGAGAACTAACATAGAATGAAAGGATGTGTTCTGAAATTTCCGAGACAAATGGCTAGAGGGGGGACTTATACATTTTATAGTGGTTTCGACATGGATGCCCTCATCATGGGTCATACCTCTTCGGCCTACACTAAACCAGCCCATGTTATAACTAATTAAGAATATGTATCATACTTTAATGGACCAACCTATACTTTAATTTCAATTAATGTAGACCACACTATGATAATTCTAACATTCTCCCACTTGGGCTATGTTAATTGAAACTATAATATATGTACATAACTTTATATTGGTCTTGTGATTATTTTTAATAGTCAATTCGTTCCCATAAAGTTTCAAACATAGAATCATGACGGTAATCGCATCAATAGACACAGAGTTTTCCATAGTCATGACTACCTCTAACTCTACTCACATGGATTCAATATGGTAGTGTAGCAAATGACAACACCTCACATGATAGTGATTCATTATGTGTCATCCTCTTTGTCGATCACATTCTCTCTCCTTATGTGTCACTAAATATGATGTGCTACTAGAGAATATCTTTATGGTTCCAATGAACCTACACATGTCTTATCCTTATAGTTAATTTCACTTTATGTGTCAGAAGATATATCCTTAAGGCTAACAACTAAATGCCCTTAGTCTTTACTCAAGGTTTATACATACCTTAAAATTTTCACCAGATGTATGTATTGAGCATCAATTCATTCATAAATATTATATTGCATGCAAAGGAGTTGATACATATAAAATATTGTTACTAAATGTAATAAACATAGATGTAAACTTTGTTAGAGCAAAGCAAAACAGCTCCCACTGAGCAACAACATCCCATGATGCTTCTAAGCCCATCAAATGACATGTCGCAACAACATCTCATGATGCTTCTAAGCCCATGCTACTTATATGTCGTTCAAATACACGAGGGTAAAGACTTTTGTTAGTGTCCCAAAGCAACTATATCATCCATGGAAAATATGCTCTACTTTAATGTCACCATTCTCAATTATTTTCTTTATGGTCAAAAACTTGACCGCCGAGATACTTAGGCCCCTTGAAACTTCTATTGTTGCTTATAGACAATACTATAGAGCTATTATCACAATACTACCGTATGTGTCTGTCCATAAAATCAAATACAACCAAATCTCTAATGAGATTTCTAAGCTATATAGCTTAAGTAGCTGCTGAAACTCATGCTATAAACTCCGCTTATATGGTAGAGGTTAATACAGATTTTTGTTTCTCGATTTTCCATGATATTGTATCTCTTGCGACATAAAGATGACCATTTTCTTGTCATCCCGATACCTATCAAAGTCAAGCATCCGAATACCTTGCTAATTATAAGTCCTTAACATGTTTATAAATCAGCATATGGTCCTTTGTCCACCTTAAGTACCTTAAAACCTTCTTGGCGTAACTCGAGAGATCGTGTTCTCGATTTGAGAAAAATATGCCTAGAAGTCCAATTGCAAAAGTAATGTCCGATCTAGTGAAAACTTAGGTACACATGATGCTTTCAAGTGCACTAGCATAAGGTATATTCCTTATTTGGACTTTCCCAACATCGGTATGAAGACACCGTAATAGATTCAGTTTATCATCCTCAATGATGGGAGCAATTCCTATCAAGTAATGTTGCATATTGAATTTTCAAAATATGATTAGCATATGTCCTATGGGACAAACCCAATACCAGCGAGAACGATCCCAATGGATCTCAAGGCCTAGGACTAAAGGCTCTTTATCAAGGTCCTTCAATTCGAAATGCTTTGACAACATCCGCTTGTCTTATATAGTAATCCAATATCACTTGCTTGCAAGTAAGATATCGTCTACATAAAGCATGATGAAAATAAATTTCCTCCCACCGACCTTGCAGTACATATATTGATCTACTCTGTTCTCGACATAATCGAATGAATTGTCAATGCTATGAAACTTCAAATACTATTGTCTAAAAGTTTTCTCGAGAGCATAAATAGACTTTTCAGTTTATACACAAGCTTACTTGAATCATCGGTTGCAAAGCTTTCGAATTGTGCCATATAGACTTCCTTATCAAGGTCTTCATTCGAAAAGGCAATTTTAATATCCATTCGGTGTAACTCTATATCAAAATGAGCTACTAATGTCATGATCACTCTAAAAGAATCCTTAAAAGAGACTAGAAAGAAAATTTCTTATAGTCTACTCCTTCTTTCTAAGTGAAACCCTTGGCTACTAATTTGGCTTTTAAACTTCTCAATCTTCCTTCGAATCCATTTTCGTTTTATACATCTATTTGTAGCCAATGAACTTGTGATCTTCAAGTAGTTCAACAAGCTCCTAAAAACCACTATGTTTCATAGACTACATCCCGTCTTTCATCACATCCAACCACAAATCTAACCGAGGACAAGAAACAATATATGTATAAGTTCTTGGATCAACTATACAGCCAATATCGCAATCATGCTCTCCCGAGATAAAGTATATAGCATAGTAGTATGGCCCATTATCATTGCTTGATAGATCTTCTAGGTGGAGCTATCACAACCTTATCATGCACTGTAAGGTTTGAGGAACTCCATTGGAATTTATCTCAACAACAAGATCTTCAACCCCAATAGAATTAGCTTATGATGTGGGAGGCTCCACAATCGTCTTGAATAATAGAGAAAACAACATAGTAGTTCCCAAGATACCGATATCCTCAATAGTCTTTGAGCGGATACCCTATTCGACTACATAGAATTTCAGAAACTTTGCTATTTGTAATTCCACAATTCTTGTGCCACCATAGGGATTATAAAATCGATATCCCTTAAGATGATTTGGATAATATACGACATAATACTGAGTTATTCCAAAGTCAAACTTACTTAATATTGGATTATTACTAAACTTTTGCGGGACATACCCAAACCTTATAATGGTTCATCCTTTTCTTATGTCCAGTCCATATCTCAAAATTAGTCAATGGACTAGCCTTGGTAGAAACATGGTTGAGAACATAAAGGGTCGCTTTTTAAGTATTGCCCCACTACAAATTAGGTAAATCCATTCTACTAATCATAATTCTTATCATATTCATAAGGGTGCAATTGCACCTTTTGGTCACACCATTTTGTTAAGGACTCATAGGTATAGTAAACAATGCTACTATCCCAAGTATCCTTCAAGTATTTGACAATTGGCCCTTTATGATTGAACTAGTATGAACCTCAATCCTAATGGAGTTGCCTACTACGAGAGAAGGTAACTAATTTAAACAAGCTATGTATATAATCGAATTATGTGAGCACTATATAACTCAAAATCGTATAAGTACACATCTCGAGGGTTACAACCATCATCATGTAATTAGTTTTGGGTAGAATGCATGACGTGCACTGTAGAATCTTCACATAATAGCGACCATGAAAACATATTCCAATTTACATGAATTACCACCTTTAGATGTATGAACCACTAAGAATTAGTCACTCCTCAATCATATGCTTTGTACATGTGACCCTCCAAGAACAAGTGATGTATAACTTGAGATCAAATAAGTATACATCCCGAGAGTTGTATGATCATCATGTAATCACATTTGGGTAGAATACATGACATGTAGTTGTATGTTCTCGGCATGATAACGGCCATGAGAATATATACCAACCTTTGTGAACTCACTACCTTTGGGTGTATGAACCGCTAGGATCGGATAATTTGCAACATCATGTTGTACATGCATCCCACCATGAACCAATACACAATCACCTCCTTTAGGAGTATGACCACGCATTACAGGGAGGCACCCCACCGCAATATGAGATTGATATTTCTCAAATCCAATCAAGTGTGCCACTTTAGTGATCATTGCCCAATTGAATCATTGAAAAATTCTCATATGAAGGATATAAACCTTATGCCTCACATTTATTATATATATGTAATCTTAGACTCGATGACAAGGGCAATTTGTCCCTAAACTCACATGTGATGCCAATTACATTGCTCCACACATTGATACATATTAATGAATCAGCTCTATACAATCTATATGTAGTCATAAACACGTGAGCTCACATTCTTATTTCTAAAATCATATGAAAATACAAGAAAAATGCCTAAAATACCATTGAATATACTCGTACATAGGGTTTCACATGCATTTTTCCATTCACCAAAGCCTCAAACATGTAATATTAAACTACCACAATGTAGAGCAGGACTATACGAACTCAATGCCATTGACCACGCTCCTACCGGAGCTAAATAGCGGCTTCACGTTGATGAGAATTAAAGGCTGAGTTGGAAAAGAAACAAAAAGGATGAAGAGGAAAGGTTTTATTGTGCGAACGTAACAAGATAGATAGGTCGAGCTCACCACTAAGTTCGGATACAAGACTAACCACCACCAAACAAGGATACAAATACTCAAGAAGGCTCACCACACTTAGAATCCATTAAGTGATATAGAAACCTCAAGAAATGCAATAGAATTGCAAGAGAAAATTCTCAAATGTCATTCAAAGTGGTCTAATTCCAAGTGACGCCCAAAATGGGTTTAAATAAGAGTATAACGAGCTTCTAACAACCTTGTTTAACGCCTAGGAACCTTGCAAACATTAAATCTAACTTAAAAACTTGAAATCATTTAAACAAAAACAAACTAGCAACAACTTTTAGCGTTCAATGCTCTTGACCAAATTGCACCATTTTCCCATGTTTGCAATTTTCATTGCTTGATCGATCGGCTTATAGGTCGGGTCAACTCGATCAATGTTTGGGTCTGGTTATTGGGCTTGTCAACAGGTCGAGTCAAGATGGTCAACGGGTTTGGTCTCACCTAGATGGCTTGTCGGCGACGTCATCAAGACAGGTTGACCCAAGTTAAGCGTCACGTTGGATCACGCGTGCAGACCACGCTGCGTGTGAGCCGCCATCCATTGGTTGTCGATCACTCAAAATGACCATCTCTCTAAGCCCTATCCGAATATATAATTAAAACCAAATTTCACAGAACAAAAATGTACCAAAATAGCACAAATCGTACATACATAGGTGATCGTTACACGTCGACTCTGGCTGCGGAGCGTAGGAGTGCATGTGCCATATTGTTATATATGCTCAACATGACAACGACCATGGAAATATATACCAACCTTCGTGAACTCATCACCTTTTGGCGTATGAACCGCTAAGATCGAGATAATTCGCAAGCACATATTGTATATGCATCCCTCCATGAACCAATACATAATCACCTCCTTTGGGAGCATAACCATGCATTACATGAGGCATCCTACTATAATATGTGATCGTTATTTCTTAAATCCAATCAAGTGTGCCACTTTAGCGGTCACTACCTACTTGAATTCTTGAAAATTTCTCATACCAGGGAGATAAACCTTGTGCCTCACATATATTATATATATGTAATCTTAGACTTCGATGACGGGGGCAATTTATCCCTAAAATCACATGTGATGCCAATTACATTGCTCCATACATTGATGCATATCAATGAATTAGGTCTATACATTCCATATATGGTTATAAACACGTGAGCTCACATTCTAATTTCCGAAACCATATGAAAATACAAGAAAAATGCCCAAAATATCATTGGATATACTCATATATAGGGTTTCATATGCATTTTTTCATCCACAAAAATCTCTAACATGTAATATTAAAATACCACAATGTAGAGCGGGGACCATACGAACTCAATGCCACCGACTACGCTCCTATCGAAGTTAAATAGCGCCCTTACGTGCTCTTACTTGAACCGGTTCGAGAATCGATTCGGTCGGTTCCCTAGTCTCAACTCCCGGGCGGTCCGGCCGGTTTGTAGGTCGGTCAACTCGGTCAATGTTTGGGTTGGGTCATTGAACAGGTCGGGTCAAGCTGGTCAATGAGTCTAGTCTCACCAGGATAGCGCGTCACTAACGTCATCAAGACGGGTGACCTAAGTCAACCGTCGCATCGGATCACGCTTGTAGATCGCGCGGCCGCATGAGCCACAATCCATCGATCATCGAACACTCAAAATTACCATCTCTCTAAGCTCTATCCTAATATATAATCAAAATCTTACGTATACCGGTGATCGTTACACGTCGAATCCACTTGTGGAGCGTAGGGGTGCATACGGCCATTCCCGATCTTCACCGGAAGTGTAAGAAAACTCATTTTTCTCGTATCGACGAGACGAGTTTGAATATGTAATCAAAAATAAATTTCATCGAGATGAAAATTTCTAAAACATTACGAAGCGAGAATGGTTTCCATTCTCGTTAAGCGGCTTCGATACCAAATGTAAGGCCACAAAAATGTGGCATGCCTAGGATTGCTATAACTAGAACTAGGAACACATGTGTCGCAGAGAAAATGGTTAGCGAACATCCCGATTTGGAATCCATCTTTATGTGGAACGACAATGATTATTGAAACCAAGCCTTCCCCTCTATTCTTTTTTGTTTGTCGTTGACCGATGAGAGAAACACCATAGAACGAAAGGGTGCGTTTTGAAATATTCGAGAAAAATGGTGGAGGGGGGACTTGTGCCTTTTATAGTGGTTTCGGTGCGGACGCTCTCTTCTCGAGTTGTGCCTCTTCGGCCTACATTAAGCCGGTGTTGACACTTGATTTTCAATTCCAAGAAAAATAGAAAATGGCCAAGATCAACTGGCCATGGACTATTTCGGGTAATTTAATTCCCGGACCTTCAAGAAATGATGATTTCGCCCCTCCGGCAAATCGTCCCCAAAAATTCAAAGAAAATTCCAACAAATAGAAAATGGCCACAATCAACGGGCCACCGGACTATTTCGGGTAATTTAATTCTCAAACCTTCGAAAAGTGAAGATTTCGCCCCTCGGGCAAATCGTCCCCAAACAATTTCAAGAAAATTCCAAAAAATAGAAAATGGCCACGATCAACGGGCCACGAGACTATTTTGGGTAATTTAATTCCCGAACCTTCAAAAAATGAAGATTTCACCCCTCGGGCAAATCTTCCCCAAAAAATTCAAAAAAAATAGAAAATGGTGACGATCAATCGGCCATGGACTGTTTCGGGTAATTTAATTCCCAAACTTTCAAAAAATGACAATTTCGCCCCTCGAGCAAATCGACCCAAAAAATTCCAACAAAATTCAAAAAAATAGAAAATGGCCACGATCAACGGGCCACCGACTATTTCAGGTAATTTAATTTCCGAACCTTCAAAAAATGAAAATTTTGCCCCTCGGGCAAATCGTCCCCAAAAATTTCAAAAAATAGAAAATGGCCACGATCAACGGGCCACGGACTATTTCGGGTAATTTAATTCTCGAACCTTCAAAAAATGAAGATTTCGTCCCTCGGGCAAATTGTCCTAAAAAATTCCAAAAAATTTCAAAAAATATAAAATGGCCACGATCAACTGGTCATGGACTATTTCGGGTAATTTAATTTCCGAACCTTCAAAAAATGACGATTTCGCCCCTCTAGCGAATCATCCCCAAACGTTCCCAAACTACCCATCACCCTTCTACTAGGAAGCCCCCAATTGAATTTGATGCGTATTGATGTGATTTATGCACTTGATGGGATTTATTGATTATGATTGATAGGATTAGTCTTCCGATCTATATGAAACCCTAAATTGAACCTCCCTCACCCGAAATTACATCCGCATGAAATCTTAATTAGGAAAATCACTCGCGTTAGGTACCGAAAGGGCGCTGGTAACGACATCAACGTAACCAAGTCTCCAAACTCAAAATCTGCCGGGTTCCGTAGAACCGATCGACCTCTCCCAATCGTTCGGTGAGGTTTCCGGTCCACCTTCCAAGAAGGACCGGTGGCGACTCCAAATCCATACACACATTGCACATCCCACCACGATCACCCCAAGGTCGAACCCAATTGACTCTCATCGTCGAAATACATTCAATCAACTCTCGCCGCGATTTGGTATGGGCTTGGGAGGGTCCGTTCCGAGAAAGGCCCGAAGGCCTCCTTATCGATGAGGCGGAAACCCGATCGGTAATCCATTAGCCCCCAAAATAAAGAAAAGAAAACGGGTCGCGACAGCCGGTCCATATTATAACTAAGTAAGAATATGTATCATATTTTAATGGACCAACCTATACTTTAATTTCAATTAATATAGACAACTTTATGATAATTATAACATCATCGCGATCAATCATATCACGTACTTCACATTATGATGTGGGATTTTATTGTTAAAAAACCGTAATCCTTAACTTTCTTCCACACATATCATGTTATATGAAGTACCCATTTATCTATATGCCGAACGAAAATCTACATTTCTTTCCTAGCTCGGTCTAACTTTATTTTTATCTTTCGATCGGCTTTATATGGTTTTCAAATTCTGTTCCCGTCTCACTCTAGACATGTGGAGGTGCCGCATAAGAGCTCGGCCTCATACGCTCACAAGATGAGATTGGTTCAAAGGGGCCACGACCGGCCTGGTTAGCATCTCTAAGAGAGCTCGGCCATAACTTGTCAAAATCAATGTGATTAATTTTGACTCGAGTTGGTGTGACGACCATCGTTGTCCTCGGATCGAAGGTCAATGATGGTCGTGAGGGGCCACGGTTGCCGAGGTACGAGCTATATCTCGAATTAAGGTCCACGATAGAGCTCCACCACGACGATCAAGGCCACCAAATCAAGGTCATCGGACCTCAACCGAGGTCTAATCGAGCCTCTATACTGATTCTTGGAGAGAGGGAATGTTAGAATACATTTTTAATATTCAATGTGGGCTTTATTAATTGTTATTGTAAATATAAATTGGTCTAATAAAGAAAAGATATATACGAGTTTCTTATTTAGTTTAATATGATCTTTGGATAGTGTAGGCCGTGATAAACCTTATATGTAACGAGGGGATATGTTTCAATCTCTATAAGTAGAGCTTAAGTCCCTCCTCTAAACCTTAATATCCGTATAAGCTCACATAAAGAGTCATCGAAGCGATATGTGAGGGGCCGTCTTATTGAAGCTAGCGATAAAGGGGGTTCATAGAGGAGAAAATCTTAGGCATCGAATCATCGTAATTTCGCATCAAGAATGATGGATCCGAAACAAGGTGCATCAATTCTTCAACTTTATGAATACGTGATACGTGTATCTAAATGTGATTATCTTGGATCGCTGCATAAGAGTATTAACCACAGCTTACATGTAGTATCAAAGCCTATGCGTATTAGATCTCAAATCACATTATTGGGATTTTTTAAAAAATTTTATTTTTGTCAAAATTGAAAAATAATTATATATTCCGAAAGTACTCGTCGAGACGAGAAAAACCATGTCAAGATCGTCGCCGGCACCGCATTGACGAGCCATCGCCCATCGGGCGCGTGGCGGCTACGTGCTAATGGGTATCCCATGCGTGCGACCCGACATGCACGTTTGAGATACTTGCGGGATGACGTTACAAAGCAACCCGAGTGCATATCGACTCAACATCGATAACCCGACTCGGTAACTCGACCCAACCCGTGACCTTGACCCAACCCGATTAATTGTTGACTTAGGCTTCCCGGTCAAATCGATCGTTGACCGATTAGATCGGGTTAAGCCAAACCTAGTTCGTCGATTCGGTCCAGGAGTGGTTGGACCAGAATGAACTAATTGGGTCGATTTTGTAAACCACCCGGTGGCTCGAGCACGTGCGCTGCATGTATCCGCCTCACGCACCGAGGCTTAAGGTAGCATATGAGGAAGTGTACGGCGTCCGATTGGGAAATTCCAGGTACCGACATGCTTGTATGCTCATGCTCTACAAGGTAGTATATTTATTTTATATGTTTGATGCATTTGATGGATGAAAAATACCTATGGAATTCCAAGTACATGTATTGTTTAGGTTTTTTTGGTGTATTTCTATGTATTTCTATACGGTTTAGTGAACTATAGGTGCAAGCTTACATGTAAGTACCACATACATAAAATTCAATTGGGTTGTGACCGCTAATATGCCATACTTGGTTGAGTTTACTAAATAATAGTTATAAAGTATTTGGACGTCTCTCTGTTTTAATGCGCAATTATACTCTTAAAGGAAGTAACAGTGTATTGTTGCATGAAGGGTTACATGTACATCATTTATTTGAGAATTGATTAGTCCAAGTGTTTTCATACACCCAAAGGTAGTGATTAATGAAGATTAAAATAAATTCTCATGGCCGCGTAATGTAGAGAGTATACAACCGCATATCATGTTTTCTCGCCCAAATGTAATTATATATGATGATGTATGTAACTCTCAAGATAAATTTTCACATTATATTAATTATAAACATTGATTATTTTTTGTTCACCTTTTTTGTGAAGGCAACTCCATAGCTATTGAGATTCTTACGAGTTCTAATTTTAAGAAGTAGAGAGAGGATTTTCTATTTAGTATGGAACTAACAAATGTTCATGTTGCTCTTAATGAGGATAGACCGACAGCTCTTACGAGAGGCTAGTACAAATGCCTAGAAAGCATAGTTTAATGCTTAGGAAAAGGGCACTAGGATTTGCTTATGGTTAATGAAGCGATCCATACAAGAACATCTTAAAAGTGATTTTGCTTGCTAACATCATTGCTAGACAAATGATTGAGGCCTTGGTGGCAAGGAATCATGGCTCTCCTAATACTAAAGTTGGGACACATATGTCGGGGTTATTCAGTTTGAAATATGATGGTTCTGCATTGGTATTAGGGATTATATCCTAAGGATGGTAAAGATGCAATCAAAGCTCAATGCGCTTGATGTTCCTATCCCCGATATTTGTATTGTATATCTCGTACTCAATTCTCTTCCACCTAAATTTGGTATTATCTAAATACAATATAATACCACTGATTAGTCATAGACAATAAATGACTTGATTGCAAGGGTGGTGTCAAATGAGACTAAGCTGAAGAAAAGTGAAGAGTATATTGCTATGTATGGTGCTTCTAGTTCCGGTATTAAGAAGGGCAAGTGGCATAAAAATCGTGCACATAAAGGAACTCATTTATCTACTGGTCCATCCGACAAGTTGGGTCCAAAGAAACCAACCTTTAAAAAGGACGGCAATCTTGGGTAAGGATAGTCTCTGTTTCTTCCGTAAGAAAGACTATGCTAAATATAAAAATTGGTTATCTAAGCGTGAGCCTAAAGGTAATAATTCTTTGGCATTGGTTTGTGAATCTAATCTATCGAAGCCTCATCTTGTTCGTGGTGGCTAAATAGCGGTTCAACTAATCATGTTACGTTTATTATATATGGATTCATAAATCGAGGAAGCTAAATAAGGAAGAATCAAAGCTCACCATAGGAAACAACAATAAAGGCGATGTCGAGTTTGCGGGAGATGCCATTTTAATTCTAGATTCCGATTTTAATTTGATGTTAAGGAATACATTTTATGTACCTTCTTTTAAACGGAATTTAATTTTCGTGTCAAATTTGGACGTGTGTGGTTACTCTTTTGAGATTTCAAACAATGTAATTTCTATTTCTTTTAATTCAAATAAAATTAGGTATTGCAATATGTCCAAATGGATTGTACAGATTATGTTTATCTCTCAACGAAATATACATCGCTTATACAACTGAAAAAGGTATTTCCGAAAGACCTCTACCTAAGGAACATTCTTATGCATTATGGCATAAAATGTCTTAATCACATCTCTAAGGAAAGAATGGAAAGACAAATATAGGTAGACATTCTACCCACTCTCAAAAGTGACCTATGGCACATCCGTAGACCGCTGTAGAGGTAAGATGACTAAAATAAAGAAGAAAACTACGATCCGTTATCTCACTTATTAGAGATCATCCATACGGACATAAGTGAGCCATGTACAGCAACATTGTGTAGAAATTTTTATTTCATTACATTTATAGAAAATTATTCCCGATATGGTTATCTACACTTGTTTAAGGAAAAGTCCGAATCTCTTGACAAGTTCAAGATTTTCTAGACCGAAGTCAAGAAATAGCTGGGAAAAGTCATAAAATTTGTTAGATCTAATCGCGGTGGTGAGTATTATGGTCAACTTGGCGATGTTGGATAGCTTAAAGGGCTATTCGCTAAGTACTTAGAGGATTATGAGATTGTGGCCGAGTTTGCTATGCCTGGTAGTCTTGAACGAACAGTGTGGGTGAAAGGCGTAATCTTATTCTTATAGATATGGTGAGGAGTATGATTAGCAGAACTAATTTATCTGATTTTTTGTGGGATGAAGCTTTGAAAACGGCGCCTTATACTCTAAATCGTATTCCTACAAATTCTGCACCACTTATTCCTTTTGAGTTGTGGATTGGATGAAAATCTAGCTTGAATCTTTTGAAAGTTTAGGGATGCCCTGCGAAGTAAAATTGTATAATCCAACTTTAAGCCGTTGGACTCCAAAATCACTAGATATTGTTTTGTATCTTATCCGAGATCATTCAAAGGGATATCGATTTTATAATCATAATGGAGGAACAAGAATTGTGAATTCATAGACAACAAAGTTTTTAGAGCTTAATGTGGCCAAAAGCTTGCGGACTATTGAAGATAATAGCGCGGTGAATACTTCTATGTTGTTTTCTATACCTATACGGACAATTGTGGAAGTTCCTATCCACGGACCGAACATGTTGAGGTTCGAGCACCTATTCCCGAAGCGCTCCTAATGAAGTTTCTTAAGCCTCTCGGGAACATAATGAGGTTGAAGATACTCCTCTAAGGAGATCCGTTAGGCGAGAGATGATAAGCTACCACCGGACTATATAGTAGATCTAGGAGTGCATGATTATGATATCGGGCGTGTTGTTGACACGGTAACTTATACATAAGCTATTTTTTGTCCTCGGTCTTACTTATGGTTAAATGCGATGAAAGATGAGATGTTATTTATGAAACATAATAATGTTTGGAAGCTTGTTAAATTACTCGAAGGTTATAAATCGGTCGGTTGTAAATGGGTGTTTAAGACCGAGAGAGACTCCACAGGACAGATTGAAAAATTTGAAGCTAGGCGGTAGCTAAGGGAATCAATCGAGAGAGATGGAGTAGACTATGAGGCAATCTTTTCTCTAGTTTCTTTTAAAGACTCTTTTATAGTGATCATGGCTTTAGTAGCTCATTTTGACATGGAACTTCACCGGATGGATGTTAAAACTAGTTTTTTGAATGGAGACCTCGATGAACAAGTTTATATGGCATAACCTAAAGGTTTTGCAGCGGATGATACAGGTAATCTGGTTTGTAGATTGGAAAAGTCTATATATGGTTTGAAGCAAACTTCTATACGAGTGGTACTTAAAGTTTCATAGTATTGTTATTTCTTTTGAGTTTATTGAGAATAAGTTAGATCAGATATATACTTGCAAGGTCAATGGGAGCAAATTTATATTTCTTATTCTTTACGTCGATGACATCTTGCTTGGTAGCGGCGATATTGAATTACTACATGAGACAAAAAGAATGTTGTCACAGAACTTTGATATAAAGGATTTTGGTGAGGCCTCTTTTGTCCTTGGCATTGAGATCCACATGGGTCATTCTCACTTGCATATTGGGCTTATCTCATAGGGCATATATTGATCGTATTTTGGAGAGATTCAATATGCAACATTGCAAATCGAGGAATTGCTCCTATCTGCAAAGGTGATAATTGAGTCTTTCACAATGTCTTTATTCGGATATTGAGAAACCACATATGAAGAATGTACCTTATGCTAGTCCACTTGATAGTATCATATATGCACGGTATATGCCCAGGTTTATACTAGGCCAAATATTACTTTTGCAATAGGACTTCTAGGCAGATATCAGTCAAATCTAGGACACGATTCTTGGATTATTGCCAAGAAGGTTTTAAGGTACTTAAAGAGGACTAGAAATTATATGCTGATTTATAGATATGTTCAAAATCTGCAGCTAGTGGGGTATTTAGATTCGGATTATGCTGATTTTCAGGATGACAAGAAGTCAACAACGTGGTACATATTTATGCTAGCGGTGGTGTAGTATCATGGAAAAGTGACAAAATAGAAAACGGTATCATCCTCTACCATGCAAGCATAGTTTATAGCATGCTTTTCGGCTGCTACTTAAGCTTTTTGGCTCCGAAATCTCATTAGGGAGTTGGCCGTGTTTGATTTTGTCGATAGGTCCCTACACCGTATTGTGACAACAAATCAAAGTGTCGTTCATTAACAATAACAAAGGTCTCAAGCGGCTAAAGTATATGGAGGTCAAGTTTTTTTACTATAAAGGAATGCATACGATAATGGTGATGTTGCGGTAGAGCATATTACTACGGATGCTATGATTGCTTGATCCATTGACTAAAGGTCTATGCCCTTGTGTATTTGAACGACATGCCATTAACATGGGCTTAGAAGCATCGTGGGATGCTATTGTTTAGTGGGAGCTTTATAGTTTTTGCTCTAATAAAGTTTACATTTGTATTATGTTACTTTTAGTAATGGTTTTGATATGTATTGACTCTTTTACATTCAATTAAGTGTTTGTGAATGTGTTATTGAATAAATATCTCGTTGAAAATCCCAAGGTATTGTGTTAACCTTGAGTAATGGATGGGGCATTTATTTTAGCCACATACATATGTCTTGTTACACTTAAAGTATAGTTAACTATAAAAGTAAGATATATGTAGGTTCGTTGGAACCATAAATTTATTATTTTGTGACATATCGGGTTTCATGACACATAAAGTAAGATAATGGTGACTAACAAAGAGGATAACATATAAGGTACCTCTATTATTTAAGATGTTATTCATTTGCCATACTATCATATTGAATCCATATTAATAAATTTAAGAGCATTTGTAACCATGGAATGCTCATGGATGGGCTGTGTGTCTTTTAATGCGATTCTTGCCATAATTCGGTGCTTAAGACTTTATGGGATCGGATTGACTATTGGGAATTATCTTTAGGTCAATATAAAGATGCCCATATATAGTACAATTTCAATTAATGTAGCCTAAGTAGGATAATGTTAGAATATATTTTTAATATTCAATGTGGGCTTTATTAATTGTTATTGTAAATATTAATTGATCGATAAAGAAAAGATACATACGGTTTCGATTTAGTCTAATATGGTGCTTTGGATAGTGTGGGCCGAGATAAACCTTATTTGTAATGAGAGAATAGGTTTCAATCTCTATAAATAGAGCTGAAGTCCCTCCTTTAAACCCCGAGTCCGCATAATCTCACATAAAGAGTCGTCGGAAGCGATACATAAGGGGCCGTCTCATTGAAGCCGGTGATAAAAGGGGTTCATAGAGGAAATGCTCTTGGGCATCGGATCGTTGCAATTCTGCATCTAGAACGATGGATCCGAAACAAGGTGTGTCAATTCTTCAATTTTATGAATTTATGATATGTGTATCTAAATGTGATTATCTTGTGTCATTGCATAAGGGTATTAATCGCAGCTTACGGGGAGTTAGGTGGGGGTAGGGTATTTTAGGGCGGTGGTAGTTTGAGAAATAAAATTGAAATTCGAGAAATCATGCATGCATGATGCAAAAAGTGATGATGTAGGGAGTGAACAATGTATGTAATTTTCTTGTTATTTTGTTGGAAAATAATTTTTCCGCGTCTCATTAGCAATATTATTGTTACGTAAAACGCTTCCTTCTCTTAGGTAGCGAATAGGATGTATATCATCTTACATCGGGTCATTTCACAGGGAAATTATGACCTCAAATCTTGATCACTTATCAACAAACAAAATGAAGAATTAATCACATGTATAAACCCTAATCTAGAATCAACTTGCGAGTTTTGGTCTCAATTGAACTCCAAATCTCAATGACCAACTATTGACTTTGCAAGGATAGATAGCAATTACCATCATAAACCTTAAAATTACTTCGACACATTAGTATCCACACGACTAGAGGCATTAAACAAGTGGGTTAGGTCAAATATGGTGTAGCTTATATTGACCCATTTAATTCATTTTGACCCATTTTCATACGAGTACAAATTTAGCGATCCATATCCAACCCATACCGACCCGTTAAATATTTTTATATTTAACTAAACCATGTAATAATTACTTTTTATAATTTATTAAGAAAAATGATATTGCTAACACACTTTCATGTAATTGAAATTTTTTAATTTTTCTAAAAAATTGTAAATTTTTTTACTTTTTATAAAAATATTTATATATTATTAGCCGTTGTTCGCCGCTACCTCCATCTCGCTCTGCCTTTGCCCCCAACCTCCTCGCGCCATTGCTGATACTACCACCATTGCTCGGCACTTTGCTGTCCACCGCAACCGACTATCGCTTATTGCCGCCGATCGCCACCGTGACCACCTGTTTGCCGCCACCAACCACCGTTACTAGTTAGAAGAAGACGAAAATCCTATTCCACTACAAGACGATTTTGCTCCTTCTAGAATCAGCCTCTTCCGTGCTCTTGGTTTTTGGGGACAAGCTTAAACTTCTCGAATTTCGAGACTATAATCATCCTTAATCCTATTAGCAGGATCATCATTAGGTCCGAACAGAGGTGTTGTTGTCGGATCAAATTCTCCCTCGAAACTAAACCGACTTAATCCAAGAACAACCAACAATATATATATATAGTAAAAATAACCTCGCAACTTGTAAATATGATAGCGAAATGATAAGGAGACAACACATTAAGATTTACGTGAAAAACCCAAAACAGGAAAAATTGCGGACAACCCAAAACTTTCACTAATCACCAAGAATAATATAACATACAAAAGGTTTCTCTCTAGTCACACACTAAAGGCTCAACATCAACATTACAAGAGCATTTCCTCGAGCAATACAAAAGGGGACAAGAAACCCTAATCGCAATAAGCGAGTTCGAGAAGAATCTCAACGAATGAAATAGATCAAATCATAGCCCTCGATTTCACGAACAACATACTAAAATTTGAGACGATTTAGATATCGTTTAGCTATCGAATCCTGACTAGAATCGCTGCCTCTTTCCTTTCTCCCCTGCGTACACACTCTCGGTGCTCTCTCTCGCCTCTGTTCTCTCTCTCCTTTGGGCTCACTCTACTCCACGAAGACAAAACAGCCTCTTCTCTTCTTTTACTTTTTTTTTCGTTTTGTCTTTTCTTTTTTCTTTGAGTTTTTGACTTTTCTCTATTTTGTCTTTTTCTGTTTCTTGTTTTTCTTTTATCTTGCTAGCTGACCCTGCAAATGAGGCGGACCCATCCAACAAATCTCCTCGTGCACCTCATGTGCGGAGTTTCATCATGCCCGCATTATTTTTATAAGAGTCAAGTTTCACCATGAGAAAGGTTTTGGTCATCATATCGGATCCGTTATCGTTGGTATGGACTTTCTCAAGTAGAGAGAACTTTTCTTCTAACTTTTCTCGGACCCAATGATACTTCACATCAATGTGCTTCGATCTTGAATGTAACAGTGGATTTTTGATAAGATAGTTAGCACTCATGCTATCGCAATATATAATAAACTTCTCTTGCTTCAAGTCCAACTCTTGTAGGAATTTTTGCATCCACAAGAGTTCCTTGCCTCCTTCGGTGATAGCGATATAATTTGCTTCAATGGTGAACAAAGTAACACATTTTTGCAATCTTGATTGCCATGAAACTCCTCCCCCTTTAAAAGTCATTATATAACCTAATCTGGATTTTCGAGAATCACTTTCACCGGCATAATTGAAGTCCGAATAGCCACTCAACTCAAGCTTTCCATTTTCATAGCATAAGCAAAATATGGAAGTGCCTCTAAGATACTTGCAAAATCCATTTCATGGCGCTCCAATGCTCTTTACCTGGATTTATGAGAAATCTACTCACAATACCAACCGCATGAGCAATATCCAGTCTTATACAAACTATAGCATACATCAAACTACCAACAACAGATGCATAAGGAATTTTACTCATCTCTTCCTTCTCTTTCTCAATTGTAGGATACTTATTGCTACTCAAATTGAAATGACAAGCAAGTGGTGTCGCGACCTATAAAATAGGCTAATGGATTATCGCTTTAATTTAAATGACTAACCTAATACGGATTCTCCCAAGCCCTACCAAATCGTAACTTTGGTTAATTGGAATGATTTAGAATTCGGAGCCGCCACTAAGCATTTTTGGTAGATCGATTAGAAATCTAAATAAAATAGCAAGATAACTATTTTATTCCTACGAACCGAGATTAAGGATTCGGAAATTTGATTACATTAACTAATTAAAGCTAATTCCCTTTCGGTACCTTAATTCCATGAAAATCCTAGGTTTGGCAACTCAAGCTTGATTGAATTTACTTTTAAGCTCAAATGCGGGGTTCTTAATGTTTTTGCTTTCTTAAATACAATGGTGGATGGTATGGAATGCATGAGCGAGACAAAAACAAATGCAATGACATGAATAAATAACAAAAGATGCAATGCAAGATATGCGGAATTAAAGTCATCTTACCCTATATGCAAAATTAACTAATTAATTAAGACATGCAAAATGACATGACATTAAGCAAAGCATAATGCAAGACAATCAATTCTAAACCACATGCGAAAATTAAATCTATCATGAATATCATGCAAATCTTCAATCACATAAGTCAATCATGCAAATTAGATTAACCTAAGATGATACTAACTATGATATTAGTGACGTACGAAAATGATACTAATGACATACGAAAATCACATAGCAAATATAATATGAAAAAAAAATAACATGAACATGCATAGACAAAACTCAAGGCGACATTCAAACATATAGCATACAAATATAACAACTCATATGCAATGTAATTTTCGAAAAAGATGGGCAAAGGTGACAAGTGAAACTCAAAAAATGGTAGGCAAGCAATAAAAAATAAAAGATATGCAAATTTTCAAGAAAATATGGATATGATGATACTTGAAAAATTAGAATGCAAGAAATAAAAGATATGCAAATTTTTAAGAAAATATGGATATGATGATCCTTGAAAAATTAGAATGCAAGAAATAAAAGATAACACAATACACAACATAAGATATGCAATGCGATGTTTTTTTATTTTAAAAAAATGGAAGGTGAGATAAATGATACTTGAAAATATGTGATGTAGATATGCAAGATATGACATAAAGATATGCATTAGGAAAATGCAAGATACAAGTAGAATTTTTTTTTTGTTTCTTTTAGAATTAGAAATGTGCATGAGATTAAAAATATTAGTCATATACAAATGACATTTTAAAAATATGAAATGCAACATATGATACCCGAAAATATGAAGTGGATATGCAAGATATGATGTGTTATCCCCGACTCGACCCTTTTGCCCATGATAGGAGGCGTGAGCTTTCTTAGGGCTCTCGGTCTCTTGAATCCCTCCAAGAGCACTAAGACCTTGTGCCATTTATATATCGAGACCGGCCAAGGATCATGGAATCGTGACGTTATGGGGGAGGACATGTGGTGTTGCAAGGTGCCCTAGAAAGTTGCATTCGAACCTCTCAAAAACACCCCAAGCAAGGTAATCACCTAAGGTCTACGCGCCATCCTTCTTCATACTATCCCTTACTCACCTTTAAAGGACTCCATCTTCATGTTGTCGCTCAATCCACACTCGGCCATTCGCCACCCAGGTAGACCCGATGGACTATTGGAGTCGGAAAAAGGCCATATGTGGTCACCATTGAAGATAAGGTACCATGCAATATACTTGTGAGGAACATAGTTAGGCAAGCCTTCGTTCACCCGGACGGTAGTCAAGTATCGCCTATAAGTAATCTCAAGTTCCACACTACTACGTCTATCTATGAAACCTCAAACGACATAACCATACCAAAGCCAACGTGATAGAGAATTATCCATTACCTACAAATCTAAAAAATAATGAGTGAGATACAAGATAATCTCGGTAAATGGATATCTAAGCTAAACATAGGAGGCAAACTAATAACATGTTTCAAAATGCATGCAAACTATAAACATATATGAACAGTTTTCGGTTCCATATCGCATTCGCAAAGCATCTCCACTTTTCATATCATATTGTGCACAATTAAAGGTCCTCTCACCCTTGCGGATGAAGCATATAACATAGCGTATCATATCGTGTCATGTGGATCCACCTTTTCAAATTCATTTGTGCAAGGCCCTCTCATCCTTACGGATGAGGCATATATATATCATATCACGTAGTCTTACTACCGAAAGTAGCGAGATCAAGGAGAGAATGCATCATATAACTTTTCATGCAAGCATTAGAATAACATTAGCTCTATGCCCTAGGTAAAGGTCGATATCACTTATATTGGTAAATGAAAATGTGAAAATAAGAAAGACAAGGTCGGTTGTGCTTGATGGTGCAGCGGATCCAGAGGGGTTCCGGTGATCCTAGGTAGCGACGGGCATGTGGCGGTACCGGTGAAGGGTGACGTAGAGTGGTGAATGAGGGAGCCAAGAGGGAGAGATGAGAGTGAGATAGAGAGTGGCTGAGAATGAGAGGGAACAAGGGTGAGAATGAGATGGTCTTGAGTCTATTTATAATGGCAATTTTTCATTTATCTTAATTGGCCACTTGTTACTTAATGATTAATGATTAATCATTACATGTTTAGGTGGCTAGGTTTTATCATTTTCTATTTCAATTATTTCTCTCTCATAATCTTTCAAAAGCTAAGGATATTTCACCAAATGGATATCCTAATCTCAAAGGCTTTATGACCTAATGTGCCACTTGTCCCGCTTTTAGCTCATTAAATTTTCTATTTTAATTAAACCATTAGTTTCTTATTTATTACGTAGTCCATGTGTCATGTGCTTATATATCCCGCCTAGCTACTCTATAAGGCTAGTTTCTTAGGCTTAATTAGGTGTTCTCGCATATTAGGGATTTAATTTCCTTATCTATTTAATATTTGCCACATGGTTTCATGCATTAAATTTCTCATATGATTATCCTATGTTAGACTAGGTACTAGATATTCTTCCGAGGCATGTTTCTCGGAATAATTGTCACTTTTATGTGACATGTTTATTAGGCGTCTTCCTCCCCAAGTCTCACGCCTAGCCTAGGGTATGTATTTATTTATTTATTTATATTTCTCATTCATGTCCAATAATTAATGAGTTATTAACTCCTTTTATCTTTTCTACATTACTCATTGGCATGAATATTCTAGAGATGCTCTTAGAAATTGCCACATAGCTAGTCTATATTAGACGATGATCCTAGGCTCCCTTTTCTTGCTCCCCAATTTTTATTTTATTTGTCCAATAATTGATGAGAAACAAGGTTCTAGATGCCATGTGTCTTTTTCTCAACTTGTCCATTTAGTATCCTATGATCCTATGATCTCTAGACCTTAACGATGACAAACTTTTATTTTCCTTTTCTTTTGTGGCTTTCACGCCCACTTGTGTAAGAAGTTACTAATCTACTTTCATTTTTATTTAAATTTAGGAATGTAATGTATACATTTCAACACCTATTAATGCCACCTTAACTAAGAGAGTCTCTTGGTGCTTGCCCTAATTCACGGCCACCGTGGAGATAGCGTCAAGGTGCGAGACAGCCGGAGTATGGCCGATGTGTTCCTGGCCTTCCCCTAGTTCTACAAATGTAATTCATAATGAAAGCTAATGGAAATTTTGGGCATTCTAATTAAATGGACAAGGTTTCTAATTATTGGCCTTTTAATCTTTGTCTTAAGATTTGGAATCGCCACTTGTCAATCTATTGGGACATCTAGCGAATCATCTACTTTAGGCGCCTAAAAAAGCCAAGGATCGGACCAACTTTCCTTGCCGAACAAGTCGGCTCACGGTCGAGCACATCAAGAGGTGCTGCTTAATCCATGGCTTTACACGCTCAAGAATGTGCCCGATTACCTATCGGGTCCAGGGCCTCCCAATTTATCTCGGTTTAGGGTTGGAATCACCCATTACTAATCCGACGGTATAATCAAATACTATCGAGACTACATCTCGGGACCAATTAAAATTGATGTAGGATTGGTTCATCTCGATTCTTAATCTTCCAACAACATGTTACACAGTCCAGGGGTGATCAGTCCTTAACTAGTGCGTGGCTAGTATGGGGTTCTAATATGAATCGACTCTCATCGAATCCATGGCCGGTTTGCATGTCAATCAATGTTAGCTTGCAAATCGTTCCACGAATCAATCCTTAGTTGACTGCGGGGTGATCTTATGGTCGATTCGCAGCTGAACGAAATCGATTACAATCTATCCATGCTTGATTTAAGGTCGCTACACAACGGACCCTCAACCAATAGCATAATCGATTGATATACTAAACCATGATCCGTATCAAAAGCGATCTTTATTCTTTGGTGGTCTATCTCAACCTTGGCTGCTATCTCGTAAATAGTCGAAATCTTAAGCTTGACTTGGCCCTAAGTTTTGGGGTGTGACAGCTCTCCCCTTATAAAATTTCATCCCCGAAATTTAAGATATACCTAGTGATTGGAATAAGTGAGGATATTGACTTTTGATTAACTCTTCACTCTCCCATGTTGCTTTTTCTATCTCGTGGTACTTGCCATAGGACCTTGACAAGGGGAATCGTCTTGTTTCGTAGGACTTGTTCTTTTCTATCCACAATCTGCATTGGTCTTTCGACATATGCTATTCGATATCTATTTCTATCGTCTCGTAATCGAGCACATGTGATGGATCGATTCATATTTTCTTAACATGGAGACATGTAATATGTCTTGGATGTTAGCAAGTCGTGGTGGTAAAGCTAGCATGTATGCCAATTCTTCGATCCTCTCTAGGATCTCAAATGGTCCAACGTACCTTGGGCTTAGCTTTCCTTTCTTTCCAAGGCATGACACGCCTTTCATAGGTGACACTTTTAGAAACACAAAATCGCCAACTTGAAACTCTAGTGGTTTCCTTCGTCTATCAACATCACTTTTCTGTCTACTTTGTGTTGTACATAGGCGATTTCTAATAGTCTGTATGTTCTCTATAGTCATTTGTATTCTCTCTAGGCCAGTAAGCTTTCTTTCCCCTACTTCTTCCCAACAAACTAGAGTCTTGCAAGCTTTGCCATTAGTGCCTCGAACGGAGCCATCCCAATACTTTCTTTGGTAATTATTATTATAGGCAAATTCTGCTAAATTAAGGTGTTGATCCTAACACCCTTTGAAATCAATAGCACAAGCTTGTAACATATCCTCTAATGTTTGCATAGTTTTTTCTCGTCGACCATCACTTTGTGGATGGTATGTTGTGCTTAAACTTGAGTTTAGTTCCCATAGTCGTTTGGAGACTTCGCCAAAACTTAGAGGCAAATGCGGGATCACAATATGATGTGATCGTAATAGGTACTCCATGTAAATGAATGATCGGTTTGACATATATATCGGCATACGTTTCCAAGGAGTAATCCTTTCAAACTAGTATGAAATGAGCGAGACTTTGTTAGTCTATCAACTATCACCCATATCAAATCATTTTTCCTTTTGAGTCCTTAGTAACCCCAGGACAAAATCCATAGTAATATGTTCCCATTTTCACTTCGGTATTTCTAATGGATTTAATAACCTTCGGCTTGCAATGTTGAGCCTTTACTTGGTGATAGGTTAAACATTTAGCCACATGCTTCACTACGTTTGCCTTCATACCACTCCACCAATAATGTTTATGGAGGTTTTGATACATTTTCGTACTTCCCGGATGGATACTATAATGGCTACAATGAGCATCGAGATAAGATCTCGTCTTTAAGCTTCTCATCATTAGGGATGCATATTCTTCCTCGAAACATTAAAGTACCATCGTCGGTTAACCTGGAAGTTAGGTTCCTTTCCTTCTTCAACTTTGCTCCAAGTTTTCAGCAATTCTGCATCTATTTTTTGCAATGCTTGGATTCTTTGTCGTGTTTCCGACTCGACTCGTAAGGTAACGAATAATCCACATAGCTCTCCTTCTTCAAATTTGAACTCGAGTCTCGGGGTTCAACTAGTGTAATCCATTCCTTAATCATTATTGTGGCAATAACGGATTTATGACTTAAAGCATCAGCGACATTATTTGCTTTTCCAAAGCGATAGATAATGTCGTAGTTGTAGTCCTTGAACCTCTCATCGTATAGGTAGTATCTCTATATTTTCAGGGCAAAAATAATTGCTGCTAGTTTCAGATCATGTGTTGAATAGTTAAGTTCATAAGGTTTAAGTTGTCTTGACGCATAGGCTATTACCTTGCCATGTTGCATTAGGACGCAACCTAGTCCTTTATGCGATGCATCAATATAGATAACGAACCCCGCTTGACCTAGATGATATCACTAGAATGGGGCGATTGTCGGTTTCCGCTTGAGCTCTTGAAAACTCCGTTCACACTTTTCCGTCTACTCAAATTTAGCATTTTTCCTTATGAGCCTTGTTAAAGGAGCATCAATACTAGAGAATCGCTCAACAAACCTACTATAATATCCTACTAAGCCAAGAAAACTACGAATTTCTGTAATCGTTGTGGGTCTTGGCCAATTTACCATTGCTTCTACCTTGTCCGGATCCACGTAAATACCCTCGCCCGAGATTACATGGTCCAAGAATATCACTCGATCCAACCAAAATTCACATTTGCTGAATTTGGCGAAGAGCTTATGTTCTCGGAGGGTCTGCAATGTCTTCCTTAGATGTTGAGCGTACTCCTCTTTATTCTTTGAATACACCAATATTTCATCAATAATACGATGACAAATTGATCAAGAAACCGCTTGAATACTCGATTCATCAGATTTGTAAATGTTGTGGGTGCATTAGTTAATCCAAATAGCATTACAAGTGAACTCGTAATGTCCATATCGAGTTCTAAAAGTCGTCTTGGGAATGTCTTCTTGCTTGATCCTCGGTGGTGGTATCCCGACCTTAGGTCAATCTTGGAGAATACTGATGCTCCCTAAAGTTGATCGAACAAATCTTCAATTCTCGGCAATGGATACTTGTTTTTTATGGTAACATGATTCAATTGCCGATAGTCAATGCATAGCTATAATAATCCGTCCTTTTTCTTTACAAACAAAACGGGTGCTCTCCAAGGTGAGGTACTTGGGCCGGATAAAACCTTTATTGAGCAATTGCTATAATCGCACCTTTAGTTCCTTTAATTCCGATCGAGCTATCCGATAAGGAGCTTCGAAAATTGGCTCTGTACCAGGAACTAGTTCAATACTGAATTCAATTTCCCTTTCCGGAGGTAATCATGGCAACTCCTTCGAAAAAACATCGAAAAATTCCTTAACGACTAGGATGTCCTCCAATATAGGTTCTTCGTGTGACTTATCTTCTACGGTCGCCAAATATCCTTGGCATCCATCACTAAGAAGTTCTCGCCGCTTCTAGTGCCGAAATTATAAGTGTCGAACATACACCACCATTTTCGATAAATTCATATCCAGGCTATCCCAAAGGATTAAGATAAATTATCCTTTGATAACAATCCACATTGGCCCGCTGTTAACAAAGCCAATCCATTCTTATTATGACATCAAAGTCATACATATCCAAAACTACTTGGTTTATCCTTCCTCATATCTACCTATGTCAATTCTACACGCCTCACACAACAACGTGGATAACATCTCCTTTTTAAGAGGTGTTGATACACTCGAGACACCTTAAGTGGTTTAACTTTTATTTCAAATAGTTTCACATAACGTGTAGCTATAAAAGAGTGAGTAGCCCCAATATCGAACAATGCATATGCTAGGCAAGCATTAATAAGGACAAGTACACGTAACAAGGGTCTTTGAATTTTCCACTTCCTCTTTAGTAATCGCGTAGACTCGTTCTTGCTCGGCGGTCCGTTGCACATTTCCTCGTTGTCCTACTTGTTGAGGTTGTTGCCTATTCTCGCATTGCTGTGGATAATCTCGCATCCGATGACCCTGTTGTCCACATATGAAGCATGCTCCAGTTAACATTCGGCAAGGGGTATTACCATGCCGCCTTCCACAATGTTGACATGCTTCAATTTGATTACTACTTAGCGCTCTCCTCTTTTTGTTTGGGACAAAAGGTCTTTTACCCTTAAACTTTTTATCACGATTCATCGTCCGGAGAGGAGTACACTCTCGAATTGACTTAGATGATGAATGCTCCAAGGCATACTTTTCTATCATTTGCGCTCTTGCATATAGCTCATTGCAATCCCGAAGATTTAATAGTACTACTTGATCTCGAATGCTAGGTCATAATCATTCTAGGAACTGCTTAGTTTTTGCTACTGGTACCTCCACCAACTTGGGCGCGTACCTAGACAATTCGACAAATTGTGCCTCGTATTGATCTACCATCATGTTACCCTATAACAATAGAATAAACTCCATCATCTTTCGATTACGTACACTTTCCGAAAAATACTTCTCATAAAAGGCCTTGACAAAGGCACCCCAAGTTACTTCGGTGCCGGTAGGGAAAACTATTCCCTTTGTGGCCTTCAACCAATAATTGGCATTACCCCGCAATTGATACTCGGCTAAGGTTACACGGTCGAAGCTCTGAGCATTCTAAGAATGCAAATATTTTCTCAAGCTCATCTATCAATAATTGAGCTTCCTCTGGATTCCCACTACCAGCAAATTTGGGAGGCTTTAACTTTAGAAACTGTTCTATTAAGCCCTATATGCGACGTCCTCCATTTCCTATCCCATTTTTTGATGTCAAAGAATTTCCCGTGGCATTAGCAGCTTGTTGTTGCACCTGCTACCCTATGAGGTTACCAATTTGAGTTAAAGCTTGCAGAATTCCATCTAGTCGGGGATCCGATCTTAGTGGCCTTCCTCGAGAATTCACCTTGTTGTATAGCTAAAAAATAAACCGAGAAAAGTTTTATACAGCTATTGCCAAAACTAGTAAAAATTCAAGACACAACCGTAAAGATTAAAACTAACAATGTCATGCATATAATGGTGTCCTTCCTAATTATCTAACCCGTTTCCCTATCACGCCTTATCATACCAAGTATTATAAACCCCACTCTTATACCAAACCGGGTGTGATGTCCTCGACTCGACCCTTTTGCCTATGATAGGAGGCTTGAGCTTTTTTAGGGCTCTTGGCCTCTTGAATCCCTCCAAGAGCACTATGGCCTTGTACCGTTTATGTGTCGAGACCGGCTAAGGATCGTGGAGTCACGACGTTATGGGAGAGGACATGTGGTGTCCCGGTACACCGTCCTCGTAAATGTCCCCTCAATCATTTTTTGATCTTATTAACATGTCGCACACGGAAACGATTACCCTAAATCATTCGATAAGTTAGGAATCTAAGAAAAATATCCCTTTGACAATACTATACTTCATTTTATTTATAATATTTACATACAAACTATGTTACTTCCCAATACATATGCATCTTAGGCTAGGGTGACTATTTCGGTGTTGCAAGGTGCCCCAAAAAGTTGCATTCGAAACTCTAAAAAACTCCCCAAGTAAGATGGTCGCCTAAGGTCCATGCGCCATCCTTCTTCATAATATCCCTTACTCACCTTTAAATGACTCCATCTTCATGTTACCGCTCAATCTCGCATGCGGCTATTTGCCACCAAGGGCCGGTAGACTATTTGAGTCGAAAAAAGGTCCTATGTAGTCACCATCGAAGATAAGGTACCACGCAATATATTTGTGAGGAACATAGTTAGGCAAGCCTTCGTTCACCCATACGGTAGTTAAGTATCACCTATAAGTCATCTCAAGTTCCACATCTACTATATCTACCCTTGAAACCTCAAACGACATAACTATACCAAAGCGAGGTGACATAGAATTATCCATTACCTACAAATCTGAAAAATAAAGAGTGAGATACAATAATCTTAGTAAGTGGATATCTAAGCTAAACATAGGAGGCAAGCTAATAACATGTTTCATAATGCAAGCAAACTATAAACATGTATGAACAGTTTTCGATTCCATATCGCATTCGCAAAGCATCTCAATTTTTCATATCATATTGTGCACATTTAAAGGCCCTCTCACCCTTGTGGATGAGGCATATAACATAACATATCGTATCATATCATATCATGTGGATCCACCTTTTCATATTCATTTGTGCAAGGCCTTCTAATCCTTACCGGTGAGGCATATACATATCATATCATGTAGTCTTACTACCGAAGGAAGCAAGATCAAGGAGAGCATGCATCATGTTACTTTTCATGCAAGCATTAGAATAGCATTAGCTCTACGCCCTAGGTAAAGCTTAGATATCACTTACTATTAGGACCGACAATGCAGCCTAGAGGGGGTGAACAGGTTGACGAAACTTTTTCAAACTTTGCGAAAAATAAAGGTGATGTGAAAAAGATCTCATGAGCAAATGTTTTATAGAACAGGATCCGGTGTTTACAAGCAAAGAAATAAGCAATTAAGGATTTGCACACAATGTATAGTGGTTCGGCTTACACCAAGCTTACGTTCACTCCACACAACTAACAACCACAACACGGGCTTGAATACACAAGTAAATTGTTTCACAAGTTACAAACAGTAAGTGAGCTGATCTTTCACATGATAGATCACACTATCTTGATAGTGCCTCACCACTCTCGGATGTACACTTGTATATGCACGAATACGAGGTAATAATAGATCACAAGATCTTTCACACTATGCTTTTAACTAGAACATATTCTAGAGCAACAAAGGATGTTCAATAAGTTCGTATTCCCATCACTTGCTCTTTGGTCTTCACGACCTCCTCCTTAAATAAGCATCTGCGAACTAGCCGTTGGAGCACTTCAAGAAGGAGCAAAAGAGCCGTTGGAGATTGATCGGATAGCTAGTCAATGCGTTAGAGCTGCTTTCTCTCCGTTAGACAAAATTTCCTAAAGTAGGCGATAACTTGCTCTTCCGTCGCTAACGGTTCCGCACTTTCTCGACACATTAGAGAACTATTCCCGAGAAGCCAAAAATCTTCCCATTAGCTATTTTTCGCTCTTGTGAGCAACTTCAAGCAAATCTTTTCAAGATAATGGCATGTGGCATTTTATACTCCCCATTGCACATGATCTTTTAAGCTCCAATATCAAATATCCAATGACCAGATCTTTTGAGGACGCCAACGAATGTTTTCATGAAAGTGCTTTAGTCTTCACACGATTTTTACCTAATGGCCATCTCGTGATCTTTAGCCATGAATAACAAACATTTGCATACCAAAGGTAATAAACTAACCGTGGGTTGGAAGTTTAGAAAAACATTATCATCATCATCCTTACGACGTTTGATAGTCATGTCGTCATTAATATAAGGTATTTCTTCACTAAACTCGACTTGCTCTTCAACTTGGATCCGAGTTACGGGAGATCGGGAGTAAATAGACTTATCTCCGGTGCGGGAGTTCCATCGAATGTTCTTTAGGACTTATTTCCTTAGGTTCCTTCAAAAGTTCAACTACCTCTTTAGTTGTCGACTTCCCGGGCGACCTTTTAACTAGAATATCGGGAGCATCTATAGAGCATCTTACGGTAGTAGAATCAGGGACGGCATGAGTAGACGGTGCTTTGACCTCTTTTTCAATCACAACCTTCGGCTTAGGTCCGAGTATTTCTAGAGCGATTATGAACAAAGCATCAAAGTCTTCTTGAGACTTGATCAGACTGGAGGTAGAGTTAGTCCTTCTTTTGCCAAGACCAATTTTGGTAGAGGAACGATAGAGCTATTAGCTCCTATTTTCGTAACCACCGACCGAGGTGTTTTGGCAATATGTAATGTTGTCTCCATCTCGTGACATTTGTACTTATAGATACGAAACCACCCGGTTCTCCTCCTGTTTGACCACTTGGGCCCGAAACATCCGGAGTTTCTATGAGGTCGACATTAGAGGGACCATTAGCCTTTCCCTTTCCTTTCATGTATCCGGTTGATCTTTGAGGGCTATGGAGAAGGTTCGAGAGAGAGGTTTAAAGAGAGAAGAGTGAAAGAAGATGAAGATGAGGAAAAAAACAAAAGAAAAGCGAAGGGCATCGATTTTTTATGAGGGATAGTAAGGCGGTTGAAAAGTGAGCGGGTGCAAGTGAGTAAATGTGGTCCGATTAAATAGGCACACATGCATACATGTTTTACACTAGATATAATGGTAATAAATCAACACAATAAATAAAAAATAAGAGGATAAGTAAAACGGGCAGGAAAAAATCACATCAAGAGTCGCAAAGCACATATTTCGGTAGAACGGGCAAATTGTATGTTTCCGATGCACTGTAATATTAACTTTTTCTAAAAGATTAGGTGTACCGATGTTTGATGATGCGAGAGATCTAGTTACCATATATTTTCTAAGGTCTACAAATCTTTTGGCTTTTGGACTTGTCATTAAGGAGGATTTGAAATTCTCAATTCTTCTTTGATGAATTCGAACGCTTGCTTGTCCAATGGTTTTGTCAAAATATTAGCCAACTAATGCTTTGAATCGACAAAATGTATACTCATATCATCGCTGTTCACATGATCTCTTATGAAATGATGTCTCACTTCAATATGCTTTCCCCTTGAGTGCAATGTAGGATTCCCGGTCGGGTTTATAGCACATGTATTGTCACAATAGATAGGAATATTGATCATTTATTCCTCAAAGTCACTAAGTTGTTGTTTCATCCAAAGATGTAGAGCACAACAGCTCCCTAGCGCAATGTACTCGGCTTCGAGTGGTTGAAAGAGCAAATGAGTTTTATTTCTATGAAAACCATGATATCAACATGTTTCCTACTATTTGACATGTACCGAGGTGCTCTTATGATCAATTTTACATCCTACATAGTCGGCATATGAGTATCCCAATAAATCAAGGCTTGACGCTTTTGGATACCACAACCCTACCTTAGGGGATGAACCGATATACCCGATAATTCTCTTCACACCGTGATATGTGATTCCTTTGGATTTGATTAGAATCTTTCACATAAACATATGGCGAACAAAATATCCTGTTGAGAAACAATCACATACAACAATGAGCCAATCATGCTTCTATAGAGTTTAGAATCGACGTACCTTTTTCATGCATACCGTTTTTCATGCATATTTACATTCTTCCAAACCAAATTTTTTTACCAGATCTTTGGCGTATTTTTCTTGGTGAATGAATGTGTCGGCTCTTGTTTTTTTTATTTGAAGTCCAAGGAAGAAGTTCGTCTCTTCCATCATGTTCATTTCAAATTTTTTTACCGGATCTTTGGGGTTTGTTTGAGACCATAGAGTGCCTTTTTCAATTGATAAACATTGTCCGAACGTAAAGGATCTTCAAAACCTGGACGTTGCTCACCAAATACCCTTTCTTTGATATAACCATTAAGAAATGCACTTTTAACATCCATTTGGTACAAGGTAAAATCATAATGACATACATATGCAAGCAATAGTTGAATAGCTTCAAGTCTAGCAATAGGAGCATAAATTTCATCATAATCTATGCCTTTCTCCCGTGAATAACCTTTAGCTACTAACCTTGCTTTGTTTCTTACTACATTGCCTTTTTCATCCATTTTGTTGCGGAACACCCATTTGGTGGCAATGATTTGCTGATCTTTTGGTCGAGGAACTAAATCCCAGGACATCGTTGATAGCGAACTATCGAAGCTCATCTTGCATGGCTTCATTCAATCCAGCTTTCATCAACAATGGCTTCATCAATCATTTTTCGGCTCAATTTGAGAGATCAAGGCTAGAGAGTTCATCATGTCTTTGATTGAGGATCTCGTCTTGATTCCTTCATCAATTTCTCCGATAACTTGATCTTTTGGATGATCGATCATGAACTTCCAATCCTTAGGCATTTAAATTGAATTCAAAAAATTGGCAGTGGTTGTTGTTGTTGTGGTTATTGAATAGGTATTAGAGCGGATGTTTGGAAATCCACCTCCTGTTCTTCTCGTTGAATGTCTTTAGCTCATCTTTGAATTTGACATTTATTGTTTCTTCAACAACCTGCGAATCTTTACTAAGCACAAGGTAAGCTTTTCTATTTGTAGAGTAGCCAAGAAAGATGCCTTTGCTTGATTTCACATCGAACTTTTCAATGTCGTCATATGCATTCTTGAGGATATAACATTTGCATTCCAAGACGTGGAAGTAAGAGAGAATTGGCTTTCTTCCTTAAAATAGCTTGTAGGGCGTCTTTTGCAAAATTGGTTTGAGAAGTGCTCCATTCATGATGTGTAACATCGTTGCAATGACTTTAGCCCAAAATAGGCGGGAACTCCGCTTTCATTCATCATGGTTCTAGCTATCTCCTGTGGAGATCAATTTCTTCTTTCTGCAATCCCATTTTGTTGAGGAGTGTAAGCTATGGAGAAGTCATGCTCAATTCCATTGTCATCATAAAGATCCGCAAAGCTTTGGTTTTGGAATTCTTCTCCATAATCGGTTCGATTCTTTGTGATCCCATATCCTTTTTCATTTTGCACTTTTATAGCAATTTCTCAAAGGAATGAAAAGCTTCATGCTTATAAGATAGAAATATAACCCAAGAGAAATGTAAATAATCATCAACAACCACTAGGCAAGACTTACTTCTTCCGAGACTTGCGGTTCAAGTAGGACCAAATAAATCCATGTGCAATAGTTGCAGAGGTCTACTTGTTGCGACATTAATGATAGATTTAAAAGATGATCCGACCGCTTTCCTAGAGTGCATGCTTTGCAAGAATCACATTCACGTAGTTGATCTTTGGTAAGCCACGTACCGGATCTTTTGGTGCAATCTTGGAGATGTGCTTCATATTGATATGACCTAGCTTCTTGTGCCATATATTACCTTCTTTCTTGATGGACATTAGGCAATCGCATTTCATTAAGTTCAACATTTAGCAAATATATGTTACTATACCTTTTACTTGTAAAGGATTGTGTTAGGTCCTAGCTAGTTCCAATGCATTTGTTTTTTTCGAAGCTGATTTTGTATCCCTTGTCACACAATTAACTTATCTTGAGAAGATTATATCCAAGCCCTTGGACTAATGAAACACCTTCAATAATCAGGTTTCCCAGCTTGATATTTCCAAGACCAATGATTTTTCCTTTTCCTTTTCCTCCAAAGGCGATATTTCCACCTTCCACCTATTTGAGATCGATGAACATATTTCTTTCTCTTGTCATGTGGCATAAGCATCCACTGTCTAGGTACCACTTGTTCTTCTTCGATATCACCTACAATTAAAAAAATATTTATGTTTTCTTTAGTACCCACACAAACTTGGGTCCTTTGGTTTCACTCTTCGGACTAGTATTATATCTCCAAGTAGAACTTTTTGGGCTTCATTTGCTCGACTAGACGTGTTTGCTTGTTATAATCGATTCATTGGAACTAGAGTAATTGAATTGCTTGCCGAGTAGATCTACCGATTTTTTGTGCATGGTGATCTTTGTAAACTTAAAGAGGCAATTTTTGTTTCAAATGTGTTTTGACATCTAGAAAAGGATTCTTCTCTTCATATTTCCTTTCACATCCAAGACCAGACTTATCGTAAAGAGGAACTTGAATAGAAAGAATGTGTTGTAAAGTTTTCGAATCGAAGGAGAACTTCGTGCTGATTTTCAAAATGTCTTCTTTTAAAGATTTGCTTTCCTCTTGCAGAGAGTCATGCTCACACCGAATGTATAGCAGATCTTTTTGTAGTTTCTCAAGCTCATCTTTTTGGGAAAGGTTTTGGTTCATGAGTTTCAAAACTTCCTTTTTCAGTTTTGAAATTCTTTTTATGCCTTTTTGTGCTCCAAAAATATTTCCTTAAAAAATTCTTGCATTTCCTCATATGAGAGTTCGGGATCATTTACCTCCTCTTCGTCTTCTCTTTCGGATTTAGCTAAGAGATAAAGATTTGATTCTTCCCCATCACTTGATTCACTTTCAGCATCACTCCATGTTTATGCTTTAAGTGCTTGTTTCTTTTCAAATCTTCCTCCTTTTTTCTTCAAGAGAGAACATTCGGGCTTTACATGAACTGGCTTCTTGCATTCAAAACATATAATCTCCTTACCTTTGCTTTCCTCTTTTCTTTTGAACGGCTTCTTCTCTTCAAAGAATATGGGATTCCTCTTGCTCTTGAAGGTTCCACCTTTCTTCATGAGGGTCTTGAATCTTTTAGTAAACATGGCCATTTCAACATCGTCTTCTTCTTTATCCGATGATTCACCTCCTACATTATCATCGTTAGCATTAAAAGCAATTATTTTCTTACCTTTAACGAGATTTTTCTTGTTTATGCCTTTAGCCTCATATGACATCAGTGTGGCTATGAGTTCATCCATGGTGATGGGTTGAACTTACATGGTTTCTCGGACCGAGGTTTTCGCGGTCATCCAGGCTTACGGAAGTGATCTACGCAGCTTGTTCACTTTCTTAGAGTCCGTGTAGATCTTTTCTTAACTTGCCAAGCCATTCACTATGTTAGTGAATCTTGTATACATTTCTGGTATTGTTTCATTAGGATTCATTACGAACATCTCGTATTTTCCGAGTAGGATGTTCATCTTGGTTTCTGTACTCTATTCGTGCCTTCATAGACTAGTTGAAGATGATCCCATATCTCTTTAGGTGAGGTACAAAAAGAGATTCGGTTAAATTCGAGTGGAGATAAGGACCGAGAAAGAAGATGTCTAGTTTAGAATTGAGAGCGGCTCTTTTTCGAATTAGCTCAAGATGAGCGAGAAGCACTTTAGCTATTTGTTCAGCTATTTGTTGTTCTCCAACAAGTAGCGGCGGGAGCAACAGCGGTAGGAACAGGAGAGCAGCTGCTAGAACTTCAACGCCATTTTTTATCACATCCCACATATCTTGATCACGGGCATCAAGATAGGCATACATCCTATTTTTCGGTAGTTGTAGTTGCTTCCGTCAAAGTATAGAGGCTTGTTGGGTGCTGCGAATTCATTGCTCATAAAACTACCAAAGTAAGCCATAATGAGGATCTTTATGCTTAGAAGAAATACACTTCAAATACAAGTAATAGAGCTCTAATACCAATTGTTAGGACCGACAATGCAACCTAGAAGGGGGTATATAGGTTGACAGAAATTTTTCAAACTTTGCGAGAAAACTAAAGGTAATGTGAAAAAGATCGGCGGAGCAAATATTTTGCGAACGGGATCTGGTGTTTGCAAGTAAAGATATAATCAATTAAGGATTTGTACACCGGATATATAGTGGTTCGGTTACACCAAGCCTACGTCAACTCCACACAACTAACAACCACAACTCGGGCCGGAATGCACTAGTAAACTGCCTTATAAGTTACAAATAATAAGTGAGCTTATCTTTCACATGATAGATCACACTATCTTGATACAACATCAATACTCTCGGATGTACACTTGTATATGCACGAATACGAGCAACAATAGATCATAAGATCTTTCACACTATGCTTTTTAACTATAACAAATTCTAGAGTAACAATGGATGTTCGATCGGTCCGTATCCCCTCTCTCTTGCTCTTTGGTCTTCACAACCTCCTCCTTATATAAGCATAAGCAAATTAGTCGTTGGAGCACTTCGGAAGGAGCAAAAGGGCTGTTAGAGATTGATGGGATAGCTTGTCAATGCGTTGGAACTTCTTTCTCTCCATTAGATAGACTTTCCTAAAATAGGCGCTAACTTGCTGTTCCGCCGCCGATAGTTCTGCACTTTCTTTGACATAGTAAAGAACTATTCTCGAGAAGCCAAAAATCTTCCCGTTGGCCATTTTCCGCTCTTGTGAGCGACTTTACCAAATCTTTTCGAGACATTGGAATGTGACATTTTATACTCCTCATTTCACTTGATTTTTTAAGCTCCGATATCAAATATCCGATGTGCTTCGGTCTTCACGCGATTTTTACCCGATGGCTATCTTGTGATCCTTAGCCATGAATAATAAATATCTGCATACCAAAGGCAAATACAATACCAAAGGATAGTTTGGAAATCATCATAATGTTTTATGAGAAGATTCTTCAACACCTACGTCGATAGTCGAAAATGTGAAAATAAGAAAGACAAGGTTGGTTGTGCTTGATGGCGCGGTGGATCCGGAGGGGTTCCGACGATCCTAGGAAGCGATAGGCATGTGGCGGTGCGAGGTAAAGGGGCATCGGCGGTGGTGAATGAGGGTGCCGAGAAGGAGAGATAAGAGTGATATAGAGAGTGGTCGAGAATGAGGGGGGAAAGGGTGAGAATGAGATGGTCTTCAGCCTATTTATAATGGCAAATTTTCATTTATCTTAATTAGCCGCTTGTTACTTAATGATTAAGGATTAATCATTACATGTATAGGTGGCTAGGTTTTGTCATTTTCTATTTCAATTATTTGTCTCTCACCATCTTTCAAGAGCTATGGATATTTTTCCAAATGGTATCCTAATCTCATAGGCTTTATGACCTAATGTGCCACTTGTCCTGCTCTTAGCTCATTAAAATTTCTATTTTAATTTAACCATTAGTTTCTAATTTATTAAATAGTCCATTTGTCATGTGCTTATATATTCCCCCTAGCTACTCTATAAGGCTAGTTTCTTAGGCTTCATTAGGTGTCCATGCCTATTAGGGATTTAATTTCCTTATTTATTTAATTTTTGCCACATGGCTTCATGCATTAAATCTCTCATATAATTACCCTATATTAGACTAGGTAATAGATATGCTTATAAGGCATGTTTCTAGAATAATTGTCAATTTTATGTCACATGTTTATTAGGAGTCTTCCTCCCCAAGTCTCACGCCTAGCCTAGGGTATCTATTGATTTTTATCATTCATGTCCAATAATTAATGAGTTATTAACTTCTTTTATTTTTTCTACATTAATCAATAGCATGAATATGCTAGAGATGCTCTTACAAATTGCTACATAGCTAGTCCATATTAGACTATGATCCTAGGCTCCTTTTTCTTGCTCCCCAAGCCAAAATTATACACTTTTTAGTTTATTTATCCAATAATTGATGAGAAAAAGGGTTCTAGATGCTATGTGTCTTTTCCTCAACTTGTCCATTTAGCTATCCTATGATCCCATATTCTCTAGATCTTAATGATGATAAACTTTTATTTTCCTTTTCTTTTATGGCTTCCACACCCACTTGTGTAAGAAGTTACTAATCTTTTTTAGGAATGTAATGTATACATTTCAGCACTTATTAACACCGCCTTAACCAAGGAGGTTTCTCGGTGGTTGTCCTAATTCACGATTGCTGTGAGATAGTGTCAAGGTACGGGACGGCCGGAGCATGGCCGGTGTGTTCCTGGCCTCCCCCTAGTTCTATAGATGTAATTCGTAATGAAAGCTAATGGCAATTTGGGCATTCTATTTCAATGGACAAGGTTATCTAATGATTGGCCTTTTAATCCTTATCTATTGGGATATCTTAAGAATGTGCCTAGTTACCTATCGGATCAAGGACCTCCCAATTTATCTCGGTTTAGGGTTGGAAACACCCGTTCCTAAACTGACGGTATAATAGAACACTATTGAGACCACATCTCATGACCAATTAAAATTAATGTAGGATTGGTTCGTCTCAATCCGTAGTCTTCCAATAACTCATCACAGAGTCCAGGGTGATCAATCCTTGATTAGTTCGTGGGTGGTACGGGGTTCTAATATGAATCGGCCCTTATCGAATCCATGGCCAGGTCGGATGTCAATCAACGTCAACTTGCAAATCATTCCACGAATCAATCCCGGGTCGATCGTAGGGTGATCCTCTCGTCGATTCGCAGCTAAGTGAGATCGATTGCAACCGATCGATGCTTGATTTAAGATCGCCATACAACCGACCCTCAACCAATAGCATAACCGATTGATATGCTAAGTCATGATCCGTATACAAGGGGATCTCTATTCTTTGGTGACCTATCTCAACCCTTGGTGTTGACACCTAAATTTTTGATCAAGTTTTTCTTTTAGTTTTATAAAAATTAATGAAAAATTCATAAAAAGTCAAAAAATTGAAAAATCAAGTTTGGTGGCCTTAGCCAAGCATAAGGAACCATTTTTGAACAAAAAATAATTTTTCATTTTTTTGTTGCATTTTTAAATATTTTTGGAAAATAGAAAAGTACAATAAAATTCACAAAAAAATACTTCATGAGGTCACAAAAATATAGCAAAATGTTCCATATTTTTATTTTAAATCCCTTTTCATTTTGACCTCAAGAAAAACTAAGAATTGAATTCAATTTTAGGTGTTTCTTTACAACACCAAGAGTTGAATTTGCCAAAAATATACCATTTGAGTCTTTTTATTTGTAACTTTCACATATTTTGAGTCAAGACATTCAATTTCAATCCTCTGCAGTTTCAATTTAACCAATTTCACCCTTAATTGTGCGAATTGCACGGATTGGGCAAAAATCCCCAAATCTTTGTAATTTAGTCCCTGGAATTTCCAATTTTTGAAATTACTTTTAATCTAGGGACTTTCACAACAAAATTGGACTGCCTTCCAAGGTTTTCATATGCTCTGAATCGATTGGCGGGGGAATTGGATCCAATTTGATCAATTGGGCACTCAACTGAACTTTTCCCCAATTTGATCAATTGGGCACTGAGATGATGATCATTTTCAGAATTGATGTGTGCCTTTTGATCCTCGAATATCACCGACCACGTTTGCATCTCTGTTTGGCATTGATTTCGCTCGAATCACCCGAGTTGAACCTCCAACTGTCGCGGCCTTCTAGCCATTGCAAGCTCAATCGGAGCTCGAGGTAAGTTCTCCGAACCTCATATGATGATCGTGCATGAAAGAATTGCTCGATTTGGAGTTAATTTGCATGTTAGAACTCGGCGATGACCAATTGTGCTTAGTTCATAGCTCATGATTTAACCAATGAAATTGCCTGATTTTCGAGTATGTTAATCTAGAGATCAAGGCGAATCGATAGGAATTGGTTTCGCGAGTTTTAGTTGAGGTTTCGCCGTTAGATCGTCGCTGGAAGTTCTCGGCCGTCCGTTGAGTCACCGGCTAGAGGTTGAAGAAACGAAGTCTACTTGCGGCAGTCAACAGGTTAAATTCCTAGATGGCGGCGGGATTGGTCCCAGTGTTGTCTAGTCGGCTTTGCCGTTGGAGCGAATAAGGTGAGTCGGATTTGATGCGACGGTCACGATATATAGATTAGTTTGATTCGGGCCGTTAGATTTGAGTTTTTTGTATTTTTGATATTTCGTTTATCAATTCGAAAATAAAAAATGGAAACGGCGCTGTTTAGGTTAATGAATGGGCGACGTCGTTTAGAGTACGAGCCGGATGCGGCGTCGTTTTGTACATGGGGCGAGGTGATCGAGTGCGGTGAGGCATACGTAGACACGAGTGAGCGAACGGTTGAGATCAATTCCGGGTTTAATCCCGGCCGTCCGTTTTATTTTAGTATTTTCGGATATTAGAAAAATATTTTAAAAAATCCAAAAAATTAGAATAAATAGAAAACGGTGTCGTTTAGGTCGAGCGGGTCGCGAGTTGGGTCGAGGTCGGGTTGACCGGGTTGACTCGGTCCGGAAAATTAACAAAAAAATTCATAAAAGTTTTCTAAAAATATAAAAAAATCAATAATAATAATAAATTCATAAAAATTCTCATATTTTCCCAAAAAATTTCTAAAAAAATGTCTAGATCGATTCGGGACTCTTATAGTTTGGATCGAAAATTTTTGAAGTTACGGGGGGTCGCTTTACATAGATCCAAAAAATTATTGATTTTTAGAAAATAAATAAAAAATTCCAAAATATTTTGAAAAATCACAAAAAATGGGAAATGGCTACATTCAACTGGCCCGATCCTATTTTGTGATTTTTGGGTCCCGAACCTTTCGAATGACCATTTTACCCTTCCGGATACTTGGCCCCCCCAAAAATTTTCCGAACCATCCCGAACTTGAATAGATCTTTCCATGAGCCGACGGGGCCATGCTAGATATGCCATGCTCGTTGGATTGACCGACTTGATTGTGATTACTCATGATTGCGCATTTAATTTTTTGATTGTGATTGATAGGATAGAAATTCCCGTTTGCATGACAACTTTAGATCGTTAAAGCCTACTTCACTTTGAATATCGTCTGCATGAATTCTTAGGTTAGAAAATCACTCAACTTCGGTAACCGAAAGGGCGTCGATGTAAATCTCGGCGTAAACAAGTCCCCCGGACCCACTTCTCTAGTTTCCGTAGAATCGAACTGTTTCTCCCGTCCGCTCAATAGGGTTTCCGATCATACCCTCCGAAAATTGATCGGTGGCGACTCCATATGCATGTACACTGCGCACATGTCACCCGACCACACTAAGGTCGATCCCAATATTTCTAAATTTTTCTCACGCCGCAATTCCTAGAAATGGGTCTCGGGAGGGACCCGCGCGCCAAGATCCACCGCCAACCGGATCGGGAGCGCGGCTCGTTAACCCCGTGCCATCACTAGAGGATGAGGGTCGTGACCGACCGCGACTCCGCGGGGGATCATGGTTGCAAAATCGTTAAGAGGACTTAAGCCGATGAAAAAGTTGAGTGTTTATATAACCTTGTTTTCTACGAGATGCTCTTAAATGCGAGATATGTACTCTAACGAAAAGTGTTAAATGTTGATGCATATGGAAGTTATAAGGGGTGGCGTCTATGCTAACATGTCTTATGCGAATATGGTGTTTTCGGGTTTTGTGTGTTTATTTGTGCACATGTTGAAGCGGTGTTTGATATAAACCGTTGCGCGTGCCTTGCATATTCCGAGTATCACGACACCGTACACACAAGCGCCTAAACCCAAGCCGCGGATCACCCTTTTTAGGTCGCCTTAGATAGGGATTAGTATGCAAGGGTCCCGTGTTCGATTGTACTAGGGTTGACCATATTTAATCCCGCTCGCTATGCGAGGTTGATGATCCCGCCCACTTGTTGTTTGATTGCGCTTGTGGGCGGCTCATCAATTCGTATAGCGGGAACCTTTTTAGGTCCATGCCCGAGCCTTTTTTATTTCTTTAGAGTCAAACCCCACTTGCCTCATGCGCATGTGAATGGAAGGTTGGTATACCTAAAATCAAAAACAAAAAAAAAAAAGTAACATCGGTTGGTAAGGCTTTTTCCCTTCAATTTGAGCTCGTAAATTTAAATTACACATAGCATGCATCATCATGAACATATCATAAAGAATTGTAAGATGGTTTAAGTGATTGGGGTTGAAGGTCATTTTTTTTAGGCTAGATGGCACCTCAAGGTCGACCGATATCCCCGATATTTTCATATGGGAGCGAAGGGTCATTCTACGTAGCGACCGAGAGCCGATTCATTCCAAGTCTTTGGATTTGTCCACGGGAGGGAACTCAATGGACGCAACCGCATCCATGGTGAAAACTATTACTATATAAGTTGCGCACGACATTTGAAGCTCAAACAAGGAAAAGAAAGGATCCGAGAGCTATACGCAAAATTGATGAGGCGGCCTCGTGTAATCAAGACGTCCCCTAACCACTCCCAAATCAAGAAGAGGGAAATTGTCATCATATCCTCCGATGATGAAGGAGATGTCGAGCCTCCCGAGTTGATAGAGATATCGTTGGATGAAGACATCGACTGGACTAGTTAGTTTTGGTCGACTTTGAGGCATTTCTAGGGTTTATGTCATTTCTTTTAGGCCGCTCCATATATCCTTTTGGCGTATATTGGTCGAACACCTTTAGATATTTTTATATCCTGTTTCTTTTAATATAATTGTATTTGGATTGTGAGTTTTATGAGTTGTCAAACTCAAAGTTTTAATAATGGTTTTCTCCCTCGATTGCACTTAAACGATCCTAATCATTTAGGTGGGATTTGGTCCATAACTACCCCATTTGATTTATTTTAATCGGATAGGGGTAGTTGACCCTCATTTTACTAAAGGATGAAATGGAATTTGATTAGTGCATTTGCATTACATTTCATGCATAACCGTTATAATCCGTGGTAATTGACATTAGAATCATCATTTTGCATATTCTAGATCATGGGGAATGGAGATATCAAGGTCATCCCGGTACCGCGCAAAGAGCTTTCTCAATGGTGGGACGATCTCAACCCGATCAACAAAGCGTACGTTGAAGGACGACTAGGCCGACTAGTAGATTTGATCATAATGGAGTAACAACCGGCCCTTATTCAAGCTTTGGCCAAGACATGGGATGCGCATACAATGACTTTCAACTTCCAAGGCCTCGAAATGACCCATACACTCGAAGAGTATTCTACTATCATCGGGGCCAATTTTAATGACCACGTAGCTCAACCTCTTCTAGATATGGACTCAACCCTTTCTCTATCGAGTTTCCTTCGCCTCAAGACCTTTGAGATAGAAAAGGTCTACAAATCCAACTACGGCAAATTTACTTTCTCATTCCTCTTTGACAATTACTCTTCTCCATCCGTCGATTCCGGTCATAAATCGGAAAAGGTGTTTGTTCTAGCTTTCTTTGCCTTTGTCCTATTCCTTACCTCTAGGACTATTTTAGACCCCTCCATAGCTCACATAGCTCGACAAGCGTGTTGCCGATGGAATTATTCGTATATGATCCTAGCTGAAACCTTCCTTTCTCTAAACCGTTTCAAAACCTCCAAGAAAGCCACTTTCCAAGCATCCAACGGACTACTTCATATGTGGTTTGTTTCTCACATAAAATTTTTTTAACTCCGAGTAGGATGTTATGAGATCGATGAGTATATACATCCTCTGAAATCCTTTCTCAAGTGCCAATCCCTTGTACCTAAGCATTCTTTTAAGAAATGGATCGAGCTTTTGAGAGATCCGGAGCCCAAGCATATCCGATGGCGTCCGACTTGGCCTAAGATTACGGAGGCTCGCATTATTGGTATTGATGATAGTCCTATACCGGTCCAGTGGCCTACTACCCTATTCGCGTGGTGAGACAGGTTTGGTATTTTGCAACAACTACCACTAGATGTTTATCCTGGGATCTTCTCATTTGATATGGTACATGGAAAGCTCACTAGAGAAGCGAAGAAGCTTTATCGGGCCCGAATCAAGCTTATCCTTCATGCCCTAAGGAATTCCCCACTGCAACAAGTTGAATGGCTTGACTATTTGGATGATGAGATGAACATCCATAGGGCTTCCAAGGAGTATATTCAGAAATTCAAGGAGTACCGCAGATCATTGGTTGAGCCATACGTACCCGAGTGCATATCTCCCGGGTTGAAGAAGTGGAATCCTATGTACCCGAGTACATAGTACCATACGTCCCGGGAGTGGAGCCATATATCCCCGAAGATCCGGAGCTCGGATGTCGCAAGAAGAAGAAGATCCTTATTTGTGGGATTTGGACGGATCGGACGAACAAGAAGGATTCAAGCGTCCTCGGCTCGAATAGATCCATTCCCCCATTTAGTTTTGCATATTGTTATCCTTTGAATACTTTTGAACAATTTGAGTTGTAATAAATGCATCTTGTTTCCTTTATACGCGTTGCATGCATACGCATTATCATATGGAAAGTATAATTACCACGGATTGATCCTTTTAAAATTTCAAATTTCAACAATGTTGATTAATATCGTGAAAAAATAGGTGACGGATAATCTCGAGGACACGCAGCAAAACACACCTAATAAGAATGGAACAAGAAGAACTCACACCTCTTGTAGATAATCCGGAGAATCGGATGAACATGATAGCCGCGATGATGGCGGAGATAAAGGCAATGCTGATTGCTAGTCAAGGAAAGTATCCTGTCGACCCGAATCCTCAAGTTCCTCCGAACGTATCGGGCGGTAGTGTGCTAACCCGGCCCCCGCCGTGAATACCTCTCCAAATTTGGAGCAGCCACCTAAGGACCCTCCGGTCGGGATTGATTTGGAAAAGAAAGAAAAACAAGCCCTCAAGATGGAGAAAGAAATTAAGAGACTCGCCAAGATTGAAGAGTGTTTGGATAGCTAGGGATATGAGTTTTCACGCTTTGACAAAGTGAAGCCGTTTGATAAGATTGAGGTTCCTTCGACTATAAGGAGCGACTTCGTCGAAAAGTACAACGGGACCGGATGTCCCAAGGCGCATCGAAGTACTACCTACGCCGCATGTCTCAATTCTTAGACAATATCTCGTTGTTGGTCAATACTTTTCAGGAGAGTTTATCTAGGATAGCTTAGCATGGTTTATTGAAGTAGAACTCGAAAGGCTTGCTGACTAGGACAAGTTAGCTTATGAGTTCCTTAGACAGTACAAGTTTAACATTTTGACGACCCTTACTAGGGAAGATCTTTTGAGGACCACTAAAGGGAAGAACAAGGCCGTTCGCGCCTACGCTCGAGAGGTGGAGAGCTCGGTTGTACAAGTGAAACCACCTGTCCCTAAAGAAGAGTTGGTGGATATCTTCCTCAAGGCATTACCCTTTGAGTACTTTAACAAGTTGAATACCTATGGGTATCGGATGTTCGCACACCTAATCAAGGTGGCGGGGCGTCATGAATAGGCGTTGCGGGAAAAGAAGATACCTAACTCGTCTTTTAGACACCAATATCCCGTAAGAAGAGAGAGGGAGCAAACCGGTGATGTGTTGTTTGTCCCTAACCCGCCTAAATCGAAAAAGTTCTCACCTCCTACCCAAGGATCTTCTTCCTAGATCGTCCTTAAACCACCGAACCAAGAAAGAGAAACCAACTGTTTTTACCCCATTGCCTAGGCCTTTATCTAAACTACTACCCATGATCTTGGAAAACCGATTGGTTGCCAAGGAGCCTCCTAGAGCGAATCCTCCTAAGTTTGCTAGGTTTGACGAAACCCAAACATGCGTATATTATATGGGAGAATGGGGGCATAATGTTGACAATTGTGTTCCTCTCAAGTACAAGGTGCAAGCCTTGATTGATGGTAAGGTCCTGGAGTTTGATAGAACGGAACCAAATGTGCAGCAAAATCCTTACTAGAACATCGCGAGTTGAACGGGCGATGGAGCGACTATTTCCGGGGAACGAAAGGATGCATGTCCTGGAACGGCTGATCAATTTAGGCGTTATTGGAAAAATGGAAGATTCCACTTTTAAGGGAACCTATGTAACCATCGATATAGTGGCGTAAGAGTTCATGATGAGAGCTACAAGAGGAAAGACACTGGAGAATCCCTTCAAGATACTTGATGAATGTCCAAGATGACAAGAAAACTGAAAATCTAGATGATTATGAAGTCCGCCTTGAAAAAGCCCGCCAAGGTGACGAGAAGGTTCATGCGAGAAGGCTCTTGAGAGGGGTGAGATAATTGACAATCTCGGAGGAGATAGAGGCGGCTACAACTTTAAAGTCTTATATTCGACTCCGTCGAGCTTTTTCATTGACTCGGGTGATATAGTACCCGATGGTTGGGGTGGCATGGATGATCCCGAGAGCGAAGAGTTCGTAGGAACGGTTGATGAAGTTAAGAATGAGATGGTCCCTCGAGAATGAACCGAAGGATCAAGAGGTCAATATTCGACTTTCTAATCTAGAGACCCACATACGTTATCCGACGAATATGGTGGCGGAATTATCTCGATTAGCGGTAAAGAATAATACCATAGCAAATGGAAGAAAGTATGCAAATCCTAGAGATACGGCGGACTATTAAGACGCAGAACCGGCGGATCGCGTTGTTGCAAGAACAAAGTGATGATATTTCGAAGAAGACGGACGAACCGAAAGAGTTAATCGTGCTGATCACCCAAATTAGAAACATTTCGCCCCAAGGTGTGAATCCGATGGTGACTTTCCGCTCAAAGTATAATAGTCTTGGATGTCCTCTGGCGCATATCTCATATTATCTCTGCCAAATGGTTGTTCATCATGAAGATGATGAAACGTTGATCCTGAATTTTAAGCATAGTCGACTAGTCCCGCATTGGCTTGGTTCCAATCAATCGATCCGGATTGGGTCCCGAGTTGGGAAGAACTATTAGAGCACTTTGTGCGACACTTTGAAGCTGGGATTAGAGGGTACTTTACCAAAGCTAACTTGTTGAATATCAAAAAAGGAGAAGATGAGAGTTTTGAGCTCTTCGCCATAAGATGGAAGAAGCATCTTTGTGTTGGTGCAACCACCACTATCGAAAAGGGAGATGTTGAAATTTATGCTCAAGTCATTATCGATAGAATATTTCGACCTCATGTATGCATACGCATATTCTTCCTTCCAACACATGGTGGATGTTGGTATGAGGATAAAAGGTATAATCATGAGAGTCGGGAGGGAAAGATTGATACACTTTGTCGAAGAAAACGTCGGCGATGCAACGCTCGCGAGGCTATTTCATGGACATAATCTCGAAAGTATTCATGAGGATGAAATGATAGGGATGGTGGACGTCCCAATCCGTTTTGTGATTGATCTCAATAAGGTGGATAACCTGGGAAGCCTCCCGGTTCGAAAAGCCGTTGACGTTAAATTCGTCTTGTGAAGAAGTGACGGAAGTCTCGAATAGTCAAGATGACGAAATTACGACGGTAAAGATTAAGCTTCCACCGTAGAAGAATACAACTCGAAGGCGGTACACTAGCACTACGGTATCGGTGAAATTGACGCCGTGATGAGATTCGGAAGATGTTATACTCCAAGGGAGGTGGAACCCGAAAAGAGGGCGCCAACGTCGAAGAAGTAGAAAAGCTTCAGTCATTGTGAGAACCAGCGAGTATGAAGTCGTCGACCAACTCCGAAAAATGCCAGCACAAATCTCCCCGCTTGATCTCTTCAAGAATTCGAGAGAAACATAAAAAAGCTCATTGAAGGTACTAAATGAAGTATATGTTCCCGAGACTATCAACGAAGTCTAGCTAGGAGACTTCGTAGGGGCCATTCTATTGAAAGATCGAGATCTCTTTCTCGGATGAAGATTTTCCGAGAGAAGGGCGCGTCCACAACAAGGCCCTCTACGTCGCCGTAAGGTGCCATGGAAAAGAGGTACCTCATGTTTGCAACAAGAACCACAAAATATATGAAAAACTCTCATGTTTTGATTGATAATGGCTCATATTAGCTCGGCTTTTAATCACGATGTATCCTCTAAGCACTCGAGAAGCTTGGGGATAAGTAAAGACTTCATCAAGACATCCAAGGCGACTATTCGTTCATTCGACGGAGTTTCTAAGAATGTGGTAGGCGAGATTGAACCGAATGTCTCCGTTGGGCCGGTAACTTTCTCCATACCATTCTAAGTCTTGGATATCCCTAGTGCTTTCACTATGATTTTGGGAAGACCATGGATCCATGTTTCGGGAGCAATACCTTCTTCTCTGCACCCGAAGGTTAAATTTATGGTCCAAGGCCGTCGGTCACTATCCATGGAGAAACGGGACATCGCACTTCTCTAAAAGGAATGGTTCCTTACATCGAACCCCTAAAAGAGGATGAGCTTAGCTATCACACCTTTGACGTCGTATCCATTATATACGTGCCATCGATGCAAAGATAGCTACTCCCGAGCTATCTAAGCTTGCGACTACGGCGGGAAAAGTACTCCTCGTAAATGGTTTCATTCCCGGCACTGGATCGGGAAGTATGGCCAAGGAATTCGTAATCCCCTGAGTCTTAACTCAAATTATCACAAGGTGGGTCCGGGATACAAGGGAATGGAAAGACATAATATGGGTCGAGGCCGAAGTCGAAACAAATGTTATGGAGACCAAGGACGTCGTGGACACCGAGATGATCGCTTTATTGGCACAAAGGCCTAGAAGGCTAGAGGAAAAATGTTTGGAAATTCCCTTCCCGAAGTATTCTCTAAGGGAGGTAAATGGCTTAAGGATGAAGATGTTTACGATATTGCCGAGCCGGATTTATTCAACCCATTTCTGGATAATCGGATGAATGTGATCGTTGAATGGCTCGATCACGACTTCCCCACCCCTTAGTAAAAGACTCTTTCCGAACTTTATCTTTCAAGGCATTTTGATTACTACATTTGTTTCCTACAACTAAAGCTTTACGATGTTTCTTCTCTTAAAGTACCCTTGGATCTCGTTTCGTGATTCAAGAAGTGCATATTGTATTGCCATTAATTGCATCTATCAATGAAAATCATCTCCAATTTTATTAAGGACATATGAAGCAACGAATTGGTCCAATGATGACAATTGCCCCGACCATGAAACTTGAGACCGATCCGCCATATGATTCTTGATTTTCAAAATGGCTATTGAGGACCAGGATGTCCAAGATTAAGTTCTCTTAAAAAATGAATTCGAAAACGTTTTTATCAAAATAGGTCATGCATTACCGTAATATCATCATTTTGGTATACTTACTCTCCTTGATATGTTTCGGCATATCACCCCTCCCATGCATAACGAGGTTAATATGTGACTCGAGATCAACTCGATGACTACTCATATAAAATTGACGAAGAAGAAATAGATGTGAGTGAAATCAAGAGAGAATGGGAATGTTTTGAAAAGTCCAAACTTCCTGTTTCTAAAGAACCAATCGTTATCAATCTAGGAGATTCGATGCATGTTAAAGAAGTGAAAATAGGGAGACATTTATCTACAACCGACATCTTGAGAATGACGGCATTGCTTAAAGAATATCAGGATATTTTCGCACTGGTCATATCTTGACATCTTTGGATTGGACCGAGATATAGTAGAACATGCTTTACCTATGAATCCCGCGTGCAAACCAGGTTAACCAACCACGCGAGAAGAATGAACCCCGAATTATCCGATAAGATCAAAGAAGAAGTAATGAAGCTCCTCAAAGTGAGATTCATCGAAGCCGTCCCATATGCTAATTGGCTCACCAACATTGTACTAGTTAAGAAGAAGTGTGACATCCTCGTAATCCGGCTCGTTTTGAAGCCTTGAATAAATGAAAAATCTCATTGATGTATTTCGGTTTAATCTCATTCGGGAATGGTCCATCTTGAGCGACTAACCAAATGGGAATGGCTAGCTAGGAAAATCAAGTACGTGGACCTAACAACTTGGTCATGGATGACTATTTGGCCATGAAAATTGTCGAGGAAATATTTTGGACCAATATAGGCCGATCCTAGAATAATTAAGGAATGATTTGGATAATACCCTACGCTTGGATCACGAGTGATTCCGTTTGACTTCGTATGGGTTCCGAACTCCCCGAATTATTTTTTAACGATCGTGTCCATTGGGACTAGTGATTGACCCTCGCAATTGAATGACAACCAAGGTCGCTATGGCTCGAGTAATTCTTAAACATGATTTTAATCGGGGTCGATACGCGTAACTCCTAAAAGCCGCTCGTTAGTTTGAGATACGCTGAAAATTCTATTGATCGAGATCAATCGCGAATCGAGCTTCGGAATTTGACGTCGGACTTTCGGGGGTTTCAATAAAAAAAAAAAATTTGGACGTTTCCTCATCCCGTGTGTAATTCCTTCGCGATTCACCACAAAGAAGTTTCGGAAAAGTAGATTTGGACTAGATATGGGAAAGGACCCATTTGCCCTCGAAAAATACCCCATTTTTCACTTGGAACGAAGGGTATTTTGGTCATTTTTCCATTTGGCCGAGTTTGACTAGTCATTGTGGGGAGAAAATTATTTTTTTTTCTCCCTCTTGACTTTGTGGACCCAATTAATTATTCTTAACCTATATTATTAATTATTTTGGCCCTCTTCTTCTTCATTATCCAAGAACACACACTCTCTCTCTCTAGCTCACTTTTCTCTCTCTCCCCCTCACTTAGCCGAATTCACTCTCTCTCACCCTCCATTGCCGAAAATTCTTCAAACTTTCACCGGAGTCGCTTTGAGTCCCTTGGAGTTGATAGATCGTCGACGAGTCACCGGCCGTGCAAGGACCGCCGGAATCGCCGCTCGATTCAAGCTTTTCCTCAACCGTTGAACGAAGGTTTTTGTGAGTTTTTGAGGTAGGATTATTTCTAAACCTAAATTAGGTGATTAGGTTGCTAAAAGACCAAGGATTTGTGAAATTTTGATGAAGGAATTGGTGAATTTGAGGCTGAAATGATGCTGGCCGAAAATTTGCAGAATGGAGGAGAGAGAAGCTTGTTCTTGAAATGAATAGTAAATGCAAGAGGATAATTGTTCGGTCAAAATTGGACCTTGGTTACTTTACTAACTCTAGTTACTTTATGTGCAACTATAGTTACTTTATGCTATTTATTAATCATGGTTAGGTTAGTTTTGACTCTAGTTAATTTTGAACCATGGTTAGTTATATCTTAACTAGAGTTACTTTTATGTGGCAATAAATTGTTATGCCATGGTGCTAATTAGATGTGGCATTATTACTATAGTTTAGTACTATAGTAGAATTATTTGCACGTTAGAAAATTATTATTGTTCGGTCTCGACAAATTCCCGCATTAGTATAATTTTAATTGCACGTTATTCATATATTGCTACGTTAGCGTAATATGGTCGCATGGCGTGGATTGTATACTATGGTAGTATTAATTGATAGGGTAGTCTAGATTAATCTTTGGATTAGCGTGAATTAATCGGGTGATCCCAAATTATTAATTCTCTAACGTGAGTGAATCACGTGGTTCCGAACTACTGCGAGAAAATGTGAGGGTCGTATTCAATCAAGTCGATGCGAGGCCAAAGTGAGCCGTATTCGTCGATTGTCTAAGACCGAGAAAGTATGAAAGTCGTGTTCAATTAAGTTGTCCGAGACCAAAGTGAGTTGTGTTCGACTAATTGTCCGAGACTTGATCCGGTCGTGTTCCTATGTGTCCGAGATCGAGATTTGTGGGTCGTATTCCTCCGTGTATCGAGACCCGGTGTATATATATGGAGCCGTGTTCCATCCGGTCGTGTTACTATAGTAGAATTATTTGCACGTTAGAAAATTATTATTGTTCGGTCTGACAAATTCCCGCATTAGTATAATTTTAATTGCACGTTATTCATATATTGCTACGTTAGCGTAATATGGTCGCATGGCGTGGATTGTATACTATGGTAGTATTAATTGATAGGGTAGTCTGGATTAATCTTTGGATTAGCGTGAATTAATCGGGTGATCCCAAATTATTAATTCTCTAACGTGAGTGAATCACGTGGTTCCGAACTACTTTGAGAAAATGTGAGGGTCGTATTCAATCAAGTCGTCCGAGGCCAAAGTGAGTCATATTCGTCGATTGTCTAAGACCGAGAAAGTATGAAAGTCGTGTTCAATTAAGTTGTCCGAGACCAAAGTGAGTCGTGTTCGACTAATTGTCCGAGACTTGATCCGGTCGTGTTCCTATGTGTCCGAGATCGAGATTTGTGGGTCGTATTCCTCCGTATGCCGAGACTCCGTGTATATATATGGAGCCGTGTTCCATAAAGGTCCGAGGCTCGGTGTTATGAACTTAAATGATGGTGGTTGAGTAACGTGGAATATTCTAGAGTCACGTGGAATATTCTGGAGTAACGTGGAATATTGCTGGAGTAACATGGAATATTCTGAGTAATGTGGAATATTTACGAGTAACGTGGAATATTATGGAGTAACGTGGAATATTTCGGAGTAACGTGGAAATTTTCGGAGTAATGTGGATATTTATAGTAGGCCCGACGTGTTAAACACGGGCCCCAGAGCACGGAGCATATTTTATTGTCGGAGCGAGGGCGTGGAACGCCGAAACTAGAGTAACGTAGAATATTGGAGAAGGTGTGAGAATTTCGGAGAAAGAATGGAATTTTTCTGGATTTTAATTGTGAATTTGTTTCGTAAGAAAGAGGGATTGTCGGAAATTTTTCAATGAAAATGTGTCCGGAGGCACTAGCGACCGACCTAGGGTTAGAGATTTTCCCTACCGAGATTTTATCTCACCCCGTCGTGGGTTCGTTGTTTTTCGGAGCCCTCCGCCTCGGCCATGAGTGTTCCGCCCCGAGTTCGGTATTCATCGGGACATGGATATGCGGGTGACAGAGTATCCCGTCGGGGAGGACCAAGTTTATTATAGGTATGGTACTACAAGATGGGAAGACACCGGAGAGCTACACTTGGAAGCCTCGGACCTACGTGGTATGGACTTATCGCCATTGGGACCTGACCGTGGGACCATTTAGCGATTTGAAGTTCCCTTTAATGGAGTCGGGAAGTACGATCCTGTGTAATGCTGCACCTCCGGATGGAGAAGTGGTGAATCCCACGGCTGCACTTGAAATTTTGGCACCCGACCCCTTAACTACGGTACACAGCAGAAGAAGATGGCGAAGTCGTGGAGCCTTCGGATGCCGACCGGTCTCCGAGTTGGATGAGGCCGAGTTGGCAGCCCGATATGGGTTTGTCTTTGGGTAATGAGGACGAGGATTAGGGTAGTTGGCCTCATAGTTTTTGTAGCATGTTGTATTTTGGTTGTGTAGCGGGCTTCGACCACGTGCCTTTTGTTATAGGTGGTCACGGGCTTGTAAAGTGGCCCCGAAGCCCTAGATTTGTCGGTTTATAACAACTATGTATATATGTACATATGTGTGTTTTTACCATCCCAAGTTATCGTAGTGTTATTGGTTTTCCCTATGGAGATTTTGTTGCTTCGGGAAATTTGATTTTGTTGGCCTTTAGATCGTGGAGAACTGTATACGATCGTGGCTAAGTGTGATGTCGACGGCTCGTAGGGTTCGGGTCTTGACATCCCCGTTTGGAGTGGTATCATCGAGAGCAAGGTTAGCTCGATCCAAGTTTGAAAGAGTTATGGAATGATAAGGAGCGATGACTTTGGGATGGTTAGGCAAAGAGACCTTAGGTGTTTATGCGAGCTAATCGTGTTATGCGGGGCATTTGAATATGCGCTTATGATCTGCTCAATTGACTAGCTGTCGTGCTAAGTGCTTGATTTTGTATGTTGAATCGTTCTTCCATAAACGATTATTAGCTACGAGCTATTACTTTGTGTTAAGCGATGTGAGGCTAGCTAGACCGAGTAGATGGTTTAGGCCTCTAATTCCTTGGCGGAATTATTTTGGTTCGAGTGCTAAGAAGAAAGTTGATAGAAATGGAAAATCAAGGTAGATGTTCCGGAGGAAGTTCTAGAGGAGCATCTAGAGGAGGTTCTAGGGGAGGCTCTAGTTCACGAACCACGATCGAGAGAAGATCCGAGAGTGGATGGAGTCCTTATGGCTCTTGAGGAGATAGGAAATCTCATGGGTAGGCAAACTTAGGAACGAGCTACCGCTATTGCCCAAGCCGCTAAGGCTCATTATTCTTCTGCCCATGGGGGCAAAGTTAATCAAGGGAATGACAATGGGAATAGGCAAATGCCTCAGCTAGTGGAACAGTTTCTAAAGTTGAAACATGCGAAGTTTACCGGGAAAGGTGACCCGGAAGCTGCACCTCGTTGGATAGAGGATCCGGAGAAAGCATTCGAGATATTGGGTTGCACCGAGGAGGAGAAAGTGGTCATGGCGAGTGTATCGGTTGTAGGATATGGCCGGTGATTGGTGGAAGGCCACCAGGGAGAAGAGTTTTCCGGAGAGGGTACAAAGATTGAATTGGACTATCTTCACCGAAGTCTTCAATGGAAAGTATTTTTTTGAGACTGCTCAAGAGAAGAAAATGTTAGAATTTCAGCAGACTTCACGAGAACCATATGACGATAGATCGGTATAAAGCTGAATTATCGAGACTATCAAAGTATGCTCCGAGGATGATAGAGAATCCATTGGGACGGAGCGATAAGGTTACGGGATGGGTTGAGGCCGAAACTTCGTAGTCAACCGATCCTGTTGAATTTGAGGGACTATGACGAGCTGTATAAAGCGGGGTCGGATGGTGAAGCAAAACATGAAAGAGAGGGCTGCCGCATCCGGATCGCGGTTCATGCCCGGCCCGGGGACAACCGCCGGTTTGGCAAGAGGCCTATGATGGGAAACCGGCTTCGTCCCTCTAGTCAAAAGAAATAATGGGAAATCGGTGTATCGGTCCAACTAGAACTGCCGATTACGTGGCGGGAGGCACGGGAACGGGCCTTGCCCGAGTAGGATAGGGGCGTACTTCAAATGTGGAAAATTTGATCATCATGTAAGGAATTGCCCGAGCTAGCCCCAGGCAGCGATTTCAGCCCCAAGGACCTCGGGCGAGGCCTCGGATTAGAGCCGCTCCACGGAATAACCAGAATAAGGCTGCCGGCGCAAGAGAGTGTATACGGTGGCGCGCAATGAGGTAGAGAATGCGCCCGACGTGATCACAGTACGGTCTCCTTATGTGATCATGCTGCATATGCTTTATTTGATTACGGAGCATCCCATTCATTTGTATCTGCTCAATTTGTGGAGTTAGCGGGGATTGAGTTAAAACCGCTAGGAGTAATGTTGCACGTAACTACACCCTTAAAGGATAAAGTATTGGTTACACTAGGGTGTCTTGGATGTAAGATAGTCATTAGTGGTAGAGAAGAATTAATAGACCTAGCAGTTTTGACTATGCATAATTATGACGTGATAATTGGAATAGATTGGTGGGAAAGCAAAGAGCTGTTTTTGATCGTGGTAACAGGATGATCCAATTTAATCCTATTGGGTCATCCTAGATTTGAGTTTGTGGGAAGTCGAGGAGGAATCTTGATCCCCTTGATCTCGTCGATGGAAGTGACTAAGTTATTGAAGGAAGGATGCCAAGGATATTTGGGCAGTAGTGGTGGATTCGTTGATTGAAGGACCGAGGCTAGAGGATATAGCCGTGGTGCGCGATTATCCCGATGTCTTTCCTCAAGAATTGCTTGGGATTACCACCTAAAAGAGAAGTGGAATTTGTGATTGAATTAGCACTAAGGACAGAACCGATTTCCAAGGTACCCTACAGAATGTCCCTCTCGAGTTGAAAGAATTGAAGGTTCGAGATGCAAGAATTGCTGGATAAAGGATTTATCCGCCCCGGTGCATCGCCTTGGGGAGCGCCCGGTGTTGTTTGTAAGGAAAAAGGATGGGTCATTGCGATTATGCATTGATTACCGGCAGTTGAATCAAGTGACCATTAAGAATAAGTATCCATTGCCAAGGATTGATGACTTGTTCGATCAACTAGAAAGGCGCTTGATATTTTCTAAGATTGACTTGAGAATGGGCTACCACCGGTTGAGGATCAAGAAGGAGGATATACCGAAGACCGCTTTCCGCACCGAATATGGGCATTATGAGTTTACGGTAATGCCTTTTGGATTGACCAATGCCCCACTGCCTTTATGGATATGATGCATCGGGTGTTTAGAGAATTCTTGGATCGGTTTGTCATCGTGTTTATCGATGATATTTTGGTATACTCGAAGAGTTTGGAGGAACATGAACATCATATGAGCATCATTCTACGGACCTTAAGAGAACACGTTCTTTATGCCAAATTTAGCAAGTGTGAATTTTGGCTTAATCAGGTAGCGTTTCTTGGACATATCGTCTCGGATAATGGAATCTCGGTAGATCCGGCGAAAATTGAGACTCGTGGTGAATTGGCCAAGACCGACGTCCGTCACGGAGGTTCGAAGTTTTCTAGGCTTGGCGAGTATTATCGCCGATTCGTGGAAAAGTTTTCTTCGATAGCTATTCCGTTGATGCAGCTAACGAAGAAGGAAACTCGCTCGAATGGACAGATAAGTGTGAAAGGAGTTTCCAAGAACGAAAGTATAGGTTGACGACGGCACCGATTCGACAATACCATCGGGTCCTGGAGGATTTGAGATTTATAGCGATACTTCGCTAAAGGGACTCGGATGTGTATTAATGCAACATGGCGGGGTGGTCGTGTATGCGTCGCGACAGTTGAGGCCTCATGAACAGAACTATCCAACGCATGATCCGGAACCGGCGGCAATTGTTTTTGCGTTGTAGATTTGGAGGCATTATTTGTGAGGAGAAAAGTTTGATTTATACGGATCATCGAGTTTAAAGTATTTATTCTCCTAGAAAGAGCTGAATATGAAGCAGCGCTGTTGGATGGAGTTATTGAAGGATTATGATTGTGATATTTTATATCACCCAGGGAAAGCTAATAAAGTAGCGGATGCTCGAGTCGGAAGTCGAGCATGGCGCATTTATTGGTTAAAGAGTGAACTTTATTGGAAGAGTTGAGAGATTTGGAGTTTAAGTTGGAAGTTTGCAATCTCTCAAGTCTATTGGCAACTACCGAGAATTGAACCGAGAGATTCGGGCGAGGATTAAGGCGTTGCGATCGGTGGATCCCGACTTTCGAAAAATTTTAGAGATGGATGCCACCAAGAGAAAACCCGAGTTTCAAGTGGCCGAGGACGGAATCTTGAAATTCCGTGAACGTCTGTGTGTCCCTAACGATGAGGAGCTCAAGGAAAAGATTTTGTTAGAAGCTCATCGGAGTAATTAAAGTGTGCATCCAAAGCACTAAAATGTATCGAGAATCCGCACCAACATTACTGGTGGAATGGAATCAAAGTGGACGTGGCCAAGCATGTGGCTAAGTGTTTGACATGCCAGCAAGTAAAGGCACAACATTGCAAGCCTGGAGGTTTGCTTCGACCATTGGAGATTCCCGAGTGGAAATGGGAACACGTTACCATGGAGTTTGTCATGGGATTACCGAGGAGCTAGAGAGGGCACGACTCAATTTGGGTAGTTGTGGGCAGATTGATTAAGTCCGCACATTTTTTTGCAATGCGAAAGGATTTCGCAATGGAAAAGTATGCTGAGTTGTATATGCGCCGAGATAGTTCGGTTGCACGGAGTGCTAGTAACAATTACGTTGGATAAAGATCCCAAGTTTACCGCTCCTTTTTGGAAAAGTCTTGAGAATGCCATGGGAACTCAAGTGCGGTTTAGCACCGCCTATCACCCTCGGACAGACGGACAATCGAAAGAACAATTCAGACTCTTGAAGATATGTTGAGAGTATGCGTGATAGATTTTAAAGGGGGCTGGGAGGAACAGTTGCATTTAGTAGAGTTTGCCTACAACAATAGCTTCCAGCAGAGTATCGGAATGGCACCATTTGAAGCGTTGTACAGTAGAGCTTGCGAGAACTCCAGTATGTTGGGATGAAGTAGGCGAGAAAAGTATAACAGGACCGAGCTGGTTCCGCAATTCGTTGAGGCGATAAAAGTGATCGAGAGAAAGGCTAAAGACTGCCTAGAGTCATCGAAGAGTTATGCGGATAGACGGCGTAGACCGTTGGAATTCCGGGTGGGAGATCACGTCTTCCTTAAGGTGTCAAAGATGCGAGGCTTATCTCGGTTTGGGAAGAAGGGAAAATTAAATCCGAGGTACGTAGGTCCATTTGAAATCCTGGAACGGATTGGGACGTTGGCTTATCGACTTGCCTTGCCGCCAAACTTGTCCCAAGTCCATAATGTTTTTCACGTGTCTATGTTGAGGAAGTACGAACCGGACCCGGCGCACGTCCCGGATCATGAAGTCGTGGAAGTTGATGAAAGAGTATCCTACGGAGAGAGACCGAGTGCGAATAGAAGACGAAAGGAACAAGTTCCGAGCAACAAGACAATTCCATTGGTGAAGGTCGTATGGGAACACCATGGAACGGAAGGGACAACTTGGGAAAATGAAGAAACGATAAGGCAACCGCACTCCCATTTGTTTGAATAGATAAGTTTGTTGTAAATTTCGAGAATGAAATTTTTGTAAGTGGGGAAGAATTGTGACATCCTGTAACTGGCTCGTTTTAAAGCCTTGAATAAATGAAAAGTCTCATTGATGTATTTCAGTTTAATCTCATTCGAGAATGGTCCATCTTGAGCAGACTAACCAAATGGGAATGGCTAGCTAGGAAAATCAAATACGTGGACCTAATAACTTGGTCATGGACTGACTTTGGCCATGAAAATTGTCGAGGGAATATTTTGGACCAATATAGGCCGATCCTAAAATAATTAAGGAACGATTTGGATAATACTCTACATTTAGATCACGGGTGATTCCGTTTGACATCGTATGGGTTCCGAACGTCCCCGAATTATTTTCTAACGATCGTGTCCTCGGGACTAGTGATTGACCATCGCAATTGAATGACAACCAAGGTCACCATGGCTTGAGTAATTTTTAAACGTGATTTTAATCATGGGTCGATACGCGTAACTCCTAAAAGCCGTCTGTTAGTTTGAGATATGCTGAAAATTCTATTGATCGAGATCGATCGCGAATCGAGCTTCGGAATTTGACGTCGGACCTTTAGGGGTTTCAATAAAAAAAAATTTGGACGTTTCCTCATCCCATGTGCAATTCCTTCGCGGTTCGACCCAAAGAGGTTCAGGAAAAGTAGATTTGGACTGGATATGAAAAATGACCCATTTGCCCTAAAAAAATACCCCATTTTTCACTTGAAATAAAGGGTATTTTGGTCATTTTCCCCTTTGGCCAAGATTGACTAGTCATTGTGGGGAGAAATTTTTTTTTCTCCCTCTTGACTTTGTGGACCCAATTAATTATCCTTAACCTATATTATTAATTATTTTGGCCCTCTTCTTCTTCATTATCCAATAACACACACTCTCTCTCCAGCTCCCTTTTCTCTCTCTCCTCCTCAACTAGCCGAATTCACTCTCTCTCACCCTCAATTGCCGAAAATTCTTCAAGCTTTCACCGGAGTCGCTTTGGGTCATTTGGAGTTGCTAGATCGTCGACGAGTCGCCGACCATGCAAGGACCGCCGGAATCGCCGCTCGATTCAAGCTTTTCCTCAACCGTTCAACGGAGGTTTTTGCGATTTTTTGAGGTAGGATTATTTCTAAACCTAAATTAAGTGATTAGGTTGCTTGAAAGACCAAGGATTTGTGAAATTTTGATGAAGCAATTGGTGAATTTGAGGCTGAAATGATGCTGGACGAAAATTTGCAGAATGGAGGAGAGAGAAGCTTGTTTTTGAAATAAATAGTAAATGCAAGAGGATAATTGTTTGGTCAAAGTTGGACTATGGTTACTTTACTAACTATAGTTATTTTATGTCCAACTATAGTTACTTTATGCTATTTATTAATCATGGTTAGGTTAGTTTTGACTCTAGTTAATTTTGAACCATGGTTAGTTATATCTTAACTAGAGTTATTTTTATGTGACAATAAATTGTTATGCCGGCTAATTGATCATTATTACTATAGTTCAGCTATAGTGAATTATTTCACGTTAGAAAATTATTATTGTTCGGTCCCGACAAATTTCCATGTTAGTATAATTTTAATTGCACGTTATTCATATATGCTACGTTAGCATAATATGGCGCATGCGATTGATACTATTGTAGTATTAATGATCGGGAGTCCGGATTAATCTTTGGATTAGCGTGAATTAATCGGGTGATCCCGAATTATTATTCTCTAACGCGAGTAAATCACGTGGTTCCGAACTACTCGAGAAAATGTGAGTCGATTCAATCAATCGTAAGACCATGAAAGTAGAAAGTTGTGTTCAATTAAGCAGACCAAAGTGAGTCATGTTCGACTAATTGTCCGAACTCATCCGGTCGTGTTCCTATGTGTCCGAGACCGAGATTTGTGGGTCGATTCCTCCGCGAGACCCCATATATATATGGAGCCGTGTCCATAAGGTCCAACTCGGTGTTATGAACTTAAATGATGGCGGTGGAGTAACGTGGAATATCCTGGAGTCACGTGGAATATTTCTCGAGTAACGTGGAATATTCGGAGTAACTTGGAATATTTGCGGAGTAACGTGGAATATTCTGGAGTAACGTGGAATATTTCGGAGTAGCGTCGAAATTTTCAAGTAATGTGGATATTTATAGTAGGCTCGATGTGTTAAACACGGGCCCCGGAGCACGTAGAATATTTTATTGTCGACCGAGGCGTAGAACGCCGAAACGGGAGTAACGTAGAATATTGGAGAAGGTGTGAGAATTTCGGAGAAAGAATGGAATTTTTCTAGATTTTAATTGTGAATTTTTTTGGGTAAGAAAGAGGGATTGTCGGAAATTTTTCAATGAAAATGTGTCCGGGAGGCACTAGCGACCGATCTAGGGTTAGAGATTTTCCTACTGAGATTTTATCTCACCCCGTCGTGGGTTCGTTGTTTTTCGAGACCCTCCGCCTCAGCCATGAGTGTTCCGCCCCGAAGTTCGGTTTTCCTCGGGACATGGATACGCAGGTGACAGAGTATCCCGTTGGGGAGGACCAAGTTTATTATACGTATGGTACTACGAGTATGGGATGACACCGAAGAGCTATCTTTGGAAGCCTCGGACCTACGTGGTATGGACTTATCGCCACGGGGACCCGACCGTAGGACTATTGAGCAGTTTTGAAGTTCCCTTTAATGGAGTCGGGGAGTACGGTCCCGTGAATGCTGCACCTCCGGATGGAGAAGTGGTGAATCCCGAGGCTGCACCTAAAATTTTGGCTCCCAACCCCATAACTACGGTACGTGCAGAAGAATATGGCAAAGTCGTGGAGCCTTCGGATGCCGAACGCTCTCCCGAGTTGGATGAGGCCGAGCCGGCAGCCCAATACGGGTTTGTCTTTGGGTAGCGAGGACGAGGATTGGGGTAGTTGGCCTCATAGTTTTTGTAGCGTGTTGTATTTTGGTTGTGTAGCGGGCTTCGACCATGTGCCTTTTGTTATAGGTGGTCACGGGCTTGTACAGTGGCCCCTAAAGCCCTAGATTTGTTAGTTTGTACCAACTATGTATATATGTACATATGTGTGTTTTTACCATCCCAAGTTATCGTAGTGTTATTGGTTTTCCGTACGGAGATTTTGTTGCTTCCGCGAAATTTGATTTTGTTGGCCTTTGGATCTTGGAGAACTGCATACAGCTCGTAGCCGGGTGGGATGTCGACGGCTCGTAGGGCTCGGGTCTTGACAAGAAGGATGGGAGAATCGAATATGTATAGATTATCGAGATTTAAACAAGGCCACTCAAAGGATGACTTCCCATTACCGCATATTGACGTGCTTGTTGATAGCACCGTGGGCTTTAAACTATTCTCATTCATGGATGGCTTCTCGAGGATATAATCAAATCATGCTAAGAGAAGAAGACAAGATCAAGACCTCGTTCGTCACCCAATTGGGGATTTTCTGCTATAAAGTCATGTCCTTTTGATTAAAAAATGCAGGGGCTACCTATCAAAGAGCTATGGTGACTTTGTTCCATGATATAATACACAAAGAAGTGGAGGTATATATCGATGATATGATCGCCAAATTCAAGCCCAGAGAAGAGCACGTTCAAGTACTAAGAAAGTTATTTGATCGACTAAGGAAATACATGCTCAAGCTAAATCCCGCAAAATGCGTATTCGGTGCCGGATCCGGAAAGCTGCTTGGATTTATCGTAAGTAGTCGTGGCATCGAGATTGACCCTTCCAAGATCAAAGCCATATGGGAGATAGGGACTCCTTCTACTTGTTAAAGAAGTAAGGGGTTTACTTGGAATGCTGAATTACATATCCAGATTCATATCGCAATTGTCAAAACGGCAAAGCCCTTCTTCAAACTTCTAAAAAAGGGCGCAAAAATGAAGTGGGATTCTGAATGTCAACAAGCATTTGAGAAGATCAAGGAGTATTTGGTGCAACCTCCAATATTGGTACCTCCTATCCCTAACGCTCCTTTAACCTTATACCTGACGGTTCATGATGAGTATTTGGGAGCGTTACTCGCCCAAACTAACCCCGAAGATCGAAAGGAACGGGCCATTTACTATTTGAGCAAGAAGTTCACGGCGTTTGAAGCCAAATACTCACCAATGGAAAGAACTCGCGTGGCATTGGTGTGGGTTCTCCATAAACCGAGGGAATATACCTTGCATTATCATATCCAACTCGGTCACCGAAAATGACCCTATCAAGTATTATCTAGAAAAATCAGTTCTATTGGGAAAGATGGCCAAATGGCAAGTGCTCCTTTCGAGTTTGACATTAGAACTTCGCCCCAAAAATCTGTCAAGGGAAGAGCAATCGCCAACATGTTGACTGAAAATCCAACTAAGGACCTTCCAAAGCGAAATGATGGAGGCCAAATTTTGAGCATATTTGAAGATAAATGGACAATGTACTTTGATGGCGCTTGTAAATCTCATTGGATCGTGTACCGGGGCAGTCTTAATATCCCCTAAAGATCAACATTACCCTATCTCGGCCAAGTTGGTATTCCCGTGCACCAACAACATCTCTGAATATGAAGCTTGCATCCTTGGATTACAACTGGCTATTTCATTGAAAGTGAAGAAACTACTGTATACGGGGATTCCATATTCATCATCCTACAAACTCGGGAACATGAAAAACTAAGAATCCCAAGCTTATCCCTTATCACAAATTTCTTGAAAGATTGATCCAACACTTTGATGAGATCATATTCGAGTACTTACCAAGGACTCGGAACCACTTTGCTGATGCTTTGGCCACATTATTAGCTATGTTACAAGTGCAAGATGGCATTGATATAGAGCCATTGAGGATTAACATCCTTAATCAACCAGCGAGAATGCATGGTCATCGAAGAAAAATCTGATGAAGAGCCATGGTATCATGATATCAAAAATTACCTGCTAAAAGGCGAATTCCCACAAAACAGCCAACCAACCAGAGGACAAGAAGTACATCAGCAAGATGTCTTCTAAGTTCTTCCTTAGTGGACAGATCCTATACAAGAGATCTTTTGATTCAATCTTGCTAAGGTACGTAAACGTCGAAGAAGAAAATCTCATTATGAAAGAGATCTATGAAGGAGAATGCGGGCCGCACATGAATGGTCATCTCTTCGCCAAGAAGATCATGAGGCTCGGATATTACTTGGATGACTATTGAATCGGATTGCAATCAATATGTTAGGTCTTGTCATCAATGCCGGTATATGGCGACAAGATAAATGCGCCGCCAAATGAACTGCATCAAATGTCGGAACCTTGTCCGTTTTCTATGTGAGGAATTGACATGATTGGACCAATCAACTCGAAGGCTTCTAATGGACATCGTTTTATTCTCGTGGCCATTGATTACTTCACCAAGTGGATTGAAGCCAGCTCATACGTCAACGTCACCGCAAACAAGTGTGGCTAAATTCATTAAGAGAGATATTATCTCAAGATATTGAGTCCCCCCGAGCAATCATTACGGACATGATGGCTCCAACTCTGAACAACAAGGTTGTCGATCATCTATTGGATCAATTTAAGATACGACACCTTAATTCCTCACTTTACCGCCCACAAATGAATGGAGCGTGGAAGCGACAAATAAAAACGTCAAGAAAATATTAGCCAAGACCGCTAAGAAATATCGAGATTGGCACGATAGATTGCCATACGCCCTCGATGGCCTATCGAACTTCGATTCGTACTTCAACCGGGGCAACTCCCTACTCATTGGTTTATGGCATGAAGGCAATCCCCGCCAATAGAAGTTGAAATTCCCTCTTTAAGGGTCCTTTCTCGAATCAAACTCTCGGAGGATAAGTGGAACCAATAGAGGCATGAGCGATTAAATCGATTGATGAAAAATGACTAAAGGCCATTTGCCACGGCCAAAGCTATCAAAAGAAAGTGGCCAGCGCTTTTAACAAAAAGGTCAAACCCAGGGAATTTTGAAGCGGGGATGCTAGTTGTGAGAAAGCTACTCCCAAATGCCCAATACCCGGAAGGCAAATTTACACCAAACTATGAAGGCCCCTACGTAATCCAGAAAGTTTTATCCAGAGGAGCTCTTATCCTTGTAAACATGGATGGAGAAGAATTGGCAAGTCCGGTAAATTCAAATGCCGTGAAGAAGTACTATCCCCGAAATAAAACCTAGCTTCAAATTGGTTGATGAGAGAATCTAAGTCACATAAAATTTTGCATTTACATGCCATTTGCGTACTGCATTTGCATATGTTTGTATTTTGCAAGAGGGCTCGAGTCAAGAAGAATCGTGCAAAACGATTGATCAAACAGGGAATCAACTTTAATTTAAGATTTTGAATATCCATAGTGATCGGTTTCTCTTGTTTATCCAGGAAACGGGAATCGAGCATTTGAAAGATATAGGTTTGAGTTTCTCTTCTCTTCCGAAAGATACTCGTCTTCAATTAAGAGAGGTTATCATGCTCAATACTGAAAAGATCTTCGATCTGCAAAGCTGCATGTCCCTTTTAAAGAAACATCTATTTGAAATTTAACAAACACCTTTCGGATATATTTTTCGTGAGGAAAATTTTCGCAAAGGGGGAATTTTGATGAAAACGCCCGAGGCCCTACAAAAAGGTATGCTTTAAAAGCCTTTTCAAAAGAATGACCCTTCGAGATGAAAAGAGACAAATCTTATCCCCAAGCATGTCCCCGATACACTTGAGAGATGAGTGGAGATGATATAGAGAAATAGCTTAATCCCGAGACGTGGGGGTCGTTCGCGGTGATTACATGGATTGTAACGATGAAGGGAATTTTCATTTCAAAATTTTCCATACACACTTATATCCCTTGACAACCATTCCGAACTAAAAAGGGAGAAATTTTTCTAAGATAAAATCCGTCAAGAACCACCCCACACTAGGGCATATTTGGAGGTTCGTTGGTTGATTCTTTGGAGAGAAGATTAAGGTAAGGCTTTATTGTGCTAACCTGGATTAATCTTTTTGTGATAACTTCAGGTGATTTCTTGTAGAGGCTTGGAACACCTCAAAGTGAAGAAAAGTACTTCATTTCTATATCCCCAAACACTTTATCCTTTGACGAGCCAATTTAAGCCTTTAATCTTCATTTCTAAACCATCGTTAGTGATCACCTCCCTATACTTGGGGCAAGATAAAGGAATTACCAGCGATAAGTCAAAAGCATAATTGGAGGAAATTTTCAATCCTGGTCTCGAAAAGAGCCAGTTAATACGAAAAATGATAAGAGACAAAAATGCTAGAAAAAGCAAAGTGCCTGGTAAAAGCAAGGCCAAAGCCCATTTGAAATCCTCTCGCAAAGAGAGAGAGAGAGAGAGAGAAAGGAAAAGAAAATTTTGAGAATCACAAAGAAAAGAGGGAAATCCTCAAGTCAATCGAAAAAACGATATTCATGAACCTTCCTCAAAACAAACAACCGCCGGTAAAGATATCAAGGTGATCACCCACGTTCACCCCTCTTTCCGAAAATATGGCCTTTCCTAAAAGCCCACCTTAAGCCAAGATACAACCTATTCCCAAAACTTTTCTAATCTAAGAGATGTATCAAATTGATGCGAGAGATCACGTAGGAAGCTACCGCTTAAAGAGGTAAAGTACAATCCAATCTTATCATATCTTCAGGGTTCTTAACTTGTAGACTCGAAAAAGTTATTCTTGATTAATATTCCTTTCTTAGCCTCAAGATGAATATCTTTTGATAAACCTTGGACCTGGCCTAAATTACGGTTCTTTTTAAGTGCATTCTCCGATCAATCGGATTGTGTGCATCTCGAATGATCCCGAAACCTTAAGGTTAAGTCTTCATGAGCAGATTCGAGTTTTGAGTAAAGCCTTTCCAAATGGTGAGAAGCCCTTTTAGATAAAGGAAATCCTCTTGAAATCTTTTATAACAACCCTTTTGAAGAATACTCATATCGTGATATTCAAAATTCATCCCAAAGTGAGAATTTGAACATATGTGCTATTCGACAATGTGCTTGGATATGCTTCCTTAATAAATACAGAGTTGAAAACCTTTTAATTGGGATTCCTAAGTTTTTCCCCAAAATCTAGGATCACCTTTCCTGCGTTATGATTCATGGGTCTTAACCCATTCCTTTGCTCCAAAAGCGCTTCTAATGATGCTTAGTTGATTTTCTCGCGGGTTCCTTGGTGTCTCCAAACCCTCGGAATAACTACATTTTTAAAAAATCGACTAACTTGGATTTTCTACGGGTTTTCGATCTCCCAGGTCCTCATAACTCAAACATTTAAAATCTGAAAATCAGGTTCGAGATTCTATAGATTCTCTAGTAATCCTAGGTCCTCGGATGGTACCCTCAACTTTTGAAATCCGAAAATTGAATTTGGGCTTCGTAGGTTCTCTAGTAACCCTAGATCCTTAGATGACACCCGCCTCTTTTAAATCGAAGTTTAGTTTAAGATTCCAAAGGATTCCTAGTAATCATAGGTCCTTGGAACAATATCCTTATTACGCTTTTGTCGATTCGAGAAGGAAGACATTAAGGTAATCTTTTAAATGGTGAACTCTTTTCTACAGGATAGCCAATTCTCTTTTAACGGGTGAATTCCTTTTTACAGGATAGCAAATTCTCTTTAAATTGGTGAACTCCTTTATACGGGATAGCCAACTCTCTTTTAATAGGTGAATTCCTTTCTACAAGATAGCCAATTCTTTTTTAATAGGTGAATTCCTTTTACAGGATAGCCGATCTTTTTTAAATGATGAACTCCTTTTTTATAGGATAGCCAATTCTCTTTTAAACGGTGAACTCCTTTCTACAAGATAGCCAATTCTCTTTTAACGGGTGAATTCCTTTCTACATGATAGCCAATTCTCTTTAACTAGGTGAACTCCTTTCTACAAGATAGCCAACTTTCTTTTAATAGGTGAATTTCTTTTTTACAGGATAGCCAATTCTTTTTTAATAAGTGAATTCCTTTCTACAAGATACCCGATCTCTTTTAAATGGTGAACTCCATCCTACAGGATAGCCAATTTTCTTTTAAACGGTAAACTCCTTTCTACAAGATAGCCAATTCTCTTTTAATAGGTGAATTCCTTTCTACAGGATAGCCAACTCTATTTTAATAGATGAATTCCCTTATACGGGATAGCCAATTCATTTTTAATAGGTGAATTCCTTTCTACGAGGATAGCCGATCTCCTTTTAATAGGTGAACTCCTTTCTACAGGATAGCCAATTCTCCTTTTAATAGGTAAATCCATTATTACAGGGTAAACCCTTCTTTCTAAACCTCAAACCTCTGCGAAAAGACATTGCCATCGGACGGACTTCGCTCCCTAAAAGGACCTTACGAGCTATTCGGAGGTAATCCTATATACTCGTCCTATCAACCTCCGACCAACAATCTCTAGATCACCGACGGGTGAACCACAGGTAAATCTCTCTCTCCTCATTTCTCTCTCGGATTAGGAATGAGCCGAAGTAATTTCTCCATAAAAATTTTGAACTTCAACGGCAAAGGTAAGATAATTGAATGTCAAGACTCGTTTTTCTTAAACTTTTCCCCGGTTGAGTCGATCGAAGACTCGGGTGTCACCTTGTCTTTGAAAGAAACGTTTAATCGAGATTACTTTCAAAGAAGGGCATTTGTTGACACCCGAATTTTTTATCAAGTTTTTTTTTAGTTTTATAAAAATTCATGAAAAATCCATAAAAAGTCAAAAAAATTGAAAAATCAAGTTTGATGGCCTTGACCAAGCATAAGGAACCATTTTTGAACAAAAAATAATTTTTCATTTTTCGCATTTTTTAATATTTTTGGAAAATAGAAAAGTACAAGAAAATTCACATACAATACTTTCCGAGGTCACACAAAATAAACAAAAATGTTCCATATTTTTATTTTAAATCCCTTTTCATTTTGACCTCAAGAAAAACTAAGAATTGAATTCAATTTTAGGTGTTTCTTTACAACACCAAGAGTTGAATTCGCCAAACAAATACCATTTGAGTCTTTTTATTTGTAACTTTCACATATTTTGAGTCAAGACATTCAATTTCAATCCTTTGCGGTTTCAATTTAACCAATTTTACCCTCAATTGCGCGAATTGCACGGATTGGGCAAAAATCCCCAAAATCTTTGCAAATTAGTCCTTGGAATTTTCAATTTTTGAAATTACTTTTAATCCAGGGACTTTCACAATAAAATTGGACTGCCTCCCAAGGTTTTCATATGCTCGAATTGATTGGCGGGGGTAATTGGATCCAATTTGATCATTTGGGCACTCAACTGAACTTTTCTCCAATTTGCAATTTTAGAAAAATTTGGGGTTTTCATAGAAATTGATCGGAAAATTTGGGCAAAATTACATTTCTAGATAGTATTTGAGTCCCTAAGTTCAATTTTGAGGATTAATTGCAAACATTCCCCATGATTTGGATTAATTTTGAAAATTACGAATTGGGACAGTGCTCAAACCGGTCATTGCTTGGTTGGACCGATCGAACCGGTCCAAACAATGTCATCTTCTTCCCCGAGCTCGCGCCATTTTGCAGATTGAATGATGAATTTTGACGATCAAATTGGACGACCAATTGGCTATAATCGGACAAGCTTGGAGAGGTGTTTTGTCCATCGGGTCCCAGGCGCGATTGCCGCCGATGTCACAGACTAATGACCGCCGGAGCACGGCGCGGAACAAAATCACGGCGATCCGAAAAAGTCACGGCGATCACGAAAAAGTCAATCTTGCATAGCAAATGCCAAACGGAGTTGGACGGAGTCCTGTTCCGTTCCCATCGCCATTTTGGACCTCTTCGTATGCATGGGCACGTGTGAAGGAAGGCCGGCAAAGCTCCTCCCGATGCGCCAATTTTCAAAAGAGGTATAAATGGATAGGGCGCTTCGCGAATCAAAGAAGGGGGTTCATTCGTACTCATGAGAAGTAACAGAATAGAGAGAGAGTGAGCTAGAGAGAGGAAAAAGCTCTCGTCGTCCGCCATTGACGAGAGCTTGAACGAAGATGAACTGCTCGTCAAGCCAATCCAAACTTAATCGGGCGTCGGATCATCACCTGAAGCTCACCTAAACCGAGGAAAAGGGATCGCACCAGTCCAATTAGCTCGAGATGGTAAGTCGAGCTTCGAATCTTCTCTCGGTGCATTGATGGCAACTTGCTCGGATGATCATCATTTTCGGAATTGATGTGTGCATTTTGATCCTCGAACATCACTAACCACGTTTGCATCTCCGTTTTCCATTGATTTCGCTCGAATCACCCGAGTCGAACCTCTAACCTGTCGAGGTCCGGCCGAGTATCGATCAGGCGTTTCTAGTCATTGCGAGCTCAATCGGAGCTCAAGGTAAGTTCTCCGAACCTCCTATGATGATCATGCATAAAAGAATTGCTCGATTTGGTGTTAATTTGCATGTTAGAACTCGGTGATGACCGACTTTGCGTAGTTCATAACTCATGATTTAACCGATGAAATTGCTTGATTTTCGAGTATGTTAATCTAGAGATCAAAGGCGAGTCGATAGGAATTGGTTTTACAAGTTTTAGTTGAGGTTTCGCCGTTAGATCGTCGCTTGAAGTTCTCGGCCGTCCGTTGAGTCGCCGGCGAGAAGTTGAAGACGAAGTCTACGGGCGGAGTCAACAGGTCAAATTCCTAGATAGCGAGTTGTGATTGGTTCGGGGTGTCGTCCGGTCACTCTGCCGTTGGCGCGAATAAGCTGAGTCGGATTTGATCCGACGGTCGCGATAAATAGATTAGTTTGATTACGGGCCGTTAGATTTGATTTTTTTGTATTTTTGATATTTCGTTTATCAATTCGAAAATAAAAAATGGAAACGGTGCCATTTAGGTTAATGAATGGGCGACGTCGTTTAGATTACGAGCCGAGATGCGGCATCGTTTTGTACATAGGGCGGAGGTGATCGAGTGCGGCGAGGCGTACGTAGGTGCGAGTGAGCGAATGGTTGAGATCAATTCCAAGTTTAATCCCGGCCATCTGTTTAATTTTACTATTTTCGGATATTAGAAAAATATTTTAAAAAATAAAAAAATTAGAATAAATAGGAAACGGTGTCATTTAGGTCGAGCGGGTCGGGAGTCGGGTCGTGGTCGGGTTGACCGGGCATTGATCCAGTTGACCCGGTCCCTAAAAATTAATAAAACAATTCATAAATGTTTTTCTAAAAATCTAAAAAATCAATAATAATCATAAAAATTCCTAGATTTTCCCAAAAAATTTCTAAAAAATGTCTAGATTGATTCGGGACTCTTATAGTCCGAATCAAAAAATTTTGAAGTTCTAGGGGTTGCTTTACATAGATCCGAAAAATTATTGATTTTAAGAAAATAAATAAAAAATTCCAAAAAAATTAGAAAAATTCAAAAAATTCTGAAAAATCACAAAAAATGGAAAATGGCTACATTCAACTGGCCCGATCCTATTTTGTGGTTTTTGGGTGTCGAACCTTCCGAATGACCATTTTACCCTTTTGGGCACTTGGCCCCCCCAAAATTTTCCAAACCATCCCGAACTTGAATAGATCTTTCTATGGGACGATAGGGTGATGCTAGATATGCCATGCTCGTTGGATTGATTGACTTGATTGTGATTACTCATGATTGCGCATTTAATTTTCTGATTGTAATTGATAGGATATAAATTCCCGTTTGCATGACAACTTTAGATCGTTAAAGCCTACCTCACTTTGAATATCGTCTGCATGAATTCTTAGGTTAGAAAATCACTCAACTTCGATGGCGAAAGGGCGTCGATGTAAATCTCGGCGTAACCAAGTCCCCGGACCCACTTCTCCGATTTCCGTAGAATCGAACGGTTTCTCCCGACCGCTCGATAGGGTTTCCGATCATACCCTCCGAAAGTTGATTGGTGGCGACTCCATATGCATGTACACTGCGCACATGTCACCCAACCACACTAAGGTCGATCCCGATATTTCTAAATTTTCCTCACGCCGCGATTTGAGAAATGGGTCTCGGGAGGGACCCGCGCGCCAAGATCCACCGCCAACCGGATCGGGAGCGCCGCTTGTTAACCCCGCGCCATCGGAAGATGAGGGTCGTGACACTTGGTTGCTATCTATAAATAGTCCGAATCTTAAGCTTGAATTGGCCCTAAGTTTTGGGGTGTCATATATGCGGGACAAGATATGCGAGATATGCCTGATGATGACATGAGTTATTCAAGATATGCATGGAATCACACAAGATAACATGAGCAAATTTTTTATTCCTTTTCCTTTGAATTTTCGGCCAAGACAAGATATGCATGAAGGATTTTCTTATTCGATTTTATCCCACATTATCAAATAAGATAAGGCTTCTAAGAACTCTTATCTTCCTAAAAAAATTCATTCGATAGGGTTTTCTAAGAAAACCATATCTTACTAATTTTTTAAGGAATTTTAATATTAATGGGATTCAATCGAAAATAAAGATATCACGAGATCAAAGAAAATCCCCATCCACGACAATCAAAAGCAAGAAATCGCGGATGTCCATCTTCATCTTTTTTCAAAAATTATCACCCCCAAAATCTAAAATCAGCTCATGAAGATAGTAAATTAGATCTAAATGGCCATAGATCAAGTTCACTAACTTCCCATCTTTACTAAGTTGGAAGATCGTACCCGTATGGCAACGGGAAAGGTTGTCCAACTTTAACGTAGACGTTGCCTATTAGGAAAAAGATTTTCCTAATTTAGATTTAGGATTTTTTAAAAAAATATTATGTCAAGATAATAACCAATTGTGCAATTCAAGAGCAATTCTTTTTTGAGAAAATTGATAAAAATAGAGACGTTGATGATTGATCTTTAAGAAAGGAGTCCCTTTGACTATCAAAGCTTTAGAGTTTAGAAAATTGCCTTGCAAATGGGAAGTTTATGCTTCAGTTTGTATAGCAAATACGCATCAATTATAAACATATGCAAGCATAGACCAATCAACTACATAATCGCCAGTTGAAGTAGGGAAATTTACCTTTTAATGCCAAGAGAAATCAACGCTTGTTCAGCCGAAGAGATCGAGTCAAAACAGCAACGAAACGGACCCAAACGGCAGAGAGAATTACACCTAAACAGCAGCGAATGGTCACTGTTTTAAGCACCAAACAGTGGAAAAATAACGAGCTGAGCAGTGGAGGAAAACTAGGCCAAACAGCGGCTGTTTTAGCACCAAAACAAAAAGTCAAACATGTGTTGCACAGCAGCTTGAACCTGCTCAAGTCAATAGCACTAAATAGTAGAATATGAGCAACAACAACTCTCGGGCTGAGCAGTGTTGCGATGGCTCAACATGGGACGCCAGGGCTATGATGATGTCACTGGTGCCAAGCAGGAGGTGCAGACTGAGATGGTTGCAGCAACGAAGCTTTCACGAGCGACTGAGTAGGAGTAGACTGGCGATGACACCCTCGAGCAAGATCTCGGGCTCAGGGCTTTGCTTTCGATTTCTCAAGTGAATCACTCTCTGAAAATTCTCGACTCTTGCCTAAAATCTGAACGTGATTAGTTGTGTGGAACCCCTCATTATCAACCCTAAACACATCTATTTATAGAGAAATGTTTAGGGTTCCAATTCCCCAAATTATTGTCCAAGTAATGCTATTTAATAAATTAATTATTTTAACTTCGCTTTTTTTTTTCGATGAAAAATCTTGCACATATCCATGGGCTTGTCTCGTTCTTTTTGGGCTTAATTTAGGCTATATCCAAACAATTGGTTAGTTAATTAAAGCCTTTTTTTGAACTTTAAATGAGCAAAGTGGGTTCAATTAAATTTGAAAATAATTCCAAGCCTTCTCAAATTTTCGACAGCCTTAGCAGAATTTCTCATGTAAGTTTAGGTCCAAGTGCTTGTCAAGTTAAGCTCAATTTCTTCGCCATTAGTCTAAATGAATACAAATGCAATATAAGCTAAAAATAAATATGAAAATGATTTAATTATTTTTTTGGCAAGAACTAAAAAATAGTTCTCATTTTCTATGCCAAAATGACTAAAAAGGTTAGTGAAAATTTAGATGTCAACAAATGGAGTACTTATCGGTTTACATGTGCTCATGTTGAATCTTTTCAGCACCTTTTCAATGTATTTATCCTGAGATAGCAAAATTTTTTTATTCTTCCCATCACGAGTGATCCTCATGCTAAGGATTTGCTTAGTCGGCCCTAGATCCTTCATTGTAAAGGCTTTACTCAACTCATTTGTGAAGTTCTTAATTTTGTTAGTGTCATACCTAACTATCAACATGTCATCTACATAGAGTAGAAGGATAATAAGATCATCATTTGATAATCCTTTCATAAAGACACAAGAATTAGAGTTGGTCTTACCATCTCCATGAGCATCCATGAATGAATCAAACTTCATGTACAATTGTCTTGGTGCTTGCTTGAGACCATATAGGCTTTTTCTCAACCTATATATAAGATCCTTCTTGCCTTCAATTTTAAAATCCTCCGGTTGTTTCATGTATATTTCTTCTTCTAAATCTCCATGAAGAAAAACTATTTTTACATCAAGTTGTTCGATTTCTAAATTCAAACGGCAACCAACCCAAGAAGGACTCAAATAGAAGGCATTTTCACAATCGGTGAAAAGATCTCTTCATAATCAATTCCCTTCTTCGACAAAAACCCTTCACAATAAGCCTAGCCTTGTATCATGGTTTCAAACTATTTGCCTCCGTCTTTAACTTATACACTTACTTCTTTGTGAGTGTTTTCTTGCCTTTAGTCAACTCACCAACTCAAATGTGTGGTTCTCATGCAAAGATTTGAGCTCATCTCACATAGCTTCACGCTACTCATTCTTTTGATCATATGCCACATCCTTTTCATAATTTTCTAGCTCTCCTACTTTAATGAGTAACACATACTCATGTACTTGATATATTTGTGAGGGTCTATACATTCTCTTTTCGTTCTTTAACTTGAGGTAGGACCTCTTATTCTTGCTCAACTGGCTCAACTGGTTGTTCTTGCTCAATTGATTCACCTGTCTCAATTGAAGAATCAACATTCTGTGAGGATTCACCCTCTTCATTATTTCCATGCACTTCTCCTCCATGATTTCCATCCAATATGGTAAGAGGATTTGGGCTAAAACTAACAGCGTATTGAGCTATATTTTTTTGGCTTTTCTAATTTATCTATATTTCAATAGTTTGATGCTCGAAGAATACCATATCTCGGCTTCTAATGACTTTCTTTGTAGTTGGATCTCATAACTTTGTATCCAAACTCGTCATGTTCATAACCCAAGAAGATACACTGTTTAGACTTGTCATTAAGCTTAGACCTTTCATCTCTTGGAACATGCACAAATGCTCGGCAACTAAACACTTTTAGATAATTATAGGAAACATCTTTTCCACTCCAAACTATTTGTGGAATATCCCCCTTGAGAGAAACTAATGGAGAAAGGTTTATTGGGTCTACTTCCGTTCTCATCGCTTTACCACATAATGACTTAGGCAACCTTGCATGAGAGAGCATACACCAAATCCAATCATTAATTGTCCAGTTCATTCTCTTCGCTACTCCATTTTGATGTGGGATTTTTGGAATAGTCTTCTCAACCTTGATATCATAGTCCCTCTAATAGTATTCAAACGGGCCTCTATATTCTCCATCGTTGTCGGCTTGAACACATTTAGCTTCTTCCCGGTTTCCTTTTCGAAATTGACATGAAATTGTTTGAAAACCGCAAGCACTCGATATTTAGATTTCAAAGTGAAAGCCTACACTTTTCTAGAGTAGTCATCAATAAATGTTCTAGCATTCATGCAACAAACATCAATGTAAACTAAATCAAGTATATTTAATTTTGTGTGTGGAGATGAAATATGAAATGAGAATCTATGCTGCTTACCCATTAGGTAATGAGTGCATTTCGTTAGATTTCTCTCCTTCAATGGTGGAAGATTTTTCCTAGTAAGAGTTTCCAGTCCCTTCTCGCTAAAATGACCAAAACTCATGTGCTATAGATCAACCGATGAGTCCCGCACTGCATTTAAATTTTCTCATCATCTTTACTTGCATGTTGTAGAGAGTACATGTCTTCTTACCCTTTGCTACTATCATAGAGCCTTTAGTCAATTTCCATTTGCCATCATAGAAGGAATTGCCGTAGCCATCATTGTCTAAGGCACATGTGGAGATCAAATGAAGTCAAATATCTAGAACATGTCTCACCTTTCTCAAAAGCAAATAAATTCCCATATCGGTTGTTGTGGCTAGCGTTATCACCTAGAGTGGGTGAATAGGTGACTATAGTGTATTTTCACAAATCGATGCAGAATTTAAATCGATAAGCTTGTAGCTTTGACCCTTTGATGATGATCACACTCAATAGTGCGGTGTGCATTGGATGTGCAGTTTGACTATCATAATATGAGTAAATAAACAAATATGAGCAAGGGATAGAGGAGACTGCATAGAGGGTTTATAGTGGTTGGGCTTTGTTCAAGCCTACGTCCACTTCTTTACGCCTGGCACCAATCGGCTAGATTCCACTAGTAAAATACTTAGAGGTTACAGCTTAGTGATCTCCCTTGAGACGCATGACTCCACACCTAACGCTCAACACTCTTGGGTATACCTCTAAGAATTATAATGAATAGATCAAGGAGAAAATAAGAATTGGAGCTCTCTCGATCTTGGAATTTTGAACACTAATCCCTCATTATGCCAACCTCTTTTTTTCTTCGACTTTGAGATGTCTTTTATACTCCTCCACCTCCAACTATTCGTTGCAAGGCCTCTAGAGGATTGCTATCCAAAATCGCCCATTTGAACGAGACTGTACCCAAAAGAAGATCTCTTAGCCGTTGAGGATTGCCAAAGGAAAGCCTTCCCCGTTGGATCAAATCGCCCATACAATTACAATCCTCGGGTTTCCATAGATAGATTTCTCCAATTGAAAAGTTGCGCTCGTCTCCTTAGATTCACGTCCTTGATTGATCTTCATCACGAAGAATCTTTTAGAACGATCTAGCTCGATTACTAGCTGTTGTGATAATGTAATATATATATATCAATTAAATCATCTTTCAAATCTTTCTTGAGGTTCTAGTTCTTGCACGAGAAATGCTTCTCTTAGAGCTTGAGCATCATTTCAATGTCTCGAGCTCCTCACTCATCGTCTAAGCTCCACACAAGTATCTAAGTCTCTTAGAGTAACATCCGAGCCACGTTTTGATAGATTCAATCCCTTGCATTCTCGCACCTTCGGACAATCTGCAAAACAAGTATTTCACAAGCATTATCCCAAACCAAGAGATCATGGATTATTTTGCCAACTTCAAAATTATTCGGGGGTTTTTCTTAACAATCTCCCCCTTTTTTATGATAACAAAACCATCCATAAGAATATTAATCATTAAGAGAAAAGTGGGCGAGTACCATACAATTTTGTTACTCAAGTATGGTCATGATAAATCATGATTTGCTATTTCGTGCTTTAGCAAGTGAAATCTCAAGCAGCTGCAACAATCCCCTAGGCTTACAAAGCTGCACTTAGACTTGCTGGCACGTTGAACACTTCGCTACATTTTTAGCTATATCAGCCTTCTTACCATCCCACCAAAAGTATTACCTCAAATTTTGATACATCTTCGTGATGCCCGGATGAATATTGTAGTTGCTTTGCGACGGGCTTCCTACAAGGTTTCCTCCTTATCAAAAGTAAGACCCTTATGGCCATTATCTCACTCAACTTTGTGGCCTTACCAAGCTTTCACTCGATCACTTGTTTTCTTTAATTGCCACATCTCGCGATCTTAACCTTATTCTAGGTCATCACTAATCTCTATAACTCATAGACTCATCTAGTAAACCCCACTATATCATCCACTTATAACTTGCCATTGCCAAATCCACAAGCCATACTTGTAGCTCCATTTGATTACAGGTCCTCTAACAAGACACACTCCATGACATTATTGGGTCGTTGGTCAACTAGCTCGTGTGGGTCTCAAACCATTCCAAGGCTATCCTAGTCACATAGCAGGGCTCTCTCTCCTACTCACATTGGGAGGCACAAATCGACCTTCACTAATACCACAAGGCGTAGAAATATCACTTAATCATGGCATCTCGATCCACTTATCATCTTTCATCCGTTGCTCAAGATTTAATGCTATACATTTTCGAAAATAAATTTTTTTTTTTTCACTTTGAGAACCAACTTTAATGCCATAAACATGAGCAATGCATGATCGTCCTCACTACTCATTACACGTCACTCTATTTTACTTTGATCCTTACCAATCCGAACTTTCTAACTCCATAGGCGGTCATCGCCTCTCAAAGATCAATTTCTCAATCTATATACCCCAAGTTCGGTCATTGATAATCCGAATCACAATCATAAAGTCCAACTGGCCCTTAGTCCATAAGCAAATTACTAAACCTCAAGCACATTTGCAGCTTACATCTTTGCTCAAAACTTCCCGATTCATGTTTACTTCCTTACAAATCTCATCATATTACCACTCAAGGCCATTAATGAAGTCGATAACTAAAACCCGTTAACACCTAATTTTTAATTTTTAGTAAATAATTCATTTAAGCACAAAATGAGAATTAACATTAGTTCTCACCAAAAATTAATTTCTCATGCATCACATTTTTATTTTTCTCGTTAGTCATCCTTGCATGCGGACCGAGGTGAGACAATTAAGCTTAACTTGACGAGCGATTGGACCGGACTTAATCCGAGAATTTCGGCTAAGATAGGTAGGGGGTACTGAAATTAATTAGGCTATATTGGACCTATTTTGAGCTTAAATCAGTCCATCTAAAAAATTAAGGCTTTTAACTAAATATCTATTATTTTTAGAAAGCCTTAATTTGAGCCTAGAAATTCGAAATGAGCCATAATTGAGCTCGAAAATTTGAGACGAGCCCATAATTAAGCATGAGAATTTCGACCAAGGCCTTGCAATGGTGTACTAAAATTCTTTAGGTGGTTTTGGACCTAAATTTAAATTCAGTTCAGCCCATTTAAGCCTATTTAATCGATAGGGCCTTCGGTTAATTAAGTGTTAATTGTTTAAAGCCTAATTTGAGTTCGAATTTGCACGATTGAGCCCGCACATTAGTGAAATTTGGCCAGACCATTCTCTCCCTCTTTTGGCCGAAATTTTGAAGTATGTTAATAGTTTAGGACTCTTGATTATCAGATTTTTCAATCCTACGGCTAACATTAAATCCTATCTTTATTAGAGCTTGAAAACTAACGGCCCGGATCGAATCCTACGCCTACTAGCAAACCCTTATTCTATATATATGTTATTATGTCTAGGGTTACGGGGGAGGACGATCTTCAGCCAAAAAAAACAAAATTTACGCAAGGGAAGTGGGAGAGTTGGGAGCTTTGAGAACCGAGAAACAACGTGAGAGTGTTATCGGCCTTGCTTCCTCTTTGTTGACGCCCTTGTTGTTCAAGAATTGGCTGATGTTCGGTTACGTTACGATGCTCAATTCCCTCGTTGTCCCGTCCGTAATGTCATTACACGGCTATTTGACGTCTTGTTTGTGCGCCCTTCTTTGGTTGAATTAGCATGGGATTTCGGCTTACAAAAGCGAGACAACGAAAGAGCCCCAAGGCATTACAAGTTACTAGTTGATTGGATCCAAAAGCTTGCTTGATTATCGAATTTTCGGTTCAAGTTTGAATTAGGTAAAATCTCTATTTCATGATATTCTGAAAATTGGTTGCATAATTTAAATTTTTAGATGAATGAAATTTTCGGATATGATGAGATTATTGCCTAGTTTTAAAAGCTGAATCATAAGTTATCTTGTGAATATTTTGAGTATCATTGAATTCGACTTTAGAACATATTGGCATGTCCTTGAATACATCTTGTGGTTTGATTTTATTATAATTTGAATTCGATCATATTGTGGAGATGTTATGCATATTTGAGGCATATTTTCGAATTCATGATTATATCTTAGAATATTCAATATATCTCATGGCTTGAACTTAAGATATTTTGAATCCCAATCACATCTTTAAGATACTTGTACACACATGTTGAAGATTATCCCGTGGTCCGAATTGGAATCTTTTAAAATTCGATATGTCTTTTACGTTTAGATAATTATCTGAAAATTCATTTCGGATTTCAGAAGATAATCTTTCCAAATTTTAAAAGATATCAATCCTTTGTGGATAGGAGCCTATCTCCTTGAAAATTTTGGAATCCTCTAAGGATTTTCAAAAATTCAATAAATATTTGCACATTTTTAAACAAAACTGCCTATAATGTATGCTCCCCGGTACCTAGTCCCATCGAAAAATTAAATCATACGCCACGCCCATGATCTTATGGGATGGGATGGTGATTTAAATATAGAAATTCGTGATTCGCCATTTGGCGAGAAGGGACGTTGTATTTCTATATATTTATCCGTATACCGGCTCGAATCTTCGAGGATGTAGTGGATAAAATCTCGTTCCGGCCTGGATCTTCGGGAATGAGAAGATTTATCGAAAAATTCGAAATTAAAGGTATATTATGGGCATTTTTGTTTAATTTTGTTTAAATCAATTAAAAAAACTAGAAAAAAAAAAAAAAAAAAAGCAACATACCTTAAATGATTAGTGGCGGCTCCTAAATTGAAAATCAAACATAAGTTGCGAATTGGTAGGGCTTGGGAGAGTCCGCATTAGGTTAATTCATCTAATTAACTTAATAATCCATTAACCTGATTTTTTTTAGGTCGCGACAACTTGGCGACTCATTTGGAGAATATAAAATTTAATTTGCTCCAAAATTTAAAAGGTGAACCGAATTTTCAAGTCAATTTTTGGAAATCAAGCTTTAATTTTCGAAATTCCTTAATTCACCATTAATTTTCGAAAAAAATAAAAATTGTGGACTTAAGCCGTGAGCTTCTTGTCATATGTCTTGATTGGTTGTTTGTGGTGATTGGATCAATGTTTTTGGGCGTTTTGCCTTTTTGTTCAATTATGCTAAATTTCCTGGATAGGTGGCGGACAAGCTTACAATGGGCTCAAATTTGGTGGGCCAAAGGAAAACGGTCTTCGAACATAAGTCACCCATATTGGTGGTGATGTACGATGGATTTTAGCGATTCGAGATCATTTTGATGGTTTTTCGAGCATTTTTTGTAATTTCGGTGATTTTTATTTTATTTTATTTTATCTCGGTATTTTATTTATACGTTTGAGAATACTCGCTTGGATGGACTACACTTTCTACACATGACTCATGACATTACATTGGACCTAAAATGCTAGATTGACCTAGGATGGTGTCTCGGATAAGGATATGCCTGGCCTTAGGATGGAGGAATGGACGTTCTTACCCTCAACCCTTACCATATTAAGATTCCCCGTTTAAGCCTCGAATCTGCGGGCACAAAGGGCTTTTCTTAACATTCCCTAAGTTTAAAAGGGCGAAAACACGGCTTAAATCGTTAAGTCGGGCTTGCTTTTGAAGGCTCTAAAAATCAGATTAATAAAGCATGCATATGTCATCTTGCATGTCTACGATATCATTGAACATCTTTGCGTGTATGCATTTTTTTTTATGAGTCTGTCCATTGCTATTAGGCGTCTTGTTTTATTATGTGCGTCGTCCTCTTAGTCTATCACTTTATGGGGAGCGACAACATTCGTACTATGGAAGTGATGAAGAAGGATTTGGTCGGCTAGCTCCCCAACTTGATGAGGTTACGCGCCATTATGTGGAGAGCCAATTAGGGAAGCTCATTCATCTTCTTGATATCCATGTTCATGTCGGTATGATCCAGGCCCTTGCTCACTATTGGGTCCCTCAAACGGCTACTTTCTTGCTCGGTAAGCATGAACTCATCCCTACATTGAAAGAGTTTAGCGTGCTCATTGGTAAGTCTCTCGATGTTGAACTCATTAGCTCGTACTTGGATGCGGATGCCTCTCGTGTCTTAGCTGAATTTTTAATGGTTGATCTACCCATTGTACAAAGGTTTTAAAAACAAACTATGGACATTGCTCCTTCACTTTCCTCACGCATTGCTTTAACAAGGCCCGATCACTACAAAAGGACAAAGTCTTTTTACTAGCATTTTTGGTTTGATCATCTTTCCTCATTATAAAATTCTGTCATTCCTCATCTAGCACACTTTGTCCGACAAGTTTGTGAGAAAAGGAATTTTGTGAATGCCATCCTAGCTGAAACCATCATTTCTCCGAATAATTTTAGGTAGAGCAAGTCTAAAGTCCTTAGGGACCCTGCTGAGCTTTTGGAAGTATGATTTCTGTTGCATATTAAGGAATGTAAGGAGCTTGTGTCGACCGATGTCTTGAGAAACCTCGCACCTCCATTGGTTATTTACAAAGAAAGCAATCTAATACCCCTAACTATCATTTTTCTGAATGGATAAAACTCATGAGGGCTCCATCCACTAAATCTCTCCAATGGCACGCTATCTGGTTCCAATGTAAGGAGGCTTGTCTTGTCTCCGGCCGTACCGGACCGATTCCCCTCTTGAGCTTTACAGGGATAGCCGAGTATTATCCACCCCGAGTCGTTCGCTAGTTTGGATGCGTTCGGAAGATGCCTCTGCCTCTACCGTCTGTCCCGACCCACTTGAACCTCGAAGACTTGATGAAGGGCCATGAGCAAACAATCGTCACCACTCGTTGCACGTGGGTCGCGAGCCAATCGATCAAGCTCGGTTTTTTGAGGAAACCTTTGGAGCCCGTGAAGAAGCTTATCGGTCCACCGAGAGAATATCGATTGCAACACTCCATTCCCCAAGATTGGCGTTCGAAGCTTCCTGATGTTACCCCAACCGGTTACACAAACAATGAGCTAAGGCGTTCGTTAGCCAAGGCCCATGAGGAAATCGCCATCACACAAAAGACGATCAAACGTCTGAAGGCTCAAGCCGGTTCCCAATCCAAGAGATAGAAGAATGGAGCAGGGTCCTCTAAGTGATAGGCTTTTAGTCGTTCGAGTCTTGTCATTATTTTATTTTACTTTATCAGGTCTACTGTTAGGGAATTTTCTTCGGATTTTAGGCTTGTTACCTTTGATTATCCTTTCAGTCAATAATTCAGTTCTGTTTTCAGGCTGGCCTTACTGTTTTGTTCGAATTTTTTTTCACCTTGTTCGAGTGGTATTCAATTTCCACACTTCAAACAAAAACTTTTCCTAAGATCTTGAACCACCGCATCAAAAAAATTCATGGTAATCGAGTATGTTTATCATTTTTTATGGAATTAATGGCCGGAGTGGAGCAGGCTGGAATTTCACAAGTTTTCAGACTCCAGAATTGTTTTGCAATTTAACATCAGAAACCGTGCATTTTTATGGAACCACTAAACATGAAAGTTCTAGATCTATGATTCAAATAACAGCCTACAAAGTTTCAGAATTTATTCCGCATTCTAAGGGGCTCTTTTGTTTTTTTAACAATAGACAGACGAAACCGTTTTCTGAACAAGAATGTTCGGTTACACACATTAAACTGTATCGATACATTCATTTCTAGCCTAATCACTCTACATGAAAGTTGTTCATTAGCCTCTCAGCTACAAGCTCGTAAAAGTTTGTATAATGTTGACCACTTTCTGAATTTTCACGAATTGTTCGCCCAAATCCGACGAAACCGGAATCTCCTAGTCGGGGTCATAAGTCAAGTTTGAGTAAACTTCACAAGTCTAGATTAGCCATGGATCGACTCAGCGTCTCTCATGTATTATACTCATCATACGACTCTTCCTTGTAGGTAATCTATCACGGGTTCCCCACGAGTTACCTGCTCTTTGGCTAAGAAAATGGCTGACAAAGCTGAAATCAACTACGCGATCTAGGAAGCTCAGTAGGAGCAATTCGAGGCTATGAACCGAGAGGTTTGAGAGCATGATGAACCAGATGATGGAGCGCATGATGGCCGCTACTGTTGCTTCGCTAAACACCCGACCGGTCCAACACCTCATAACATCGCCTCTCCGACCCCTCCCGCAAACAATCTTGAGAAGGCTTCCGAGCATGTCCTTGGTTACACCATGTCGCTAGAGGACTTTGTCATTACTAGCACTAGCTCGAGCATCCCATCACCAGCTCCTGTCTCCTAAGCTAGCCCTGTGGCTATGAGACCAACTAATGAAATGGCCAAGCTATTGGCCCAAATGGACCAACGGATCCGTGAAGTGGAAGGCACACATAGTATACTCCAAATCGACATATGTCTTTTCGAAGGTCGTGGTACTAGAGAAATTCAAGATGCTCGACTTCGAGAAATATGATGGGACTTCCAACCCGGTTCCACACATCCGAGATGTACCAAGCAAGAATGAACAAGCATGAGACCAATGGCCCCCTAACGGTTCGGACTTTCCAGGCTAGTCTAAAAGAGGCTGCCATGAGATGGTATACTGACTATGAGATCTATTGTATGGACGACCGGGAGAAGGCGGCTAATGCTTTCGTCAAGCATTTCAACTTTAACCTGGACGTGCTCACCACCAGAGAAGATCTTGAGCAGCGTGAGATGAAGAAAGGAGAAACAATCAAGCGGTATGCCACCGGGTAGAGGAATGTGACATCTCGGCTAAAACCGGTCCCTCTCGAAAGGGAACTTATGAAATTATTCGTTTCCACCCTACCTCAAGTCATGAGAACTCGAATTTTGGGATCCGCTACAACGTCATTCAGCCATCTCATCACAATGGCTGAAGAAGTCGAGAACATCATGAAGAAAGGCTGGTATAGTGATGCTACCGCGGCAACCAAGAGGTTTGCGGTAAGGAAGGACAAGGAGTTGACCCCACAGTCAACATGACCTACAGCCAAAGACCTACGACCCAAACGCCATTCATACAGATTCCTAATCAGCAGCAGGCTAACTACAACGCGCAACGACAAAAAAGGAAATCCACGACCGCCTCGGCAGCTCACCCCTCTACCAGGAATCCCGTCGCAGTACTTGCGGTTCTACGTAAGAAAGGCTTATTGACTTCCGAGCCTCTGCGACCCGATAACACAAGGTCGTTGAGATATGATCCATCGAAGAAGTGTGATTACCACGGTAGGGAGCCGGGCATGACACCGATGGCTGTTTCGTGTTGAAGCATCTTATCCAAGATCTACTCGATTCTAAGGCATTCTCATTCCAAGACAACAAATAGCCGAATGTCCGAGAATAATCCTTTGCCGGATCATTCGGACAAAGTTAATGATGTATTTGGGCTGGGGATCGGATAGGTTGACGTCTTTAAGATGCAAGTAACAAATGTTCTCGACGCTCTAATCATTGCGAGGCTATTATCGGGTCGGTGAACCGACATCACTCGATCAACGAAAGAAAAGGTCTCCACCTCATAAAGAATGGGTTCATAGTCCAGGCAAATCAAGTCGAGACAGTGGCCACATATCCCAGATTGTCATTGATTGGGATCGGGAGTTCGCAGCTTTGACCCAATCCGGGTCCTTTCGAGAGTTTGAGGTAGCGGATGCCGACGTAATCGATTTAATCAAGAATGGCCTAGAGCTGGTAGACATGCCCGCCTTGGAGGATACAAATGGACGATGAACTCGAAATTGTCATTGCCTCGCCCCAACCTTTTCGTATAACAATGACAAGGCAATTCCTTGGTCCTATGATCTTGCCTTGATAACAAGATCAAGACGCGCTTATAGTGAGAGCCAATAGACTAAGCAAGTGGCTTAGAAAGATGCTTAGGAATTTTTGGTTGTAATCAAGGTGAGTGAGTATAGCATTGTCTACCGATTGCGGAAGTTACGAGGCTCAAGTGTCCCTTCTTGAACTTCTACAATCATTTGAGAAGCATCGGGAGTCCTTGATAAAGGTATTCGGTCAAATTCACGTACTCGAAAATATCGAAGCGGGACAAACCGGGAGAACTTTGTAGGGACGATCCTTCTAAAGGATCAAGTCGCATTTGCCGACAATGAGATTCCGCTCGAAGGGTGGGTCATAACAAAACTTTGCACATAATAGTCAAACACAAGTAAACTTACGCGGTTGGGTACTTCTTGACACCGGATCAGCACTAAATATTTGCCCATTAGCTACATTGAATCGTCTTGAAGTCGACTTGGCCAGGCTGCGAAGGCCAAGACTTCCGTCGAGGTCATTCGATGGCGTGAAGAAGAATGTCTTTGGGGCAAATCAACTTGCGGATTCGAGATCGGGCCCTCTTTATTTGACATTCTCTTCTAGGTACTCGATATTCCTTCGACCTTTAACCTTCTCCCAGGCCATCTTTGGATTCATAACGCCGGGGCTATCTCATCGAGCCTTCATAAAAAAATCACCCGATTTTCAATGAAACGGCCATCCCTTACATCGAGTCGGTTCATGATGAAGAAGATTCTTACCACGCCTTTGAGATAGTACACACCATCCATGCATCTCCGGAGAGCTCTTTACCCATTTCGAAGTGTCATCCGCTTCCTTTATGGTGACAAAGGTAATGGTCGATCGTGGTTTCGAGCCTGGATGGGTTTAGGTCGGCACGGCCAAGGGATTTCGCACCCCGATCAAACTTAAAGAGAGTCCCATACAAGTGATTTAGGATATCGAGGGTATAACCGCCTTAGGTGTGACAAACGATATACAACCGATCGTGGTAAGGAAGAACGCAGTCCTTTGCCACCGCCCTTGTATACTACCTTCCGATTGGCTAGAGTGACCGATGGTTACGATGAGTTGAGCCGTTTGAAGACGATCCGGGAATAGTGTTCCCGAGAATGTCAAGATGCTGATCCGATGATGCTAGACGAAGAGAATGAGGACCTCGACCTTGCCGTGCTGGTTCGATAATCGACTATTGCTGCTTGTATTGAAAGAGACCATGGAGGTTGATGGTGCACTTGAAGAAGAGCCTAATATAGCACGTGAACTCTCGAGGCTATCTGTCAACGCCACGTTCAACGATCTGCTTGGAGGGATTGGTTTTAGAGTAAAACTCATTTATTTTCATGTTCCCTTGCGTGGGATATTTACTACTTTCCTTTAGGTCGCATTGCTCTCGTAGGATTTTGATTCAATGTTGTACTTCCCTTTCAATAAGATGTAATTCATTGATTTGATATCAATAAAATTACATACAATTTTTATTATGATCTTTGAAATCTTGCTGGAGTATCCCAAACCAATCCGATGATGATAACTAACGATTGAATAACCCGTCATCTATGGTAAGCACCGAGGGTTGGCCTTCGTCAAGAATTCTCGTCTCGGGGTCTTCGAAAATTTAAAAAAAAACATTGTTAAAAGTGCTCGATTTACAAAAATATGCATTGATGTTTAAACCCTGTTTGTCCTCTTGATTCTACTACTTTATGTTTCAAGGGAAAATGGGAAGAGGGAGATCCAAAGTGGATTCCGGAGTATACGACTTGGACAAGTTCACTCGTGACTACGAGGAAATATATCAAGATTTCAAGCAACACGAAACAGTTAAACCTCTAACTCGGTGAGGAAACTATATCGATCAACTTGGGCGATGAGGAAAATCCTAAAAAAGTTAAGATAGGGGCGAGCCTTTCCCCAAAATGTCCGAGCGCCCGATCAAGCTCTTGAAGGATTACCATGACATTTTCACCTGGTCTTGACCGTTCCATTGTCGACTATTGTTTGCCGATCGATCCTTCGGCTAAGCCAGTGGTGCAAAAATCGTGGAGAGCAAGACTAGAATTGGTGTAGAAGATCAAAGAAGAGGTCATGAAGCTACTTAACGTCGGATTTATTGAGACTACGAATATTCTAATTGGGTCTCCAATATAGTCCCAATCATGAAGAAAGATGGGCGCATTCGGGTCATGTCGATTATCGAGACTTGAACAAGGCAAGTCCTAAAGATGATTTTCCCTTCTTGCATATCGATGTACTCGTTAACGATCAGCAGGTTTTGAATTGTTTTTATTCATGGATGGTTTCTCTAGGTACAATCAGGATCCCGATGAACATCAATGATAAGTTGAAAACCACTTTCACCACACCATGGGGGATATTCCATTACCGGGTGATGCCGTTCGATCTCGAAATGCTGGAGCTACTTACCAACGGGCCATGGTCGCCTTTTTCCATGACATGATGCATAATGAGATTGAGGTTTACGTCGATGACATGATAGCAAAGACAAGGCATGGTGAAGATCACGTTGAGACATTAAAGAAATTGTTCGACGGACTCGGAGGTTCGGATTACGCCTTAATCTCGCCAATTGTGTCTTTGGAACCTACTCGGGCAAGCTGCTCGGATTTGTGGTAAGCAATAAGGGTATTGAAGTTGACCGGTCTAAAGTCGAGGCTATCCGTGAGCTTAAGCCTCCGACAATGATTAAAGAAGTCCGAAGTTTGATGGGTAGGCCAAACTATATTGCTCGATTCATCTCTCGGTTATTAGACACCGCTAAACCATTCCTCAAGCTATTAGCGAATGTGAAGAAGCATTTGGGAAGTTGAAGCAAAGATCTCATGAATTCACCCGTACTTGTTCCCCCAACACCGGGCAACCTCGATCCTCTACCTCACAATCCATAGCAAGTCTTTGGGTGCCATGTTAGCCTAGGAAAGGTAGGAGGACGAAAATGAACAAGCCGTTTATTATCTAAGCAAGAAATTCACGAGTTTCGAAATGAAATATTTCGAAATAGAGAAAACGTGTTCGCCATTAGTCCGGATACTGCACGGACTTCGATAATATACCTTGCATTACCAAGTGCTCTTAGTGACAAAGTGTGATCCTATCAAATACTTGCTGAATCAACCCGCCTTGATCGGTAGACTTGCCAAATGGCGAGATCCTCATTTCGAGTTTGATGTTCAATATTTGTCCCAAAAGTCGGGCCAAGGGACGGGCCATAGCAGATGTCCTAGCCAAAAATTCGAGGCAAGACGATGATGCCTATCATTCCGAGAATAGAATCATGTCGATGGAGGATTATATCTAGACTATGTATTTTGACTGGAGCTGTCAACTTATCTAGGTCGGCATTTGGAGCGGTATTAATATCCCCAGGCATTATCTTGTGGCGGAAATTGATATTTTCTTGCACAAATAACATAGCGAGAATCATGCATACTGCTTGCAAGTTGCAATTGACATGGGAGTAACACGACTCAAAGTATTAGATTCTTTAATCATCTTAGACCGTTGGGAATGAAAAGCGAGATGCCAAGTTACTACCCTACCATGAATATCTAGAGGAGTTTGTCGAGGAGTTCGACGACATCTCATTCTCATACTTATCCGGACTAACAATCGTTAATGCATTAGCTACGTTATCTTCCATGTTACAAGTCACGATGGACTTGAAGTTGAACCACTAAAGATGGAAGTGTTGAGAAGACCAGTGTATTATATGTCCTTGATCGATGAACTTGACGGCAAGCCGTGATACCACGACATCAAAACCTATATCCAAAAATAGGAGTTTCCTAAGGAAAGTACCACATATGATTAAAGGTACATAAGGAAGATGGCCTCGAAGTTCTTTACGAGCGAAAGAGTTTGTATAAGCTATCATTCGATTCTATCCTTCTAAGATGTATAGATTCTACCGAGGCAATCCGTCGATGATGGAAGTACATGAAGGGATCTCGTGGTCCGCACATGAATGGACACATGCTAGCCAAGAAGATCATGAGGTTAGGCTATTACCGACTCACATTAGAAAGAAATTGCATCCAGCATGTTCGGAGTCGTCACAAGTGCGATTCATGGCGATAAGATCAATGTTCCTCCGAACAAGCCGCACCGATTATCGAGCTATGGCCATTTTTTATGTGGGGCATCGATGTGATCGGTCCCATTAATCCCAAGGCCTCTAATGGGCATCGGTTCATTCCGGTGGCCATTGACTATTTTTCCAAATGGATTGAATCTGCATTGTACTTGGTGGTCTCGGCTCGAAACGTTGTGAAATTCATCCGTTTGGACATTATCGCTAGATATGATTCACCTGAAGCCATAATCACCGACAACGGTTCGAACTTAAGATCAAGTACCCGAACTCTTCTCCATATCGTCATCGGATGAACGGAGCGGTAGAAGCAACCAACAAGAATATCAAGAAGATATTGGCTAAGACGGCTAAGAATTATTGAGACCGGCACGAGAGATTACCATTTGCACTCATGGCGTATCGGACTTCGATCCGAACATCTACCGAGGCAACCCGTATTCTCTTGTATATGGGATGGAAGCAAGATTGCTGGTTGAAGTGGAGATCCCTTCCTTATGCATATTATCTCGAGTCAAGCTGATCGAAGCTAATTGGATCCAGCAGAGATTGGACCAATTAAACTTGATCGATGAAAAACAGCTTAAACTTTGTGTCACGGCAAGCGCTATCGCCAGAGGGATTGCTAAATCCTTGAACAAGAAGGTTTGGCCTCGACATTTCCAGGTTGGTGACCTTGTTTTGCTAAAGTTGTTACCCATTATTCCGTTTCCATAAGGGAAGTTTGCTCCGAATTATGGTGGCCTATAGGTCGTGAAGAAATTATTTCCGGGAGGTGCTTTGATTTTGACCGAAATGGATGGTCATGTTTTTACCAACCCCGTCAATTCTAATGCGGTAAAGAAGTATTATGCTTGATTTGCTCGACGTTTTAATGAAGTTATAATTCATTTGATATTTGTTCATGCACTATGTCCACTTGGTTGGTTACTTGTTTCGTTTTGCATTACTAATCTTCATTATGAATAATATCGGTCAAAAAGTCTCTCCGATTTCATTAGACCGATCATTTTGAATGAGGAACATCAGGACAACAAAAGGCAAGCCGTTTGCTATACACGTCCTTGTCATAATCCCTAGTGAGGAAATGTGAGAGTTTCCACACCGACAATGTAAAGGGTTATCTCGCGAGAAGTATGACGACCAAGTTGATACGAGGCATTCATTTCCTCTACCCAAACAATACAAGTTATCCGTTACTAAACCCCCTTGAACGGCGATTTCATTTCATACTCCTATCGGGAATAACCCCATATTGGGGCAATTATCGATATTCAAAGGATGGGTAAAATTTTCTTGCTCTCACTTGCATCAATCTTCAAGTATATTTATTGCATGCGAACCTTATATTAGCTCAAGTGCCTTAGACATGACGAAGAGCATTTCATTTCTATACCATACACACCTAATCCTTTGCTCAACCCAATTTGAGTGGGGGATTCATTTCTCAAAATCAATTGGTGATCTTCGTGGCAAAAGAATCATTTGAAACCATCCGACAAATAAGCAAGTGCCTTGGAGCAAACTGGAACTCGTAAGATCTACCAAAGAAAATATGTAGGGGATCCGGATGAGACCCCTTCCTTCCTTCCTTTTGAAAAAAAAAAAAAAGAAAAAAATTTCAACAAGAGATTCGGGAGAAGGGTGTAAGAAAAGCAAAGGTTTACCATGAAAAAGAAAAGAAATCGAAATGTAGCCCGAAAGAAAAGGGGTTTGCCCAAAAAAAAAAAAAAAAAAAAAACTCCTAGGAAAAACTCGGAAGGGAGGGGTATTTCAGTTGGACGCATTCGAATGTTCCCAAGGAGTCTCGCAAGAATGCCATTCTAGGCAAAGAGATAGTTACCAATATCATCATTATGCACCCTTTGTTGCAAATAAGCCTTTCATTTCTAGGCTTACCCCGAACCTACATTACAACCGTTACCAAAAGTCTCTTCAAATTATGGCACTTGGGTTAATGTAGGATTTTGAATTGCTTATAAATATCGCTCGAAGATGTGCAAGCAAGATCATTTTGTCTCATTTCGCAAATCTAATGCAGTCGACAAAAATCTCATTTCATTTCGAGCCAAAAAATGACTCATACGAGTCGCCTTTGATAAACCCTTGACCAAACCTGAATTACGGTCCTTGCAAAAGACCTCATAGATTGATCCGGTTATACTGATTGGGAGAATACCCGGGCCCTTGTCAAGTGTGATGATGACAGGTTCCGAGTACTTTCTTTTACCCACATCAATGGTCGAGTTTCAAAACCTTTTTCATGAGAGAGAGTGAAATTCCTTTTTAACTACGATTCCTCATTTGATTTGATCAAATTCGTCAAAAGGATCGACGGTTTTCCTTATTGGCAAATTCTCCAATGAAACTTCGTAATGTAAGCAAAAATTCAAGAATTTATGAATATATCATGTTGTGTTGATAGTTAACTATGTTCAAGTAATTAAGTAGGTACGATGCAAGTAATCTGTCTCATTCCTTGATTATTCGTTCGGAGAACCCAAGTAAGTTTTCAACCCCTTTTCAAATTAACATCTCTTCGATGATAGTTGTTAGGATTTAATTCAGGCAATATGCCCCTTTCCTACTTATCAACTCGGTGGTACTCCTCTTAAATATTATTCAATTCGGGCAATATGCGTCTTACGTTGAGGTCGTGAAGACATATGCACCGGCGATCTTAACGTTTTATCAAATCATAACAACGTAGCTCTTGTGATCGATCGCATAGACATATGCACCGGCTATCTCGATGTATTGTCAATTCATAATGACGTAGTTCTTATGAATTCAAACATCTTTAGCCAAATCATAATGACGCAACTCTTATGATTTTGGTCTTAGATTACGAAGACATATGCGCTGGTGATCTTGACCTTTAGTCGACTCGTAATGACACAACTCTTATGATTTTCAGCTCTTTTATCAAATCATGACGACATAAGCACCCATGATTTTGATCCAAACCAAATCATGATGACATATGCACTCATGACCTTGGTCCTTTTTATCAAATCACAACGACATATGCTATTGTGGTCTTGATTCTACTTCTCTTCGGTTCACGACCACGTAGCTCTCATGATCTCGAAAGACATACATATCTTGCGTCATCTCGCATCAAGAAGAAATCTTTGATAACAAATGGGCCCAAGACCTTGGTATCCTCGCGTCGAAACTCGGAGATTAAGGGAATCATGAGCATCATGAGGTATTTCGCACAACAGGTATTCTCAAATGTGATCCATGCGCAAACTTCTCTAAAAAAAAAAATAAAAAAATTTGGCACATGTTAGTTACTGATCTCGCATTTAATGCATCATTTATTTTGCATTAGAAAATGGTATTAACACTCCCGTAAAATTTTTATTTGCATTTTTAAAATTTAGGTTTCAATTTGGGTATTTGAGCGAAACCTCTGCGAGCTTCTACTCAAAGAGGGGCAGCTGTTAATACCTAAATTTTGATTTTTAGTAAATCATTCATTTAAGCACAAAATGAGAATTAACATTAGTTCTCACCAAAAATTAATTTCTCATGCATCACATTTTTATTTTTCTGTCGACATCCTTGCATGTAGACCGGATGTGAGACAATTGAGCTTAACTTGACGAGCGATTCGCCTAGACTTAATCCGAGAATTTCGGCTAAGACAGGGTAGGGGTGCCGAAATTAATTAGGCTATATTGGACCTATTTTGAGCTTAAATCAATCCATTTAAAAAATTAAGACTTTTAACTAAATATCTATTATTTTTAGAAAGCCTTAATTCGAGCCCGAAATTCGAAATGAGCCATAATTGAGCCCGAAAATTCGAGACAAGCCCATAATTGAGCATGAGAATATCGGTCAAGGCCTTGCAATGGTGTACGAAATTCTTAAGGAGGTTTTGGACCTAAATTTAAATTCAGTTCAGCCCATTTAAGCCTATTTAATTGACAGGACCTTCGGTTAATTAAGCTGTTAATTGATTAAAGCCCAATTTGAGTTCGAATTTGCGCGATTGAGCCCGCACATTAGTGAAATTCGGCCAGCCCATGCTCTCCCTCTTTTGGCCAAAATTTTGAAGTATTGAGCCCGCACATCAAATTTTTCAATCCTACGGCTAACATTAAATCCTATCTTTATTAGAGCTTGAAAACTAACGGCCCAGAATCGAATCCTATGCCCACTAGCAAACCCTTGTTCTATATATATGTTATTATGTCTAGGGTTATAGGGGGAGGACGATCTTCTACAAAAAAAAAAAAAAAAAATTCACGTAAGGGAAGTGGGAGAGTCGAGATCTTTGAGAACCGAGAAACAACGTGAGTGTTACCGGCCTTGCTTGCTCATTGCCGACGCCCTTGTTGTTCATGAATTGTTTACTGTTCGGTTACGCAGCCTATTTGACGTCTTGTTCGTGCGCCCTTCTATGGTTGAATTAGCGTGGGATTTTGGCTTACAAAGGCGGACAACGAAGGACACCTAAGGCGTTACAAGTCCTTAGTTGATTGGATCCGAAGCTTGCTTGATTATCGAATTTTCGGTTCAAGTTCAAATTAGGTAAAATCTCTATTTCATTATATTCTGAAAATTGGTTGCATAATTTAAATTTTTAGATGAATGAAATTTTCGGATATGATGAGATTATTGCCTAGTTTTAAAAGCTGAATCATAAGTTATCTTGTGAATATTTTGAGTATCATTGAATTCGACTTTAGAACATATTGGCATGTCCTTGAATACATCTTGTGGTTTGATTTTATTATAATTTGAATTCGATCATATTGTGGAGATGTTATGCATATTTGAGGCATATTTTCGAATTCATGATTATATCTTAGAATTTTCAATATATCTCATGGCTTGAACTTAAGATATTTTGAATCCCAATCACATCTTTAAGATACTGTACACACATATTGAAAATTATCCCGTGGTCCGAATTGGAATCTTTTAAAATTCTAATCATGTCTTCTACATTTAGATAATTATCTGAAAATTCATTTCGATTTCAAAAGATGATCTTTTCAAATTTTAAAAGATATCAATCCTTTGTGGATAGGAACTTATCTCCTTGAAAATTTTGGAATCCCTTAAGGATTTTCGAAAATTCAATAAATATTTGAATATTTTTAAACAAAACTCGCCTATAATGTATGCTCCCGGTACCTAGTCTCGTTGAAAAATTAAATCATACGCCACGCTCATGATCTTATGGGATGGGATGGTGATTTAAATATAGAAATTCGTATTATGCCCTTTGGCGAGAAGGGACGTTGTACTTTTATATATTTATCCGCATACCGGCTCGAATATTCGAGGATGTAGTGGATAAAATCTCGCTCTGGCCCGGATCTTCGAGAATGAGAAGATTTATTAGAAAATTCGAAATTAAAGGTATATTATGGGCATTTTTATTTAATTTTTTTCAAATCCATTAAAAAAAACTCGAAAATAAAAAAAAAAAAAAAAAGCATCCAATTCATATAAACCAATCAAAAAGACATTTTCATGAAATTTGTACCGAAAGGGCGCTAATTTTTTAATTAACGTAACCAAGTCCCCAAACTCATTTTCTCCGGTTCGTAGAGATAAAATAGTTCTCCCGTTATTTTATATAGATTTCTAATCAACCTAACTTAAATGATTAGTGGCGGCTCCTAAATGGAAAATCAAACCTAAGTTGCAAATTGGTAGGGCTTGGGAGAGTCCGCATTAGGTTAATTTATCTAATTAACTTAATAATCCATTAACCTGATTTTTTTTTACGTCGTGACAAAATCATCAAAACACAACACAAGTTCGAACTTATTCTCAAGTATAGATCGATAATTCAAATCTATCTGTTTCTCGCGACCGCCTTCAGACCAATTTATAATCGGGACATCTTACCGCGAGACAATACACTATTCCTTAGCGGGCTGAATCAACTTGTTTTGCGGAGAGTTTCCTCGTGATTGTCCTTCTTGCGGTGACAGAGTTTGCACTCTCATTTGTTTTTGCGGGCAATCTTTTACTTGGTGGCCATGCCGACTATACCCATAACAAACTCTCGCCCTAAAAAGGCAAGAAGCAGTTCCATGCCTCCGATTATAGACTCGACACACACCATTAGGGTTGTATACTGGTTTTCCCTTAGTGTTCCTTCGGTTGGGTAGAATGGGATGCTCTCCTCTTGAAATGGGCCTATTCCCAAATTCTTTATTATTCCTACCAAAGGACACAAATCGTGATTTAGATGCGGCTGCCCTTTCAATCATATTTCTTTTCGCCACCGGGCCCTTTCATACAACTTTATTGTAATCCTTTGAGTTGAAAGACCAGTGATCCTTCAACTCGGGCTTTAGCCCATCTCTAAATCTTTTTGCCCTATCCATAGGGTCTTCTACCATCCTAAGAGCATACCTCGACAATTCAACAAATTTTGCCTCATATTGGTCCACAGACACCTAATTCTATCACAAGCTTAGCCATCTTCTCGCTCTCTAGAACAGTTAGAGAAACACTTGCTGTTGAACGCTTCTATGAAGGTATCCCACATAGAGGCTATACCCTCGAGAAAGATCCTTCCTCGTGAGGCTTCCCATCAGTGCTGGCATTCCTTTACAACTAATACACTGCCAACGTCACCTTATCTTCCTCAATGCACCTCAATAAAGTAAAAGCCTTCTCTATCGCTTTAATCCATAAGGTGGCAGCCTTTAGATCACCAACTTCCAAAAAATTTGGCGACTTAAGCTTCAAGAACTGCACCAACTTATGCAGTTGTTAACCTCTATTCCTGTTTCCAGCCAAAGGCTCTTCAAACGGAGCGGCAGAGTAGCAGCAAGCAGCTTGATTCATCACTTGCTGCCCAACTATATCTCCCAAGACTTCCAACGCTTGTAGGATCCCGTCCACTCTAGGATCTTCCCGAGCTGCCCTTTCTCTAGGCACCCTCCCATTACGCTTGCTCATCCCGCAAGTACCTTATGGAGCCCTACTCATCCCAAAGCAACATGTAATGAGAACTCAAGTCTACAAACTAAAACTCAACTAGCAAACACAAGCACATGGTTTTAATCATACTAACTATCTCAAAACGCAATGCTCCTTATCACTCCATGTCACGCCCCGCTTCCTTACGAGTGCGTGAGCATCCCTTTACTTGTTCCTCTACTCGCGATTATCCCCAGGAACGAACGGCCGTATGAACACTCGGAATGATATGCACATGCGGAAGAGACAAGTAAACTCCATACAAAAACTTGACAAGATGACTTGGGAATAAACATAACACAAGACTTAGTCGTTTTGTAACATGTCATAATACTTGAAATATAAACGGGGTTCGGAATAGGTGAATACAGGACATCAAAAGAGGTCGGTGACTAACCCACGTCCAACTTCCCTAAGCTTAAGAGGGTATCCCAAGATAGGTGGCTCAACTACACCTAAGGGTCGGTCTCGCCATCGGTGGATTCATGGACGGGAGGAGCGTACTTAGTAGAAACACTCGTCTCATACACCTCTATCATCTCGAACTCGGAATCGTCGAACTCCATGGACTCCACCTCGGGCTCGAGACTCCAAAAGCGCATTAAACTCATCTTCCAACTCTCGTTCGGACTCGAATTATTCATGTGATCAATCTCGGCATCTCCAACCTCTACGATCCCTTCGTCCTCAATAGAGTGCTCGGGCTTCAAAACGCCGGCTCAAGTTTAGGCTTTGCTATGGGCTCCACCTCAGCACACTCGACATCGTCGGGCGACGGCTTCAACATGTCCCGCAACTCTCAGCACCTCATCGGGTATAACACAATCCCTCGGTGATCCAAAAATGGTGTCTTCGTCTTAGTACGTCTAGGATAAAAAGGTGTGCGGCGTCCGGTTATCACCTCCATCATCCACCCACAAAGTGCTAGCCCTCCTATAGTATATCGGGTTAGGTCCTACCGGATACGCAGCGACCACGTGCTCAAAATCCTTCGGTAGCCCAAAATGTGTCGGCATAGGGATAGAGTCAAGGTTTAAGGTCCGAAAGAGGGTCCCCCAATAGGGTGAGATTACATTTCAATAAGCTAACCTTAATCCTAAATCAGGGTTGCCGCACCTTGAGACACTTATAAAAAAAAGGAAGTTAAAAAAAATAAGTTTCGACATATCAAAAGTAAGATAAAAAGGCAAGACATGGCAAATCGGGCATTTCGGACAATTCAGGCTCCCTCAATCAATCACGTTTCAAGGCCAATTCTAGACTTCATACTTGAAGCGAGCAATTCAAAGAATCGACACTTGAGGCAAAATAGAACTCATGAGGCAATTCCGTTCTCAATTTCATTTTCATTAACCAGATCTTTCCTTCCATTCTCGGGTTCCATTCCTTTCTCTCGATCACCTTCACTGCTTTTACTGACTGTTCTACCGAGCTACGGTCCAGTTATACTTCTTTCACTAACTTCATCCCAACACACCGAGTCCCGCATGCTCTACCATATAATGCTTCGAATGGTGCCATCTTAATACTCGATGATAGCTGTTATTGTAAGCGAATTCTACCAAGTGTAATCGCTCTTCCCAAATCTTTTTTGAAATCTATGACATACGCTCGCAAAGATATCCTCGAGTGTTTGAATCGTCATTTCGATTGTCCGTCGGTCCGAGGGTGGTAAGCCGTACTTATATCTGTAGTTTTGTTCCTATAGCTCCCTACAAACTTTTCCAAAAGGTCATCGTGAACTTCGGATCCCTATCCGAAGTAATCGTTATGGGTGCTCCGTGGAGATGAACTATTTATCTCATGTATAACTCAACGTACCTATCCATAGCGAAATATTTTCGCATTGCCAAGAAATGTGCAAACTTAGTCGGGCCATCAACGATTACTCAAATTGAGTCGTGTCCTCTCGACTTCTCGGTAACCACATCACAAAGTCCATCGTGATGTGTTCCCATTTCCATTCGGGAATTTCCAAAGGTTGTACCATCCCACCAGGCTTACAATGTTGTGCCTTTACTTGCCGACACGTTAAGCTACATGCTTCGCCACATCTACTTTCATTCCATTCCACCAATAGTGTTGACGTAGGTTCTAATATATTTTCGTGTTACCCGGATGAATGTTGTAATTACTCTAATGAGCTTCGACAAGATCTTTTCCCTTAGCCCTTCATCACTAGGTGCACACAACCGTCCACGAAACTTCAAAACCCCATCTTCGGATACTTGAAAATCAGGTTTCCTCTTTGTTGCATCCATTTCTAGAATCTTCAAAATATCAGGGTCCGTAGATTATAACGCCTTAGTCCTCTCATGAACCTTGGATTCGATCCTCAAGGTAGCCATCATGCTAGATAGATGAAAACCTTAAACTTGAACTCGAATCCCTCATTCCTTCCAACAGAGACCATCCCTTAACCATCAAATGTACGATGCTTGATTTCCGACTAAGTGCATCCGCAACTTTATTTGCTTTCCCAAGGTGATATAAGATGTCGCAATCGCAGTCCTTCAAGAACTCTATCCATCGTCGTTGCCTCATGTTCAATTCTTTTTGGGAAAATAAGTACTTCAAGTTCGATGGTCCGTACAGATCTGAAACTTCTCTCCACATAAGTAATGCCTCTAGAATTTCAATGCGAAGATAATTACAGCTAGCTCTAAATCGTGTGTCGGGTAGTTCATTTCATGAGGCTTTAATTATCGCGACGCGTAAACAACAACTCTTCCATGTTGCATCGAACGCATCCTAATCCCCTTAGCGACCATCACTATAAATCTTGAATCCTCCAGGTCCGGATGGTATCGTTAGCACTGGCGCAAGAGTCAACTCCGTGCTTAAGCTCTTGAAAGCTCCTTTCACATTTAGCCGTCCATTCGAATCGTGTATCCTTTTTTGTCAATCTTGTCAATGGGGTGACTATCAAGGAAAACTTCTCCACGAACCTCCCGTAATATCCACCCAATCCAAGAAAACTTCTAACCTCCGTGAATCGAGATCGGTCCCGGCCAATTCGTAATAGCTTCGATTTTCGCAGGATCTACCGAAATCCCATTTCCGGAGACCACATGTCCAAGGAACGCTACTTTACTCACCCAAAACTCGCATTTACTAAACTTAGCATAAAACGAGTGTTCTCTTAGCATCTGCAGAATAATCCTTAGATGCACTTCATTCTCATCCTTACTCCTCGAGTAAATCAAAATATCATCTATAAAGATGATTACAAACCGATCCAAATACTCCTTAAACACACGATGCATCATATCTATGAATGCAAATGGGCCATTCGTTAATCCGAACGATGTGATGGTGAACTCGTAGTATCCATATCTCATCCTAAATGTTGTCTTCGGTATATCCTCCTTCTTAATCCTTAGTTGATGGTAGCCCATCCTCAAGTTAATCTTGGAGAATATTACGCTCCTTGCAGCCTAATCAAACAAGTCGTTTATCCTTAGCAATTGGTACTTGTTCTTGATGGTCAATTGATTTAGCTGCCTATAGTCAATTCACAATCGTATTGACCTGTCCTTTTTCCTCATGAACAATACTGGTGCTCCCCAAGGTGACGCACTTGGACAAATGAATCCTTTGTCCAATAGCTCTTGCATTTGGACCTTTAACTCCTTTAACTCCGACAGAGAGACATTCAGTAAGGCACTCTTGAGATCGGCTCCGTTCCAGGCGTAATTCAATCACGAACTCCACTTCTCTTTATGGTGGTAGTCCCGGCAATTCTTGAGGAAAGATATCGAGAAAGTCGCGCACCACGTCTATATCCTCTAGCCTTGGTTTCTCAATCGTCGGGTCCACCACCGCCTCTAGGTAAGTTTCACATCATTCATCTAACGTACTTAGTCACTTCTAGTGATGAGATCAAAGCGATCGGGGTTCCTCCTCAACTCCCTATGAATTCGAATCTAGGGTGACTCATTGGACGGAACTCGATCACCCCGCTACTACAATCCATTATGGCCATTTACCTTCCTAACCAATCCATCTCAATTATAACATCAAAATCAAACATATCCAGAATAGCCAGGTCTATCAATCCTTCTCTACCGCCAATAACTATCTTACATCCCGGACATCCTATCGAAATCAATATTGTATCCTTTAATGGCGTGGTAACATGCAAGATCACATTCAACAGTTTTAATTCCATTTTAGCAAATTCAGCAAAGCGAGCAGATACGAATGAATGCGATGCTCCAAAGTCAAATAAAGCATAAGCAGCATGTCCACATAAAGAGATCTTACCTGTGGCCACGCCAGTGTCATTCTCCGCCTCCTTGCATGCAACAACATACATTTGTCCTTGAGCTGGCGGCCTATTCGGATTAGCTTGAGCAGCACTCTAACTTGAATTCCTGGTTGGGGTTGTGGCGGTTGATACTCGAGGCCCCGCAGCTCCGCCCACACCGCCTCGCACGATAGCCCGGCCTAGCCACATATAAAGCACGCTCCCGTCCCGACTTGGACAGGGTCCATTACCATGCCTTCGCCTACAGAGGCGACAGGCTCCAGTTGTTCTAATAGAGCGAGCTTTCCAATGTTCTTCTTCACCGGAGGGACGAATCCCCCGTTATTCACCATGGGCCTCTTCCCAAAGCTTCGATTATCCCTTACCGGATTGAATCGCGGTCCGAAAGCGGTTTCTCCTTCTTTCATGTCCCTTTCAATCATCCGGGCTCTCTCGTACATTTCATCGTAGCCTCTCGGGTTCGAAGTATCATTTGACTCTAGATCTCGGGGTCTCAATCATCCCCCGAACCTTTGTACTTTGTCCAAAGGATTCTCCACCATCCTTGGTGCATACTTTGACAACCTTGAGAACTCAGCTTCATATTGATCGATTGTCGAGATGGTTTTGGCGAAGCTGCTGAAATTCAACTAGCTTCGTTCTTGCGCGATTTCGATAAATATTTCCCTTTAAACACCTCGTAGAATGCTGTCCGGTTTGGCACCGTGCCCTCCTGGGAAAACTCTTCCTTTAGTAGCCTTCCACCAATCATTGGTAGTACCTTCCACTGGTATACCGCTAGGGTCACTTTTTCAGCTCCAATGTACCCTAAAACTTCGAAGGCCTTTTCTAGTCCTTCAATCCAATGAGGGGCAATCTCGGGATCCTCTTTGCCATCAAACTTGTTCGGCCTCAGCTTTAGAAACTCATCTACAAGCTTACCCATTGGGCGATTCTCATTTCCTTCTCCATTTCCATTCCCATAACCATTTCCATTATGTCCATTTTCTAAGTTAGCTACAGCTACCGCAGCCTTCAGCGGCTTGGGCAACCTCGGCGGTTCTTGCCCGAGCTTGTCCGCCTATCGATTGCCTATTTCTTCTAGCGCTCTAAGGACTCCATCGACTCTCGGGTCTTCCACCGCTTGCGCTCTAGAGCTAGAAGCTCCTCTCGGTACCTCTACCATGATTGCTCATCTCAAATAGAACCTATGGTACTCGAACAACTATAATTCCATCCAGGAATTAGAGACCTAAGCCATTCTCTTAAGTCTAATCGTTCTTAGCTATTAACTCTAGTAGCAACACAAACAACAAGCAATCACAATTCAAGCATTTCAAGGCACCACATCATCAAGTTCTCACGATCCAAACAATAAAGGGCATCATGCCAACACCTGTCTCACTCGTACCATAAGTCCAAACACATATGCAACTTAGTACAATCGCATCAAGACATCAAGTACTTTAGATAAGCAATCACAATCCAGGTCACACAATTGCCTACGAAGCTCCTAGTATGCCAATCCACACGCGCCAATCCATAAGCTATGCATTTCGTTTCTAAGACTCGTAACCACCTAAAGGTCTCGATTACTAATCGTCCTAAAGTCATCGCTCCTTATCACTCTAGAACTCAACCAACTTGGTTCGAGCTGACTTTGCTCGATACCACTCAAACGGGGATGTCACGCCCCACTTCCTTACGAGTGCGTGAGCATCCCTTTACTTGATCCTTTACTCACGTTATCCCCGGGAATGAACGGCCGTATGAACACTCGCGAAATGATATGCACATGCGGAAGAGACAAGTAAACTCCATACAAAAACTTGACAAGATGACTTAGGAATAAACAAAACACAAGACTTAGTCATTTTGTAACATGTCATAATACTTGAAATACAAATAGGGTTCGGAATAGGCATATAGTGGACATCAAAAGAGGTCGGTGACTAACCCACAACTTCTCTAAGCCTAAGAGGGTATCACAAGATAGGTGGCTCAGCTACACCTAAGGGTCAATTTCGCCATCAAGGACTCGTCGACGGGAGGAGCGTATTCAATAGAAATACTCGTCTCATACACCTCCATCATCACTACCTCGGAATTGTCGAACTCCACGGGCTCCATGGACTCCACCTCGCACTCATACTCCAAAGGCGCATTAAACTCATCTTCCAACTCCCACTCGGACTCGAAGTGTCCATGTGATCAATCTCGGCATCTCCAACCTCTACGATCCCTTCACCTCAATAGAGTGCTCAGGCTTTGGAAACGGTAGCTCAAGTTCAGGCTCGGCTATGGGTTCCACCTTAGCACATTCGACATCGGGGCGACGGCCTCAACATGTCCCGCGGCTCTCAGACTGATAGGGTATAACACAATCCCTAAGCGGTCCAAAAACGGTGTCTCCGTCCTTGTACGTCCAGGAAAAAATGGTGTGCGGCGTCCGGTTATCACCTCCATCGTCCACCCACAAAATGCTAGCCCTCCTATAGTATATCGGGTTAGGTCCCTATTGGATATGCGATGACCACGGACTCAAAATCCTTCGGTAGCTCAAAAAGTGTTGGCATAGTGATTGAATCAAGGTTTGGGGTCCGAAAAAGAGGGTCCCACAAAGGGGTGAGATTACATCTTAGTAAGCTAATCCTAATCTTAAACCAGGTTGCTAGTACCTCCGAGACACTTATAAAAAAAAGGAAGCTAAAAAATATAAGCTTCGATATATCAAAAGTAAGATAAAAGTCAAGACATGGCAAATCAAGCATTTCGACAATTCAGGCTCCTTCAATCAATCACGATTCAAGGCTAATTCTAGGCTTCGTACTTGAAGCAGTGCAATTCAAACAATCAAACACTTAAGGCAAAATAGAACTCATGAGGCAATTCCATTCTCGGTCCATTTTCATTAACCGAGATCTTTCCTTCGATTGCTCTTCCTCAACCGCGAGATGATTCGGTCACTATATCGACTCTCGATACTCCACGCCATCGAGATGATTCGGTCGTATATAGGACTTTCACGTCCGGATCTCGAGATGATTCGATCAAATATAACGACTCTCGATTCTTACAGGCCTCGAAATGATTTGGTCGTATATTGACTCTCGAGCCGCAAGACCTCGTCGGGTCAATCGGGATCAAACACCCGCGGCGTAATGCATTGGCCATACCATTTATTACTAACAAGTCAAAATTACAAACACATGCAAGCTCATCTCATAGCAAGCAATTCATCGCCAAATCAAGACATTCGGTTCAATCAATTCCGGCTTTATCAATTCAAGCGATTAATTAACCAATAAAGTACATATCCACGGCCAAAAAGGATTTCTCAAGCATTCGATTCTCAAGGCCAATTAAGGCAACTTATCTCAGCAATTTTATCAATGACACTCAAACATGCATACGACTCGTCACGGTCCTTAATCAAGCCCATTCAAGCTAGCAATGCTTAATCCTTGTTACGATAACCCAAGTTCATTAATTCACAGCCTTGAATTAACATGGATTAAACATAACAAGATGATTTCCAAGCAAGAACAAGTCATCAAGTACTTAATCTCAACATGGATATATTCGGGTCTCTCAACGTTTCTCACAAAACGAGCCATGTATTCACTCAATATCAAACTAAAACTTGGTCCCTTAGTAACATAACATCCTAGGGAAGGTTTAGGATCAACTTACAAGGCTAAACGAAAGAGCAAAATCCTTAAAAAGTAGCAGTAAAGCTCACGGTCTTCACTTGGGTAGCACTGATCCATTTTGGTCGGTCCAAGAACAAAGCAAGGATTTAGTCTATAATACCCACTATAATCCATCCTTCAACTTATAAACACAATGTTAGATGTCTTAACTAGGCTTAGGAAGTGTCTTACCAAGAAACCAAGCCAAGACAAGCTGTCAATTAGGCTATGATCCTTCTCGGGTCGGAATAGGGTTAGGCAACGACCTTCTCTACTTCAAACGGCTCTACGAATAAATGGCCGGGCAGATTTTGATCCACGAGTACTCGTTGGAAAGCTAAGACGATAAGATTTCCAACGGTATGTAGCTGGTCGAAATCAAACCACGTACAACGGAGTTTTGGCCGGAACAATAAAGAAAGCGTCGGAGCAGGGCAATGAGAGAATGAAACCGTGAGAGAGAGTTGAGAGGGACAGAGCTTCGGCCGAAAATGAGAAGTGTGAGGGAGAGAAAGAAGCCTCACCATCTTGTATCAAGGTTCAAGAATTCAAATTTGTGAGTGGGGTGGTTCATGGGGTGAGATGGAGTGTGTAAGAGAGGGAATAATAGTTAAATAGTGTAGTTGGTTTTAGGGTTTCTCTTGTCAACTCAAATGTTATTCTTGTCTTCTAATAATGCAAGAGCATTATGGACCATCCTACCCTTCCACATTGATCACATGGGAATTTGACTAAGGACCACCTTGCCCTTGGTCCATCTTAAAGGTATAAGCACTCATCGGGGGCAAAAACGGTAACTTTCACTTTTCACTCAATTTCACTCTTCGAACTTTCTAAAACGAACCTTAATTCCGATTGACCTTGATAAGGCAACATCCAATTTTCCATAGTTGGATTCCTTGAATTCCCGATGCCCAAGTTCAAAGTCTATTTCATGGCCAAAATCGCTCAATATCGGTTTCAGTGTATCTCAAACTAACGGGTGGCTTTTAGAAATTACGCGTATCAACCCGTGATTAATATCACGTTTAAGAGTTATTCGAGCCATTGTGACTTTGGTTATCATATAATTACGAGGATCATTCACTAGTTTCAAAGGACGCGATCGTCAGGAAATTGGTTTAGGTTAATTTGCAAACCATACAATGGTCAAACGGAGTCACCCACAAACCTATCGTATAACACTAGCAAATCGTTCTAAGACCAATCTTAGATCGGCCATTAATGGTTCAAAATTTCTCCTCGGGAATCCTTATGGTCAAAGTACTAGTCCATGGTCGAGTTCTTTAGTCTACGTACTTAAATCCTAGTCAGCCTTTCCCTTTTGGTTAGTTATCTCAAGAGCGATCAAGTTTGAGTGAGGTTTAACTGAAATATATCGATTGACATTTTATCATTCATAAGCTCCAAAAGGGTCGGAATTCGAATATCACACTCCAGGTCGCGACCGGATGGTTTAGGCGACTTTCCTCCGATTCCAATCTTGGGCGGGGATGTCACGCCCGATCCCCGGTATGCAACAACCCTACCAAATCGCCTCAGGTCATAATAGGACGACATCCTAAGCAAATCTCGAATCATTATTTTTATCTTTTTATTAGGCGTATGCGAACGTGCCACCCCCAACATCAAATGAGATAACATCGATAATTAAAAAGACAAATACATCACTACTTAGAAACAAACTATTTATAGTTATATATTGTTAACCTTGGGAAGTACAAATATATATAAGCCCTACCTCGGGGCCACTTCCTACAACCATCAAAAGATACTAAATCGGGGTCGGGGCTAACACTACTCCAAGCTACTCCAAAAAGGGACCAACGTTCACGTCCTCTACTCAATTCTAGTATACCGCCACTTCATAGCTAAGGATCTAAAAAATGGTTAACAATAACAGGTGATATATAAAATCTCCGTGAGTCAACGCCCAAGTCCAAGTAGAGAGCCGATTCGCTTAGGATAGCCTAAATATTCGGGATAATTGTCGATAACGGATCAATAGCATACGACTATCGCAACATTTTATCTATCGTAGGATCGAGCACAATCCAATAGTCAACCATTAATCACATGCAATTTTACCTTGCCTTGGCTCATACATTGAATAATATATAACATGGCAATCAATTGAACACAATCCAAGGTATACAACCAATATACTCATCAAAACTTGCATGCACATGCACTACACGCTGTTCCGATTATTAACGACCACTTCGCCACAAGACAACCCCAACGCTATCTTCCAACATGACAGAGCATCGTCTCGCCCGATCGGGCACGACGACCGATAAGCCATGTGATTCCGAACTCTCACCAAAGATGGACATATTAGAAATTCCTATAAGAAGCATCAATCCGTAACTTGCTACGATCGACATCGATCAACCGTGTTTTTTCGAACTTCATGCCGTACGGATTGTCGTTCATCCAATAAGTCGTGTGATTCCGAACTCCCATTGCCACGAACATATCAAGCTTCCAATAAATCGTGTGATTTCGAACTCCCGTCGGTACGAACATATCGTGCATTCATCTTGTGACCACACAAGAACACCAGCCAATCAAGCTCGTTTATATCTTTGCATTTAGTCCAATGCACACACAATTATGCTCAAAACTCAGCTCAATGCCATTTTTTATACTTACAAATGCAATGGGATATTCATACACAATCACATGAATATACCTTATCTACCAAACTTTGCATTCATTAACGGATGGTTAATCATTAACAAAATATTTATGCACTCAAACCACACAAGAATCACCAAAAAATATTCCAATAATAATTAATTAATAATTATTTATTTATTTTGACCAAAGTTAATTAAACTAATTATAAATAATTTTTCCAACCATAATTAATTAAAGTCTACTTTAATTAATTAGCCAACTTACCTTAATTAGTTAACTTGACTCCAACTAATTAACACAATAATATTCATTAACTCGACTTCAAGTAAATAAACCGACCACGATTAATTCAAATAACTAGAGTCAAATAGACTAACCATGGTTGATCATAAAGTAACTACGGTTAACGAAAAGTAACTACAATTAACTAAAAGTAACTATGGCTAGTTTAACTAACTAGAGTTGACTTAAACTAACTATAGTTAACTAACTTAATCATAGTCACTAATCTAACTCGACTACGGTTAACTAAACTAATCCATAATTAACACTAATTAAGCTATTTCCTAAACGTAATTAATATCCTAATAAGAGATTAGGGGTTAACTCAATACTAAGGACATTCGACGACAACGGCAATGGCGACGAGCGTAGCGACTCCGGGTATGGGCAATGACGGCTCATCGATGACATGGCTTGCATGAGTCAAATGAGCTTGGATGGTAAGTCTTTGCAGAACACGGCTCACGGGCGACTCGACGGGCAATGACAAACGGGGCTGCTTGGGGGCGATCACGGAGCACGAGATGCGACACGGTGTTGGGAATATCACCAATGTGGTGATTGTTAGAAAATCTCCAATCTTGTTTTGATGATAAAAATGACAATCAAAGGCTACTTATGTGTATATTTGGTTGAGTATATCGGGTTCTATATACACAATCCGAAATACGAGATGATGCATAAGATACTTCCGAGAAAAAAATCTGTTTTGCTAATGTTTATAGTGCTCTACCGATCTTTTGGAGTTAGAAGCCCATCTCTTAGTAGAACAAGATATTAGGCGGTGAAGATGTCTGCAAGCTGGAAGAATCTTCAAATAAGGTGAACAACCCAAGAAGAATAGGGATGTTCGTGATGGTTTGGAGATACAAGGATCGGGTAAATAGTGGAAGGACTTGGTGATGGTGAACAAGCCTAAAACTTCGATGTTCGGTAAAGCTTGGAAGGACCAAGAAGATGAACAGCTTGGTGGAATCGAAATTGCCAATATTCTTGGAAGGACCAAAAGAAAGATCGGGTCGGTGGAGTGTTATTGGAGTAGCAAGATCTTTAGCAAAGAGCAGCTAGCTTATATAAATCGGGTGCAAGATCGGATAAACAACATCAACAGATTAGTAAAGATCCGGACGTCCCGATTATGGGTAATGGACCGTGTAAGTGTTGACTCTTGGAAGGTAATGGTTACTTGATCCACTGACCAAATCTTTTATCTTGAAGAATATCGTGGATACAAAGACTGTGATGATGTCAATCACCCGAGTTCGATGAAAACTAGGTACAAGGATGAAGATCTTGAAAAGGAGGAGAACAAGTCAAAGAAGACGAGGTGTTCATGAGGACTTGGAGGTACCATAGTCAATCTTTCATCAAGGTACGTCTTTGGATATTGAGATACTCAAGAGATTCATTAGATAATTGATCACAAGTTATTCCCATGATTTTTCTATGAACAAGACAAACGAACCAAAAGATTAGGTGTGACAAGTTTATGTTGACATCGGGTTTGGTGTCGTTTGATTAATGAGCATGTGTGGATGCTTCGTCAAAAAAAATATAGTCGTTGGTGGGTGAAAGATCCGCAGAGAAAGATAAGGAAGTCTATTAGGTAGAATATAGCCATTGGCATCCGTCGACTTTTTTCATAACATCGTTAGAGCAGCAAATGTTTTAGAATAACATCAAAAACAGTAGTGCAAAGACTTCCAACGGATCTCTAACAGCTAGTTGGACTTCGCAAGCCCCTCCAATCGGAAGAATGAAGTTGTATATATAATGGAAGACCATCTAAGACAAATGTTAGTAAGTGTGAGCACAATGTAAAATGCATACTTGCTGTGAGCTAGGTTTCTCTCGTTGTTTCTTGGCTCTCCCGAAAGATATTCTCTAGTAATCTTTATGTACTTGTAATCTTGTGAGAGATCAAGTATACAATAGTGAGAGCAAGACGTGAGTCCTTATAGTGTGATATATTGAAAAGGCAGACTTGCTATTTGTAATTTGTCTTAAAGATTCTTGTTGAATTCCGATCCGAGTTGTAGTCATTAGTCTTGAGAGTGGATGTAGGCTTAGGGATAAAGCCGAACCACTATATATTTATTTGCGGATCATCTATCTTCTCTTTCTCAAAGACTACACATTCGTAAACAACACCATCCCGTTGATGTTTAACCGGGATGTTTGTTGTGTACTTTGATTTCTCATAATCGGTATACACTTACCGATACAATCAGCTCACGTTATTTCAAACATTTGCCGACCCGATCTCTATGATGTCTCTGCAGATGTGTGCTTGCACTTTACTTGTTCTTTTAGTCGGTCTTGCACATGTTTAGATATTGTTTTATGAAACATCTCGCTCAAGTGCATCTTTTTTATTACCTATTATGTTGTGTGCTCTTGTTTCTTGTGATTATCATACACTTTAACTCATAATCTTCTCATGGTATTTCAAACATTTGCTGACCTAATCTTTACATTATCTCTGCTGATGTTTGACTCGATGTTTAAAATTGAACTTGTTTTATTCCGCAAAAAGTTTTTAAATTTCTCAAACAACCTATTCACCCTCCCCCCCTTCTAGATTATCATACACTTTAACTCGATGTTTAATAAGAGAGCCTTGTTGCTTGTTATTGAAAGTGTATTCTTTTGAGCATAAAGATCTTATTTTGGCTAACTCTACAAGAGGTGGTTTTCGTTTTGCAAATTTCTGTTTGTTGATTATCCACTCTTTCAACTCAATATTTTTAAATTACTTTGTTACTTTTGGGAATTTACTTGTTTTAAATGAAGGTTTTCCAGGTTTGAATTTTACCAAAGGATCTTGAACATTTTCAAAAACATTATGAACTCTCCTTCTTGGTTTTGAAAATATTTTTGATGATTATTTTGCTTAACTTCTTTGGACAGAAGATTATCCCAATCCAAATGAGTCATTTTACTTTCTAATAACCATGCTTATGTGGATTCTTCTAACTATATGAGTTTATTCAATCTCGGAGTGCAAAGATCGTCTTGTTTAATTCTTACCCGACATGATCTTTCTACAATCGAGAAAAAAAAGCAACCCGATTTCGAGCTCATCAATGTGTTCATCCATGATAATTAGCACATCAATGAAGGTGCAACAACAACAATCATTGTGATGGATAAATAAATGATTCATGTCATTGAACATGGAAAAAACAACTCGAAGATCGGCAAGTGTGACATTCCGAATTCCGACCTAATTCGAGACTTATAAATGAATGAATGTCGATGATGTATCGTTGTATCTCGCCCTGAATTGATCACTCATGGGTTAACTAACCGAAGGGAAAATGCTAACAAGGAAACCGATACGTGGACCTAGGAACTCGAATAAGAAATGGCACTTTGACCATAAGGATTGTGGAGGGATTATCTTGAGCCATTAAAGGCCGATCTAAGAACGATTATGGAATACATTGCAAGCGTTATACAATTGGATCGCGGGTGGTACCGCCTAACCAATGTGTAATTTCCGGATTTTCCTAAATCGAATTCGACGATCGCGATTGTCGGAATTAGTGATAAGCCCTTGCGGTTACATGACAATCAAAGCCGCCACGACTTGAGAATCCTAAATGTGGTGAGAATCACGAGGTCGATACGTGTAATGCCTAATGAGCCACCCGTTAGTTTGAGATAAACTGGAATCGAGATCGATAGAATTTGAATGTGAATTGGAATTTGAAATTGGGAATTGGGAATTCGAGAATTCCAATAGTTGAGTTTAGACGTCGCCTTGTCATGGTCTAATAGGTTGTGAAGTTTTCCTAAGTGTTCCTAAGATTAGAATATTAGGATTAGAAATTAGCGTTTTCTTAATTTTGCTCGTTTAGCACTTAACCGCTTAGGATTATATTAAAGTACGATTAGAACTCCCTAATCTCTAGTTAACCAAATTCTTGGAGGAGTAATATTGTCCTTATTATCTTCAATTATTTGAAATGAGACAAGAGAGAGATTTGGGGTAGGGACCCCCTTTTTTTTTTTACTTGACCATACCGGCCTTTCTAGCTTTCCTAGACTTGTACTCTTGTCCTCAAATTTTCACCTTTTTGCCTTGATCTTGCAAGGTCTTTATGGATGATATATCTCTCTCTCCACTTCATCTTCTTCGGCTGACCAGCTCTCCCTCTCCATCTCTTTCACTCGCTCATTTTCTCTCTCTCGCCCGACGTGTAACCTAGAACCAGTCCCGTTGTTTTTCCCTTATCTCTGCCGTCCGTGGTTGAATTTCGATGAGCCATATACCGTTGGAAAGCTTATCATCTTAGCTTTCCAACAAGAACACTTGGGTCCAAATCCGCCCAGCCATTTGTCCGGTAGAGCCTTTTTAAGCAGCAAAGGTCATTGCTGACCTATTTGAACCCGAGAACAACTTAAACTTTTGGGGGGCTTATTTTGGCTCCAATCTTCGGTAAGACTCCTTCTAGACCTAGTTAAGATGTTTAACAACTTGTGTAGAGCTTGAGATTGGACTATAATGGATTTTCATGGTTGATTATGGGTGAAACTTGCTAGAAAACCGCTGCCGCTCCTTGCACCATCGACGATCAGATTAAGGGAAAGGCTTGCACCGCTTGTTTCATGGTTTCCTATAGTCCAATCTTGTCGTAAGTTGCTCCTAAACCCTTCCTAGGAGGTTAGGCTACTAAGAGGTCATGTTATGGCTTGATTGATGTTGTTTTGGGGGCTATTTTGGTGCTAGACTTGGAGAACCCGAATCTGTCTTTGGTGAAGTTGTGCTTTCTTGATTTCCCTTGACTCGAAGACCATGCTTTTGTAATTGATTTATGTTAGTCCGGAGTGGTGATGAAATGAGGATGGTGCGCCGTGTGAGATATTAGGCTATGATGAACTAATTTCGTTCAATTGAGGGCCTTGATGTTCGAACGAATGCTTGGGATTTGTGGATTGAATTCACTATTTTGAATGGCCTAATAGATGCCCTAACCGAACGCAAAATTTATACTCGGATCGATTAATCGTGGCTTGAGATAGTTAAAAGTTAGATAACATTGATTGCTTGTTAGCTTTGAAGTTGTGAATTGTTGTGTAAGGGCACAAGTTGCTCTCTATAATTCGGTTATGAGAATAAGAGCCGTGTTCAATTAAATTGTCCGAGGCTAAATTGCGTGGTATTCATTAATTGCCCGAGACCGCAATTATGTTTGGTGCCGTGTTCAATTAGATCGTCCGAGGCCATAAGTATGTCGTGTTTGATTAATTGTCCAAGGCCCGGATCAAGTTGGATCCACGAGCCGTTAAAGCCACGAGAACATAAAACTTAAATTGCCCTATATACGAGGCTTAGCTTGTTTGCCTAAGTTTGTTTGGAATGGTATTAATTCCTTATGCATATGCATTAAGATTTGGTCTGTTCTCATCTTGTTTATGCCGAACTTGTTGACTTCACTGTGATTTTATAAAATTGTCTAGAGGTACTAACGGCCTAGGTCGGGTTTAGGTTTGACTTGCTGAGATTTATATCTCACTCGTCGTGGGTTTACCTTTTCAAATCCTAAATCTTAAAGAATGTTGGCTAAGCATTTTGGTATCCCCAAGGACATTGATACATTCATTGAGGAGTTTCCCGTAGGGAAGGATACGTTTTATATTAGGTATGAGAGTACGGTTTGGGTCGATGAGAGAAAGGATAGCTGGACACCCCATCTTTTTGAGTCATGGTATGTTCGTCAATAAGGTGAGACTTCGGGTCCTCTCGAAACCCGATCGAGTTCTTAGGGATGGGATCCCGACTTGGTGTTACCCTGGACCTATCGATGGCGAAGGTAGTACCCCCATCGCCGAGTCGAAGAATACTCCATTTAAGTCTCTGCATTGAGGAGGAAGAGGAGGAGATAGAGGTTGTCGAGATCTCTGAATCCAATCCCGACGATGAGGACATGATGGATGCCGATGATTCAGTTGCTCATTCCCTATACGAGCTTGAAGACAAAGATGACGAAGACGAGAGCGATGAGTATGATGTTTAGTAGTAGTCATCACCTGTCTATGTGTTGTCCTCTCGATTATGTAGTAGGATAGGTAGGTTGTCTTTTGAAACCTATTATTTTATGTCATTGAACCCCGCTATTGTACTGCGTTGCTAATTCTATGTGTAATCAACTAAGTGCATCACGTTATGTTGTGTTAACCGATGTATGTGATGTTGTTGTCCTAAGTCATCTTATGTATGCATGTAAGTGGAGTTTTACCTCTCGCTTCCACATGTGTTTTTCATATCCGCGCGTAAGTTGACGCCATTGACCCTAGGAGATTTTCGCACCAAAACGGCAACCCACAAGGGATGCTCGCGCCCGGGCAAACCGGGCATGACAAAGAAAACCTCTTGTTCAAGCAACTAAAGAACATGGAACAACTAAAATATCGGTAGACGTCATGTTCAAGCGGCGGTAGAAGAACAACCATTAGACCAGTTCCCGCTTATGATGATATTCCGAGAGAAGACTTGCACTAATCTCTTAAAGTTATTCATTTCGTATATTGTGGATTCTTATCCGATATTTAAGAGTACTTCTTGTGTGACAACTATATAGATTTGGGATCAACTCCAAAGCCACATTTGAAGGAACCAATAGAAAAAGAGAAATGAGGAGGAACATTCTTTTGGTGATCTTGAGATTTTCAAGATGGAGCTATATGGAGAAATGTCCACGCACTACAACTACACCATTAATGTGGTTACTGAGCTTAGCAAGATATACTAATGAGGAATATCCAATCACGATTCTTTAAGTACTACCACAAGAATGAGTTTGTGTGGAGATCGTCAACTCATTAAACTCAAAGATCTCGACACTAGATATTGGATGAGCTTATTGGAACTCTTATGGCTTATGAAATGAAATTCAATAATGAGCAAGAATTCCAAAGGTAAAAATTTTACTGCATATATTTCTAACCCTTTCATGTGGATTTTTGAAGGATCGTTCTTCAATGACAACAATAATTATGACAAAGGTGATGATATGGTCTCGATGATTTAACAGCTCTAACAATTCTTGAAAAGAAAGAAGAAATCCAAATGCAATCATATCATGGATTCGAAGCTCGAAAGAGGAAGAAAATCCGAAAAGAAAGAGTTTCGGAAGAATCGGAGTAAAGATCATAATGCCTAAATGCAATAGAAATTGGCTAAATAGAAAATTGGAATTGAAAACAGGACCAAATCATTCTCTCAATTGTGATTATCAAAATCGATAGATTGTCAAAAAGGTCTATTTCACTAGCAATCTTAAACACCCTTTTATACGGTGTCAACCCTAATTACAATGAGAAACACAAAATTATGAAAATGTCACTCGAATTACGAAAAATGCCTAAAAACCCATCAAAACGACTTGAAACGCAAAAAAAATGACGTCGGTCACAAGTATAGCAATGAATTCTAATCAGCCACCCATTTTCATACCGCCGATCAAAATTCAGCCCATTTCGAGTTCGATCAACTCTAAGTGCATTAGATCACCGTGGCATTAAATATCGACTCGAGATATCGCCAAAGTTAAACATCAACACTGCAAGGATCTATAAATGTTTGATCTAATCGATCCGATCCGAAAGCTATCAACGAGAGGATATCAAGTAAGCTTTGATAATTATTTTATTTAAAGGTATGGAATGTGCTAAACATCTACCTTGGGTAAGTATATCAAAAGAGCATGATTATCTTCTAACTTACTTTGCAAACTTTTAGTGGATTTGTGATGATTCTTGAGGGTACTTGCTCGATTATTTATGATCATTTATGATTCATATATATAATGTTTCTTGTCATGAATATAAGGCGTTACATGCATTTATTTGAAAACATGGCATGTGTAATGCTTGTATGTGATAGAAGCACCAACATCTCCTTTTGCAAAAGTGTTAGTACTACATGATGCATTTTCATTGCACTTGAGATTATTTTTGCATAAGGAAAATCCCATGGATATTGAAAGCAACCACTGCGTACTCTTGTCTTCGGTTGCAATTGTTATATTGTTGGGAATGCTAATGACAATGTTGGTATGCTCGAACCAAAAGCTCATAAAGGTATGTTTATTGATTATTCAACTTCTAACAAACTTTCGTGTATCTAACAAAGTTTTGCGGAAGGTGGAAGAATGAAAAAATATCAAGTTCGAAGATTAGTAGAAATATGCACAAGATGATAGAGAAGAAGTCATGCAAAGATCCGCATCGGCAAATGAGAAATAGTCGCTTCAAAGATCTTTTAAGGAAAATGCAGATTCTTGGAGATTTACATCGAGTTATCGTAAAGATCAAGTCCATGGAGTTACTGACAAAGGAGCAAAAATTAGGTGATGACTTAAAGAGCAAATATTTGTTAAGCAACGACATAAATATCCAAATAATATCAACAACACACAAACACTAGAAATGTGCCGAAAGGTTAAGTACATTTTCTCTTTCATTAATTGAGAAAGGAATTGGTGAATATCATGAAGAGGAAATTAGAAATGTGCATAATGGAAAAACTCAAGATCCTTCTTGTTTCAAGTCAAACAAGTTAAGGGTGGCAATTTCATCAAGATATATATGCCAGAAATTTGGTAAAGAAGTTTGGAATGGAAAGTAGCAAGGAATGTGGTATGCAAATGTTCATGTCAATCAAACGTGATAAGGATAAAAAAGGTATGTTCTTGATATACTCACTATCTTGCAAAGATTATCATGTTCTCTATAAGAAAAATGTAGGTAGCAAGAGAATTTATCCACGCGAAATTTAGCAATCTTTCAAGGAAAGAATTAGCATGCAACACTCAATGTGCAACGTCTGCGAGAACTATTACTTACCCCTCTACTAAAGATGAATCGTGGGAATGCGTGGTATAGCTAAACTTGAGGGAAAGGTTAGAGGAAAGATCACTAAGGAAATTGCGAAGTTTGGGAAAGCCAAAGCCGAAGGACACTAAAAAAATTCACATATAAGGCACTCATTTCTCGCAAAATATATCTTTCATATAGGTGGCTACATAACACGGCCAATCCAACAGAGGTAGAAAGGTGAAGATTATGACCAAAGGTCATTTCATTATGAGACATTTTAGGGATGATTTCTACTGTTAGGACCTTCCATCTTTATTATGTACATAAGTCATACGACTCTCAAAAGCTACTTTGGCAATACTATAGGAGCTTGAACAATGGCTAGTGTTTTATTTACTAAGCCGAGAAATCCAAAAAGTGATAGAGCTCTATCGTCCCTCTCTTTCTTTCAACGAACTCATTCTCCCCGCAAAGTATCTTTTTCAGATTGGTCGTCCTCTTGGCCAACGTTTCCTAGGTTGATTGGTTCATTAGCTTCATCCAGGACTTGGTACGGAAATGGGCCTATCAACCGCCCACCTACAGACTAAATAAACTGCATAAAACCTATAGGGAACAACCCTAGACACAAAGCCCTCGTCCACCCACAAAGTGAACTCATATACTACCAACTTCAACTCAAGTGCATCTAAGTGGATCATCTCATAGTGTTTCACTTCGTACTATAGAGGAACTCCGAAACAACCTGCGGTAGGGGTTGCTATTGCTTTCTAATCTAAAAAGGGAGAACAACATAAAGAGTGAGCTTAAAGCCCATCAAGAAAAGTACTCAAACCTTGTCGCCTTGGATTTAGATTACTGAACACTAAAGTAATTCTCCCAATATTGTATAGGAACTATTACTCATGTGAAGGTTATTACACATCCAATGTCACTAACTAGACCTTGTGTACAGCTTTAGACCATGCAATTAATGTCCCATAGATGTTCAACTTACTAACAATATTCACATTACATAATGCAATGCAAAATGCATAGAACAATGAGTACGGTTCTAGCATGCTCTACGGCCATTCTCTTAAGAGTTTGACGGGCCTTGGTATTCCGCTGCACATAGATCATAGGTTTCACAATTTCATGACGCTTTCCCACACACAAGACAGGGCGTCATAATTTCTCTTTAATAAAGATAGTGACTCCTCAAGTGTTCACCATTATGTGTCGAATATCAAGTATGCCATGATTAGCGCAAATATTAACTTGTTTCACATGATCAAAATCGAAGGTTCTATAATAGCAAATCATCAAACATAAATTTTCATAACATCATTGCAGCTCACATCCACCGAACACAGCAAGCAATCTAGACTATAGCACTACATGTTATTTGACAATGCCAATAACAATTCCAGTTATAAGATTATCAACACAAACCTTAACTCTATTTAAGTACCTCCTCATAATTCTTTCCTTACACTTAAATAATCTACGAGCAACATAATAGCGCTAAGGTTGAATAGACATGGCTCCGGAGCCCTTTAGTCCCCTAGCATAGCAAGCGAGATTAATTGACATTTCACAATCGGTAGTAGTGATAGTTCACACTCGGACTCTATCTTAGCCTTAATTATTTGTCCTATCGACCATTAAATCCCTCACTTGTTTCCCACCGATTCAGTAAGTTCCGAACTCAATTCATAATTCCTTCAAACTCAACTCATCAACCGGTCCTATTGAAATAGCCTTACTTCGTAGCTCAAGTTGGTAATTCGCCTTACTTCGTAGCTCAAGTTGGTAATTCTTTACTCATCACTTATAATTCAATGACTTCCAAAAGAGATTGAATCATTTGTTGTTTCTCTCAATCGCGCTAGTTTATGTACCACCGAAAACTTTTGCACCTCAAAACTACACAATGTCACGCTCTATTTCTCTCAAATCGACCCTCGCATAACTAACCCTTATCAGTCTTTTAATCTACCTCTACCTCGGGCATAGGACAACCATTCACTTTATTCGAACACACTACTAACTACAAGACGAGGTTTGAGCAAATTTTTGCTCGAATTTTTCTTCGAACTGTGTGGATGGTGCTCGAGCTCTCCTCCATCCCTCTATGCTTTTCCTTCGTCACCTTCACCATGTTGAGCAAGGAGCGGCAGCTTGTGTTTCTCTCTCAAAATGGGTAGAATCTTTCCGTAATCAAGGAAGAATGGTGGATCTAGATCATGCAAATGGGTTTTGTGGCTTGTTGTCATCAAATATGCGATACTTGGAGACTATTTAGCTAGGAATTTGCCACTTAGTGAATCATCAAAGAGGAGATCGCCACTTGCTTCTCATGCAGCATTTGAGTTGTTCTAAAGTTGATTGCATTTCCTTTCCTAATCCCATCATCTCGTTACTTGTCTATTGCATGTCTTAATATCCCATCACGTAGTCCCACTTCTCCATTAATCCCTACGTGCATGGACTGATGAGTTTTGGTATTCTTCAATCATCTATGCATGGCCAATCCGATTCTTCACATAGGATGCACAATTTAAGGCCTTCCAAGCTGATTCGCGGAAAATAGGGAATGGAAATGCTCCAATGATCTAATATGTTACCTAACATAATGACAACAGCCTGTCGCCCTTTCTATTATTATTATTTTTTCTAAACAAAAGCAATTCATTGTTCACACACGCATCCCCTGCACTCGACCAAATCTCGCTCCATTTTTTGATGAATATCCACAAGATTGAAACCGGCCCTTCAATCCATCAAAAGAAATGGCCATGAAGGCCGCATTGGCTAGTACCTATTCCTCTCCCCTTGTAACAATGTCAATCATGCATTTGAATGATTCTTGATCATACGCAATTGTTACCTACGGTTTCATCCTAGTCCCTCGTCAAGTAGCCCCGCATGGTGCTCTATCGACACGAATTCTCTTTCCATAAGTCAGCTTTCCAATCCATTTCGGTCTTCTTTGACTGTTTAGAATCTATTAAAAGTGGGATGTTACATAGCGATCGAAAACTTCACGAAGATCAACAGAATTCGCAAATAGCAAAGATCGCTTCTATTTAGCCTTCTATTGTGCTATTTTGAACTGTTTGAAAATTCTTCTCTATGCATTCAAGTCATACTATTATTGGAGATATATCAAAGGTTTTGAATGATTTGAGGAAGCTCACAAGCTCCATAAGAAAGGATGAGTAGTTTCTTGATTGAAACACTTGATATGTTCATAGTTGCTACTCATTCTCATTAAAAAAATAAGGGCACATGATATTCAACTAGAGATATTATATGTTTAATATCATATGTGCAAGATTTGTTGAGCTTATGTAGATTGAAATCGAGACAAGCTTGATTGTGGAAGTCAAATCTCTTTCTCGAATTTCAAAGAGCAAATAACCACGAGGATGATACCGTTACAACGAAAATAGAAACAAATCTTTCTATTTAGCACCTCAAAATATTGATATCAACACTTGAAGTGAAACATCGGCATAGAGATCGTGTCGGCAGCAGTTAAAGATAAAATAGGAGCTGATGCAAAAGATGTTTCTAATGGTGAAAATTTATAAACACCAATGGAAGGTATTTGGAAGAACTATCTAGATGATAAGGGGAGGAAAGCTAAAGGATGAGGAGCAACGAAAGGGAAGATACAAAAGCAAAAAATCATCACATCAAAGAAACATCACGTGAAGAAGAGTAAAGATCGGGTATGGACAAATCTTTATGAACTTGAGCTGATTTGGGCCCGAATCTTGACTATCATCTTTGAAGATGGAAGAAGTGAATGCACATAGAACTTGCTAAGTTCTACATAGTACGATTAGTACACCTTCTATATCCCTTACTCTTTATCACTTGATGATGTTCATGAAGTAAGATGATTTTTCATAATATGTACGAACATCGATGATATTATTTGAATGTGAATGATGATTGTGAACGGATAATGAAGATCTTAAGGGGTGATAGTATCAAAAAAGGGGAGCCCGAAAACAGGGGGAGAGTGATTGGATGTGAAAAAGTTGACTACAAATGTTGTGATATTTCGTGAAAGCACTTGAACAAGGGGAGCAACAATATTCTTGCTAGTGTTTAGATCAATTATAAATATGTTGTCTTTCGAGTGTTTGTGTTTAGATAGAATTTCATAATAAATGCTTTTATCTGTCATTTCTTTTGTAATTATCATGAATTCTTATTGCCTCTATTATTTCTTGATGAATATCATGTTGAAATGCTTGAAATCGCTTGTGCAAATTATCTTAAATACCCTTTTACTATGAGATCTTTATGTTTCCTTCCCAATATCACGCTTTTTACTATGACAAAAAGGGAGAAAGTTACTATGGCATATATATTCCTTGAGATATACTTGTTGATGCATCCGATACATGATCCACAAAATACAAGCTTCATTGCACATCTTTTCTATCTCCTGAGCATGTTAAATAGGAAAAATGTATACTTGTGAAAAATGAGCTGAATCGAATATATCTTATTAGTGCCTTTTTTTATTATAACAAAAAGGGGGAGAGATTTGATGAATATGCATATATGTTTAGAGGAGTACTAGTTAACATGATAAATGTTCATTCATACTTCATATTCATGTGACTAAGTAACTTGCGTAGAAACGGGACTTGTTGATAATTTATATTCTTTGCTCATAATGTTTCTATTTGTGATCTCCTATTTATATTAATTGAATATCGTGATATTTGGAGATTGCATTGTATCCTTACTATGTCTTGAACTGAATTCATATTTTTGGAAAGATAAGCAAATTGATTTATCTTTCATGCACAAAATATTCAATATCCTTTATTGCGTGTTTAGATATCTACATATTCGGAAGATTGTTTTGTTATCATCAAAAAGGGAGAGATTGTTGGGAATATCACCAATGTGGTGATTGTTGAAAAATCTCCGAACTTATTTTGATGATAATAAAGACAATCAAAGGCTACTGATTTGTGTATTTGATTAAGTATATTAGGTTATATATGCACAAGCCGAAATGCGATGTGCACATGATGCTTTTGAGAAAATGATCCACTCGCCAATGTTTAGAGTGCTCTGCTGATCTTTTGGGGTTCGTAGCCAATCTCTTAGTAGAACAAGATATTAGGGGGTGAAGATATCTCATGAATGGAAGGATCTTCAAATAAGGTGAACATCCGGAAGGACCTAAATCAAGGTGAATAAGCTGAGAAGAATGGGGATGTTCATGATGGCTTAGAGATACAAAGATCGGGTGAACAGTGGATGGACCTGGTGATGGTGAACAAGCCTAAAACTATGATGTTCGTTAAAGCTTGAAAGGACCATGAAGATGAATAACTTGGTGGAGTCGAAATAGCCAATATGCTTGAAAGGACCAAAAGAAAGATCGGGTCAACAAATTATTATCGGAGCAGCAGATCTTTAGCAAAGAGTAACCGCTTATATAGATCGGGTAAATAACATCAACATACTAGTAAAGATCTAGATATCCTAATTATGGATAATGGATCATGTAGATGTTTACTCCTGGAAGGTGACGATTAATTGATCAACTAACCGGATCTTTAGTTTTGAAGAATATAATAGATGCAAAGATTGTGATGATGTCAATGACCCGAGTTCGGCGAAGACTAGGTACAAAGATGAAGATATTGACAAGGAGGACAACAAGTTAAATATGACAAGGTGTTCATGAGGACTTGGAGGTACCATGGTCAATCTTTCATCAAGGTGATGCCTTTGGATGCTGAGATACTCAAGAGGTCCATTGGATAATTAATCACTAGTCATTCCTACAGTTTTTCTATAAACAAGCCCAACGGACTAAAAGATCAAAGTGACAATGTTTATGTCGATATTGGGTTTGGTGCCTTTTGATGAACGAACATGTGTAGATGTTTCATTGGAAAGAATATAGCCATTAGTGGGTGAAAGATCCGTAGAGAAAGATTAGGAAGTCTATCTAGTAAAATATAGCCATTGGTATCTCGTTAGCTTTTTCGAACATTGTCGAGTAGCGAGATGTTTTAGAACAAGGTCGAAAAGACAATTGCAGCAGCTCCAACGGATCTCTAATAGCTAGCTGGACTTCACAAGCCCCTCCAACGGGAAGAATGAAGTTGTCTTTAGGCTAAATGTTAGTGAGAGTGAGCACAATGTAAAATGCATACTTGCTGTGAGATAGGTTTCTCTCATTGTTTCCGACTCTCTCGAAAGATCTTCTCCGGTAATCTTGATGTACTTGTAATTTTTTGAGAGATCAACTGTATAATAATGAGAGTAGTACGTGAATCCCGATAGTGTGATCTATTGGAAAAGTTGTACTTGCTGTTTGTAACTTGTCTTGAAGATTACTAGTGAATTCCCGCCTGAGTTATGGTCGTTAGTCTTGAGAGTGGATGTAGGCTTGGAAATAAAGCCGAACCACTATATATTTGTTTGCAGATCTTCTATCTCCTCTTTCTTAGCACTACACATTCATAAACACCATCATTTGTCAAACAAGCAGCCCGACCTAATTTCTAAAATATGTCTTCGTTGATGTTTGACCGATGTTTGTTGTATGTTTTGATTTCTCGTAATCATTATACACTTATGCACACAATCAACTCATGTTATTTCAAACATCTCGCTGACCCGATCTCTACAATATCTCCGTAGATGTGTACTTGTACTTTACTTGTTTTTTACTCGTTTTGCACATGTTCATATATTATTTTGTGAAACATCTGCTCATCGCATTTTTTTATCACCTACTATTTCATGTGCTCTTATTTCTCATTATTATCATAACCACACGATCTTCTCACGGTATTTCAAATATCTCGCTAACCTAATTTTTACAATATCTCTATGGATGTTTGACCCGATGTTTGAAATTGAACTTGTTTTATTCTGTAAATTTTTTCAAATTTCTTAAACAACCTATTCATCCCCCTCTCGTGTTGTATTGTTAGCCCCAACACACGGCACCGCAGCGGAGTGGCGACGTTGACGAATGGTCAACCACGACGGAAGGAGAAGGAGATGTTGGTAGTGGAGTGGAGTTGCCGCAAAAGAAAAATGGAGGGAGAGAGAAATGGGGTTGAGAAATGGGGAAAAAAGGGAAGAGATAAAAAGGGAGAGAGAGAAAATGAGAGAAAAGAAAGAGAGAGAGTGATGGTGATGGTTGGTAGGGCCACAAGTCAAATCATTATTCACTATTTCGTCCTATATGCATAATATCTAGATGAAAAATGGTAATTTGACTTGCGGGGGATAAATTAGTCTACTCGGTACTAAAAACTTAGGGTTATTTGTCAATTCACATCCGAGGTTCGATTAGGGTTAGGTTTGGGCGTGAAAAGTCTCCATACTACGACGTGATAGCTCGATTACTTGGGCTCGACTTTCTCGACTAACGTCTTAGGATTTTCAATTATTATCCCTTAAATCCTCAAAAATCCAATTTTATTTGCCAAGTTGGAATTCATGATTTGAAATTCATCAAATCCAGGTTTTCTTATAGATGTCAAAATTTTGGGACGTCACAAGGTTAAAGTAAAATTCAGGTAGCAACTCTAATTTTTCAAACTAGGGCTTGCTAGCTAGTAGCGTCTCCATTCATAAGACCTTCAAAATTCTAGGTCCGGGTAGCCTACTAAGGTATGTGAAAAATGGTCATAAATTCAAAATATCGACAAACGCTAGCAATAGGTTCGTAAAACTCACGTAGATGAAATATTTAAAAGCCTTGACATGTTGTATCTAGCAATATCACCTAAAGGGAGTGCATAGGTGATTCCGAACAATTTTAAAACTTAATACATAATAAAAATGGCTTCAAAACACAATCTAAATTGAATTAGTAAATGAACGTGCAGATTTATGAAACACGGTAGAAAGAATTCAAGAAGAGAAAACTACAAGCAGTGTTTATAGTAGCTCGGCTTAGCAAGCCTATGTCCACTCTCCCACAATGATAGGCATTTAGCTGGATTCCACTATATAAATCAATGGAAGTTACAAAAGATATTACTCTCAATCACTCTTACAGAACCTCTCAAAGATAAAGACTTTTAGCTCTCTAGAACAAGTAAGTGAATCTGAATAACTCAAACGCTTTTGCATTGTATGTTCCGATCTCCCTCTTCTTATCACCCTGGATCTTCCTTTTATACTCCTTTACCTTCAAACTAGCCGTTGAAAAGGTCTTGAAAGGATTGCTCTTCAATCATTAATTGGATGTCATCAATCGTGATTGAACAAGACAATATCCGAGAAGATATGATAACCATTGGAGTTGAGTCCGAACTCTTTAGATTCAATCGCCCATACAACTAAATCTTCGGTTTCCATAAATAGAGTTGATTCAAATAACCACCAAACCTTATTCCTAGAAAGGTAATGTCGAATTGTAGATATTCTCCCGATCTAATTGAAAAATAATCTTGTCAATTAAAGATTACATACTTCCATAAAAGATACTACCAATATCGAAAACTTGCCAAACATGGGTCTTTAGAATCATCTCAAAAATATTTGAGAATATGAACAATATTCGGATGCGCTCTTTTGAGATAAAACTCTCCGAATCCGAACAGACTTTGAACAATGACTCTAAGCTTCAATAAAGTCCTCGCCGATGCCTCACATAAATCTTCGAAGAAGAAGTCTTCAAAGGCAACAACCTTTTCTATCCGAACGACTTCGAAGCAAATAAATGATGACTGCTACTTAATTCCAATCGTCGGGTTGGATTAATATAAGCTTCGTTCACACGTTCACCTTGCAATAAAACATTCATAGACATTAAATAGATTCTTTACAAGAAATGATAGTTTTGTCGAATCAAAATATTTAGAAGGAAGGCTTTCTCAACAATCTCCCCCTTTTAATGAGGACAAAATTCCTCGATAAAAGTAGATTTTGAAAAGATTTGAGAGTATAATTTCAGCACATAAAAGAATTCACAAAAGTAATAACTTTTAATCTGAGTGAATCTTTCCGAAAAGATAAGGATTTGAACAAAAATGCATATAATAAATGACATCTTCGAGTAAGTTTGTAAGACAATTCCTCAAGTGAATTCGTGTAAGATACTTCACCATTTCACCAATGCGCATGGTCATCTTGTAATTCTGCAAAATAAAGAGCTACATGCCACTTCTCTTCCTTTTTGTCATCAGCAAGAGGGATAAACAACTAATATAACATTAAAAAGCACACTTTAATTGAGCAGAACTATCAGCCCGTAATAAGGATGTGATAGATATATTCATGAAAAAACTAAAGATGTTCAAATCAAAACAAAGCAAACTCAAACATAGGTTTTTGAAATGCAATGTCAAACAGGAGGAGGTGGAGGTGGTTTTGATGAAGAGGAAACATCCATCTGCTCTTTGTCACCCTCCTGGACACCTTCTTTAACCTGATTCTCATGATTCTTAGCAGTTGTAATAGCATAATCTCGAAGAGCCTATAGATGAGAAAACTCCTGAGTGATTTTATCATCATGAATTAGCATGTAAGTGTTCAGGCTTGCCATCTCTGAATAGAAGAGTCGGCAATATTGGTTGGGCATGTTCTGGAATCTGTTCATCCTCATTTCAACTATGCTTTCCAAAGCATCCATCCTCTTCAGCACTTTCCGTCTAAAGTTTTTCCATGTCTTTTTGAACCTCACTCTAAGAAGATTTTGTGATTAAAATGTCTTTGATAAATGTATTCAGAGTTTCTGCAAGATTCAGTTTCCTTGTTAGAGTCGTACTTGTACCTTTCTCAAATGTTGTGCCTTATCTTTATCATAGAGCTCTAGAACCTTGTATAGATTAATCTCCCCCTGAATCTGAGCAGGGTCTTTATCTGATAGTACTTGTTCAGGCTCAACTACAATTGGTTCCTTCTCTTTGGAGATCCCTTCTCCAATAACGGCAGCAGATTCCTCATGCAAAGGTTGCTCCCCTTGAGCATTTGCATCATCTTTAGTGGGTTGCATACCCTGATCAGTAGTTTGCTCCATATGAGCAATAGATTCACACTATTTCTAAATAGGAATTGAGGCTTCAGGTTCATCTTTCTGCTCTCCTTGAATTTCTATTGATTGAATAGGAATCACAGCAGCAATTTCCATGCCAACAATGAGAAATTTTTCTTCTTTCTCAAGCTGCATATCATCTTCAGAAACATTGGGACTTGGGATAGGCGTATTAGCATTTGTTGCATGTTCAAGCTCATTTCTTTGAAAATCTCCCAACTCCTCATTTTGTTCATGAAAAAATTCTTCTTCTTTTCTTTCTGCAGATTTCTCTCCATCTGTAACATCCTCTACCCACATCTTAATGTATTATTCTTGGGCAAGTTTTCTTTGTCTTCTGCCTTCTCAACAGAAGTCTCTTTCTCATCAGCTTCCTTGCTCTGTTCATGAGTCTTATGAAGGTCCTATTCTTTGTCCTTAGGATCCTTCTGCTCATGAAAATTCTTTGCATCTCCAACAACATCTCCTACTCCCTTTTGAGCAAAATTAGCATCACTTGGTATATCTCCAATACATCTGCAAATGAGACTGATGGAATGCCTTCAGAATTTGAATTCTCTGATTCAACTTCTTCTTCTTCATCATCCTCTTCCTTTGAGGACTCAACTACTCTTCCTCTGCTTGCAGTAGTCTTCCTTCTCTTGGCTGACCTTTCAACCTTCGCAAATTTCTCCTTAAGTTCAACTTGGACAACCTCTTTGCTTTTGTTCAGCCATCCATGAGCAGTTAGTTTAAATCCCATTTTTTGTTTCATGGATTCTCTAACTACCATGAGTTGAATCTTATTTTGAAGAAGTTTAGCAGGGATTTTGATGTTGTGGAAGAACATAATTCTAGAGATTAACCCTGCATAGGGCAATTATTCTTTCAACTTTTGAACAATTCTATACATGTGGAGAAGGACAGTGTGAGCCAGAGAGAATTTGTACCCAGTCAACAGTCCCCACATCAGTTTAGCTTCATACTTTAAAATATCTGTCTTTGATGTAGCCTTGGGTCTTAGACATTTAATAACAACCTTGTGCATTACAATTTGCTTTAGTGGGATGTCATTGTAAGCAATGTGTGCCATAAAGTCTCTAGACTATTTTTCTTTTCCAGTCAAAAAACTATAGGTAGCATTAGGTTATGTATCAATAGGCACAAAATCCATTTCTTCAACACCCATCAAATTTGCAATTCCTCTAACATGTAAATGATATTGAACACCTCTAATAGTATAAAATAGTGAATTGTAATCTTTGACGCAGAGTTAAATAGAAATAGGTTACCAACTCAAGAAAGATTATCCTTCTTATTGTTGTAAAGTCTTAAGCTTCATCTATTCAAGGTGTTTCCTTATAGGGATTCTAACCCTATCAAAATACTCCAAATCAAATACCCCGTGGGGTATGACTCCTCTTTCCTGCAAAGACTCGTACTTATTACAATGCTTCTGACTTAGGAAATGTTTATCCTGAAAACTCTTGTCCTTTATCACACCTCTAACCCTTTTAAAATCTTTTACCAGCACATCATCATCATCATCAAGCCTTCCTTTTGTTTCCTCTTCACTTTCATCCGCTGCTCTATCATTAAAGACAATTCCCTTTGATGGTGACTTCTTTGGTTTCCAAACTTCAGTCGACACAACTTTCTCTTTTCTTTTCCTAGACACACTTTCAGGCACGACTGTGGCAATAGGAGTTATAGTTTGTAATGGTAGTTCTAGGATCTTAAGAAAAATCTTCCTCACTGGCAAATTTATGTATATCCATCGACAGTTTAACCATAGAGTCGCTTGACCCTTGTTCTTTAAGAGAATCGTAGAAGGGTATAATAGATAAAGCCAATGCGACCCTTTTGTCAAACTCAGACTCGAGATAAACTCTCTTTTGCACAATCTCTCTTTCATTTTCCCGTTCCGACCCGAGCACATCAATTGGTTCGGTGTCACGAACTCTCGCTACCTTTTGTTAATCTAGACGATTTCCTTCTTCGCACGTCATTTTCCTCTGCACCTTTCTTCATGAAGGATGACGATTTTGAAGCCATGGATGAAAAAAGTTTAAAACTTGAAGAAGAACGAAAAAGAGATTTGAAAGAGAGTGAGTGTTCGAAAGATGATTCAAGTGTTTTGGGGTTTGTAAGAACAACAGAGAGGTTTTCAAACATAAATAGATGTCTATCAAAAAGAGGTGACGATTCATGTTCTTTCAAAATTTGAAAAGAAAAAAACTGTAAGGCAATTAACTTTGGAAAAAATTTCAGAATATATATAATATACAATATCAATCAGCAATATATGATATGATTGTAAGAGAACTTACCTTTGTTGAGAAAACCCTCCGTCTGAATATTTTGATTCTGAAAAAACTATTCTTACTCATAAAGAATCTCTATGATGTTAATAAACTCTTATTGCAAGACGAACAAGTGAACAAAAGCTCATGTTGATCCAAATCGACATTCGGACCAAGTAGTAGTTGTCATGTATTTGCTTCGAAGTTGTTCGGATGGAGGAAGTTACTACCTCTCAAGACTTATTCTTCGAAGATGTACGTAACATGTCGCAAGGACTTTATTGAATCTTAGAGTCACTATTCAAAGTCTGTTTAGACTCGAAAAGTCTTTACTTTTGAAGATTTCTTTTGAATAATATTCAGATTCTACAATATCTTTCGACAGCTTTCTAAAGACCCACGTTTAGCGGAGTTTTCGATACTAGCGATTTGTAATATTTGATTGACAAGATTATCTTCCAATCGGACAAGGAGAATATCTACGATTGGATATTACTTTCTAGGAATAAGATTTATTGATTATTTGAATCAACTTTACTTTTGGAAACCGAGGACGTAGTTGTATGGGCAACTCGAATCTAAAGAGTTCAAACTCTCCTCCAAAGGCTACTATATCTTCCCGCATATAGCATCGTTCGACCACGATTGATGACGTCCAATCATTGATGGAAGAGTGATCTTTTGAAGGCTTGTCCAACGGTTAGTTTGGAAGCCAAGGAGTATAAAAGAAGATCCATGGTGACCAGCAGAGTGTGATCGTAACATATAATTTTAAAGTGCTTGAGTTATTCGAGTCACATACTTATTTTCGAGAGTTAAACATATTATCTTTGAGAGGTTTTGTAAGAGTGAATGAGAGTGATAATCTCTTGTAACCTTTATTGATTCATCTAGGGGAATCCCGCCAATCGACAATCATTGTGGGAGAGTGAACGTACGATTAACAGGCCGAACCACTATAAATACTACGTGCAATCTTCTCTTCCCCGAACTCATATTATTGTGTTTAGTTCAATCGGACGTTCTCTTACTAGTTCTATTCAGATTGTGTTTTAAAACTATTTTTATTCCGCATTAAGTTTCGAAATTATTCGGAACCACATATTCGCCACCTTAGGTGATATTGCTAGAAACAACAATTGGTATCGTAAGCGGGTTGCTCATATTTGTGAAGTGTTTTTTTTTACTTCAAAATTAATGATCTATTATGTCTCGCAATAGCTTCTCAAAAATAGATGATTCGCATTATGGCAACAAACCACCATACTTTGACGGAAAGGGTTATAACATGTGGTGCAACAAGATGAAGTGCTCCTTCAAAGCATTAGACGATCTAATGTGGGATGTTGTTGTCAATAGAGTAGTACCTATTGTCACCGCAACACCTTTTATTGGAAATGAGATTAACATAAATGCTATAGCAACATTATCGTACACTCGAAAGGGCTAAAAGACAAGGACTTGATTCTAAAGCTATTCATGCATTGTTTTGTTCTTTATTTACTCGTTGTAAATCGTGTTGTAGAAGAAGAATCAAGCAAAGGCTATATGGGATAGACTTCATGCCACGTTTTAAGAAATTTATAGGGTGAAGGAAATCAATCTTAGCATTTCATTGAGCGACTATGAAGCCTTCAAGATGAGGCTAGATGAATCAATTGCAAATATGATTGATAGATTCTAAATACTAGCAAGTGGACTCGTAAGATAAGGTACTCCAATTGCTTGAACTAATGTAAGTCAGGAAAATTCTTCGAGGTCTTACGGATAACTCGGAATTACATCAAGCCCTCAATATAAGAGTGTCAAACAATTAGACCATTATCCGTAGATGAGCTTGTTAGAACTTTATAGCCAGACGAGATAGAGTGAGCTAATAAGACAAGAGACTCTAAAGGTAAGAAGTCCATCTCATTAAAATCTAAAATTAACCACGAATTATTTGATTCCGATAATGAAGAAGAAGATGCGGAGGAGCTTACACTCATGGTAAAGAAGTTCAAAAATATGGCTCAAAGAAGTAGAAACTTCAGAGGTAAGAAATTATTCAAATAGAATGATTAGAGACATTCAAGCAATGATAAACAGGAAAATAAAGTTGTGATATATTTTCACCTGTAAGAAGGCAAGACATATCAAACCCAATTATCCTCTTCTAAAGAAAGATAAGATCAAATATGAGAAATATAAGAACGCATCGAAGGCGAAAACTTTGAGTGACTCTAATGACAAGTGAGGATGACTATGCAAATATATGCATCGTGGAAAAGACAGATTCAGAATCAAACTCGACTCAAGTTCAAAATCGATATTGAGGTATGTCCTTCTAAACTAGCTGATGAAGTTGCAAAATACATCGATGAATTATGCAAGAATTACAGAGAAGCCCTTAAAAAGGTTTCTATTTTGAAAAAGCAAACTTCCTCTTTGAAACAGCAAGATGCTTCACAAAAAGATAAGATTGAATTTTGCAAAGAGAATTTCATCAGATGAAGGAAAATCATGATTTGATTTCTAGAGAAAATGATTCTTTGAAAGTCGAAATTGAAAATACTTCGAAAGATTTTCTCATAGCTCAAAAACTTTAGAAAACATTATTTCCAAACAGATTCCCCTTGAAGATAAATCTAGTTTGGGTTTCAAAAAGGAAAGTGATCTCAAAAATGAATTTTCCAAAGCAAATGACAAAATTTCTCAAAAACCTTTCAGCTCTGCATACGAATAACATTTTCATAAACAGTTTACAAGATCTTATGTACGACAACGTTGCGTAAATTGTGGTGATCCTAATCATATCGAGATAATTGTATGAAAGTGTGGAGACCTATTAACAAAAAATTATCAACTCGCTACTAACTCGGATGGACCCAAGAAAGTTTGGGTACCAAAGAAATAGTGAGTTACTTTCTATTTATAGGTACCAAAGAAGAGAAAGGACAAATGATTTCTGAATAGTGGATACTCAAGACACAAGATGCGATCCAAAAAAATTTATTCAGCTATCGAATACAATGGTAGAAGTGTATCCTTTGGAGGTAATGAAAAAGGAAAATCATTGGCAAAGGAACTGTGAGGATTGGAAATTTGATGAGTGAATGATGTTTCCTTAGTCAAGGAACTAAATTACAATCTTATCTCTATAAGTCAACTCTGCGACTTTGGTTATCAAATTTGTTTTCAATATTCAAAATGCTCAAGTATTAGCAAAGACAAGAAGCAAAGTTTCACTGTCCGATGACATCGAAATATATATCTCCTTGATGTTGAATCTGAAGATTTGAAGTGCCTTATTTCTATCAAAGATGAATCTAAAATATGGCATAGAAATTTAGGCCATACAATATTAAGTACATATCAAAGCTATCTACAAAGAAGCTGGTTTGAGGTATCTAGAGCAAATATAGTTTGAAAAATCAGAACTTTGCTCTGTATGTACTCTTGGTAAGCAAGTAAGAAGTTCTTTTAAATCAAGAAATCAAGTTACAACTAAACGAGCTTTGCAACCGCTTCATATGGATATTTTTGGACCCAACAATTCCTTAAGCCTTAGAGGTAAGAAATATTGTCTTGTAATTATTAATGATAACTCGAGATTTACATGGGTTCTATTTCTTGCACACAAAAATGATGCTTTTTTATTTTTTTCAAAATTTACAAAGAAGGTTCTAATGAAAAAGGATATGCTATTTCCAACATAAAAATAGATCATGTGGGAGAATTTGAAAATCAAAGTTTCTCGATTTTTGTGATGAGTTTGGAATTCAAAGATAATTTTTCTACTACTTACACACCTCAACAAAATGGGGTGGTAGAAAGGAAAAATCGCTCTTTGCAAGAAATGGCAAAGACTCTTCCGATTGAAGGCAAAATTGCTTCTCATTTCTAGGTAGAAGCAACTCAACAGTTTGCTATATTCTAAATCATAATTCTTTAAGACCATTGAGAAAACCCCTATAAACTTTTCAAAGAAAGAAAACCCGATGTTGCATACTTTCGTGTGTTTGGTTGTAAATGTTTTATTCTAAAAAATGCTAACGATCGAATTAGCAAGTTTGATGAAAAGTCGATGAAGGTATATTCTTAGGATATTCAAATTTGATGATAACCTTTAGAATGATCAATCGAATCGCTTAAGCTCTAGTATTTCTTCGAATTCGAACCATTAAGAGAATCAAGAGGATAAAGGCTCGGAAGAAAATGTTGCTTCCGAAGATGTTCAAAATCAAGGAACAGATCTTCAAACTTTAGAAACACCAGTGGAGATTCAACATGAATCAAGATCCGAGTGTTACTCAAGATGAAAGGCTTAACAAAAACTCGAAAAATAAATCCAATCATCCTAAGTAGCTTATGTGGGAAACTTGGATGACGGCATTAAAACCATATCGAAATTCAAGCAAGCAATGAGTAACATAGCTCTCGCTCAAGTTGAACCAAAAGGGATTGAAGAAGCACTTGCAGATGAAAACTGGATCAATGTAATGCAAGAGGAACTCCATCAATTCAAGATTAATGATGTCTAGAAATTGGTATCAAGACCTAAGAATCGTCTAGTAATAGGTACAAAATGGGTATTCGAAACAAACTGGATGATAAAGAAAAGGTTATCAAAAACAAAGCAAGACTAATGGTTAAATGTTATTCTCAAGAAGAAGGAATAGACTACGATGAAACCTATGCACCGGTTGCTAGGTTAGAAGCCATTAGGCTACTTCTTGCTTATGCATGTTACAATGATTTTAAACTTTTTTAGATGGGCGTGAAAAGCACATTCCTAAACGGATACATGAAAGAAGAAATTTATGTTGAGCAACCCCCTGGTTTCAAGAACTTAAAAGAAAAGATCTAGTTTATGTAGTGAAGAACGCCTTACACGGATTAAATCAAGCACTACATGCTTGATACTGAGCGGTTAAGTAGCTTTCTATCCGAACAAAAGTTCAGCAAAGGTAATGTTGATACTACTCTCTTCATTCGTAAGTAGAGTAATGATATTCTTCTTATTCAGATTTACATTGATGACATTTTTTTTTGGTTCTTCTAACGAAATTTTATGCAAGAAGTTTTCAATAGTGATGCAAAATGAATTCGAAATGAGTATGATGGGAGAATTGAAATTCTTCCTTGGACTTTAGATACATCAGAGCAGAGAAAGGAATTTTTATTCATTAGGAGAAATACACATTAGAGATTGCTAAGAAGTTTGGTTTGGAGAATTACAAGAAAACAAAAACTCCTATATGCCTCATTCCTCCAAACTTGACAAAAATGAGCAAGGAAGAGAAGTTGACCCCAAGCTTTATCGCAAAGATGATTTGTTCACTTCTTTATTTCATAGCTTCAAGACTTGATATATTATATAGTACCTGTTTATGTGCAAGATTTCAATATAGTCCAAGAGAATCGTATCTCTCGGCTATCAAAAGGATTATCAAGTACATTGCAACATATCCTAAATATGGGCTATGGTATTCCAAAGAATCCGATTTCACTCTAAGGGGATACTCGGATGCTGATCTTGCCGAATGTAAGATTGACAGGAAGAGTACTTCTAGAACCTATCAACTCATGGGTAATATGCTTATTTCCGGTATTCTAAGAAGCAAAGCACGCTTGCTCTCAAGATGAGAAGTAAAATATGTATCTCTAGGAAGCTATTGTGCTCGATTCTATGGTTAAAATAACAACTAAGAGATTACGGAGTTGAAGAAGCAAATGTGGAAATCATATGCGATAATACAAGTGCCATCAATCTCACCAAGAATCCCATTCTACATTCAAGGGCAAAACAAATCGAAATTAAACATCATTTCATTTGTGATCATGTTTAGAATGGAGATGTCCACATTAAATATGTTGATACAAAGAATCAACTCACGAATATATTTACTAAACCTCTAGATAAAGAGACTTTCAATTTTATTAGAAATGAATTAGCTATTACTAATCTTTCTCTTTAATTTTTTTTTGGAACAAATTCTCCGCCAAATTTCAGAAGCAATTTCGAGGCAAATTGTAGAAAGAAGTGTTTAGAAGCAAAACCTGGTTGATCGGTTCGTAGAATGTCGTTCGAAGGAAAGGTAAGTTATAATTGTTTTGATCTATTGAAATTAAGTTAAGTTCACTCGAAATTTTATCACATATTGTGGATTGATTTGATTTATGCAAAGTTTTTTAATATATTTTATTCGAAATTGATTTAATTTCCAAAGATAATCATTTTACGCTTTTTTTCTCTTTTCAAATTTTTCGAAGAGACATGAGCCGTCACCTTTCTTAAAAAAACCTCTATTTATATGAAACTCTCTCTCTTACACTATCATGAGCCCTAAATCTCTCGATTCTCGAACAATCCTTTCTCTCTCTGAAAACTTCTCTTTCGTTCCTTTCAAAGTTCCAAACTTTCTTGTCTAATGTCTCCGAAATCATTCTCCTCTACAAGGAAATTTGCTGAGGAAAGTGGAAAGCAACGAAGGAAGTCGTTCCGTTTGACGAAAGGCACCAGATCTCGCGATACCACACCAGTTGATGTTTCGGGTTCGAACACAAAGATGACATAAAGGTTGCTCGAAAGGAGTCAGGTTTGTCTAAAGTCCGAGTTCGATGAAAGAGTCGCCACGGCTCTTGTTGTTTAACATTTCTATGACTCTCTTAAGGCGGTTGGAGCAAGTGATAGCATTAAGTTGCTGATGAATATACACAAGTTTGCTAGCGAGAAGGATTTTCTTGTAATTTTAGAACTGCCTTTGCAAAATGTGACTCACTTTTGAAGAAGCACCTGAAACTATGTTACGAAAAGGTAAGGAGAAAGTTGAATTGTCTTCCCAAAGAAGACACCTTCAAAAGGAATTGTTATTCAGAACGTACTATAGAGGAAAGTGATGTCGAAATTAGAGGAAGGTTTGATGACAATGACAATGTCATTGTGAGTGATTTTAAGAAAAGGAGAGGTTTTGTTAGCAATAAGAATTTCAAGAGCAAACTTTTTTTTCCCAAAAACATTTAGAGAGATATGAGTCTCAAGGAAAGAGCGATAATGCCCCATAGAGTATTTGATATAAAGTACTTTGATAGTATTGGCATTTACATTTAGAAAACATCTCGAGCGAGATGAAGTTGAGAGATTTTGTGACGCTGCTAGAAGATCCATCTTTCCCGATATGGTGACGAATTTCTACTCCTCCTTGTATTTTAAAGACTTTAATTCTCTGTATTACTCCATCGGAGATGATCGTTATTATTTGCATGTTGCTTGAATTAGCTAAGTTGATGGATATTGAAGTTAGAGATTTCAAGCCCAACATTATACAACCCGAAACCGCTTATAGCTTCTTAACTCGGAAAAGAAAATTACTCCAGGGGATTCAAAGGCTTACATTGTATATAGTGATTTTCCTTTGAAGCACATTATGATGCACAAGATTGTGATTGAATGTCTCCGACCAAAGGATTCCTCAAAGGCGAGATATTTTGAAATATGAAACTAAGCTAATATGGGGTCTCGCTAACTGGGTATGATTTTTCTATTGCTCATACTGTCCTTTTGCATATGTATAGAACGTAGTAGAAATCGAAGGGACATTTTTCGTATGTAGGGTTAGTCTCTCGAATCCTAAGTTACCACAAAGTGCAGATACCGAATGAGTTGACTCAAAATTAGAGTCAAATCATGGTTCTTTGGAGAAACCATGATACGAAAGATGGGGTTCATATTGACTACCAAAGGATGGGTGAACAAGAACAAAGAACTAGTTCAAGTGGAACTTGAAGAAAAGGCTCAAGAGGCGTAAAGATCTCTTAAGAGAAGAAAGACAGTTGCAAAGAAAAGTAAAGGGAATGTTGAAGAGGAAGAAACCTCTAAAGAAGAATAATAAGTTATTTCGGAGGACCCAAATTCGAAGCCACTCCATCGGTCTCATCTCGCAAATCAAACAAATGATGCAAACACTTTTGCTAAGGGGGAAGCAGATGCGATTGGTGTTGCTAGAATTTTACATGAGCAAGAAGCTCCTAAAGATAAAGGAGAGGACTTTCATAAGACTCATTAACAAGACAAAGTGGTTGACGAGGAAGAGACTTTTCTTTGAGAAAGGAGAAAGAGAAAGGAAACTTGCTCAAGAACAAGTACATTGAGATGTGGAAAGAGGATGCTGCAAATGGAGAGTGCAAGAAGAGAAGTAGATGTCTCTGGAGATGTTGGAAGAAGGATCTTGATGACAAAGAAGAGGATCTTTAGAAGACTCAAGGAGAAAATAAGGAAATGACAAAAGGAGAAATCTCAAAGGGAGAAAGACAAGTAGAGCACGATAGAGGACAGTGTGATGAATTATGGGATGCTCGGAAGAATGAACTTGAACATGCAACAACTATTGATGAACCTATCCCAAGTCCAAAACAATCCGAAAAATGATATGCGAGGTTGATAAGGCGGATGAATCAAGTAATTATTAGCATGGAAATTGCTGCTTGAGATTCTCGTCAAATCAGCAGAGATTCAAGGAGTGAAGAAAGATCAACTTAAAGCCTCGATTCATGTTCAAATTGAATCTATTGCTCGAGATAGAGCAAACTGGCGATGAAAGAGAGCAACCCAGTTTAGTTCAAGTCAATGTTCGGGGGGAGCAACCCTTACGGATGGAATCAAATGTTATTGCTGATTTTGCAAATGCTAGAGAAGGTGTTTTGCAAGAAATATGTAGTTATCAATGAACTTGAAAAAGTATCTTCAAATGAAAACGCTACTCGCTTTTAGGGGGAGATTGATCTTCGAAGGTTCCGGATAACTTTAACAAAGGAAAGACACTAGTAGTTGACAAAGGTATGAGTACAACTTCTACAAGAAAACTAACTCCAGCCAAACTCAGAATGCTTTTATTGGTGAACTTCTAGACACAAAGTCTTCTCGAGTGCGATTAAAAAAGACACGAAGAAATTTCAGAATGAAGTACTTCGGAGGATGGATGCATTGGAGAACCTGGTTGAAAGGAGGTTCAACGGATTCAAGAAATTGCTCGATCAATACCGTCATCTTTTCTGTTCGTGAGATGGTAGGCCTACGTACTTATACACTCATTCGTAATGAAAAGATCGTTCGGGACTCCCTTCATCTACAGGACTTTCAAGATTATGCTCGCATAGTTGCAAAGGACTATGAGAAAGAGCTTGCGAGAAGATGCTAAGGAGGGTGATAAAGAGCATAAGGATATTCCATCTTCTTGAAAACCACCTCCACCTCCGTCCGTTTGATAATGAATTTCAAAAGCTTGTGTTCGAATTGTTTTTTTGTTTCAGTTTGAACATCTTATGGTCTATTATAAATAACTCTATCACGTCCTCATTATGGGTTGATAGTTCTGTTTAAATAGACATTTTGGTTTGCATATTATATCATTTGTTTATCTCTCTTGCTTGATGACAAAAAGGGAAGAAGTTGCTAATATTTATTGCGGGACTAGGACTATACGCAAACGCAAAAGAATTCACACTCTAGCACATGGTGATATCTTTCATTTTTATCTATGCTTTTGCTAAAATTGATATATATTCACTTATCTCTTCTTCAATCAAAATTAAAAGTTTACACCCTTGTGAAATCTTTTTCGAGCTTATATTTTCAAAACTTATCTTAAAATCTACTTTGGTTGAAGAAGTTTTGTCATTATCAAAAAGAGGGAGATTGTTGAGAAAACCCTCATTCCGAATATTTTGATTCCGACAAAACTATCCTTATTCATAAAGAATCAGTATAATGTTAATAAACTCTTATTGCAGGATGAACAAGTGAACAAAAGCTCATGTTGATCCCAATCTAACATTCGGACTCAAGTAGTAGTTATCATGTATTTGCTTCGAAGTTGTTCGGATGGAGGATGTTACTACCTCTGAAGACTTGTTCTTCTAAAGATTTACATGACGTGTCGACAATGACTTTATTAAAGCTCGTAGTCATAATTCAAAGTCTCATTTAGATTCGAGAGTCTTTACTTCTAAAGACTACTTCGAATAATGTTCAAATTCTGCAATATCTTTCAGATAGTTTTTTAAGACCCACTTTTGGCGGGTTTCCAATATTGGTGGTTTGTAATATATGATTAACAAGATTATCTTCCAATCGGATCGGAGAATATCTATGATTGGATATGACATTTCAGGAATAAGATTTGTTGATTATTTGAATCAACTCTACTTTTGGAAACTATAGATTTAGTTAAATGAGCGATCGAATCAAGAGTTCGGAATCTACTCTAACGGCTACTATATTTTCCCGGATACGATCTCGTTCAATCATGATTAATGACATCCAATCAATGATTGAAGAGCGATCCTTTGAAGGCTTGTTCAACGGCTAGTCTAGAAGCAAAAGAGTATAAAAGAAGATCCATGGTGACCAACAGAGTGTGATCGTAACATATAATTTCAAAGTGCTTGAGTTAGTCAAAGTCACATACTAATTCTTGAGAGTTAAACATATTATCTTTGAGAGATTTTATAAGAGCGATTAAGAGTGATAGCCTCTTGTAGCCTCTATTGATTCATCTAGTGGAATCTAGCCATTTGGGCCGTCATCATGGAAGAGTGGACGTAGGCCTAACAAGCTGAACCACTATAAACACTACGTGCAATCTTCTCTTCCCCGAACTCATATTATTGTGTTTAGTTCAATTGCACATTCTCTTACTAATTCTATTTAGATTGTATTTTGAAACTGTTTTTATTCCGCATTAAGTTTCAAAATTATTCGAATCACCTATTCCCCCTTAGGTGATATTGCTAGAAACAACAACCTTATATCATCAAAATTAAATAAAGAAATAACTGACCTTTGCTTTTGATCAACATTCTATGAACTGTGCATCCGAAGACATGTTCTGCAATTTTGCTTCGAACTTTGCTTCGAGAAAATGTTATACAATATACTTCGAACTTCAACCTGTTCTTAGTACAGCTCAAGATAAAGGAGTAATAATAGCTATTTCATTTCTAATAAAATTAAAAGTCTCATTATCAAGAGGTCTTGTAAAGATACCTACGAGTTGATTCTTTGTATCAACATATTGAATGTGGACATCTCCATTCTAAACAAGATTGCGAATGAAATGATGTTTAATCTCGATGTGTTTCGCTCTTGAATGTAGAATGGGATTCTTTGTGAGATTTATGGCGCTTGTATTGTCACATTTGATCTCCACATTTGAATCTTCAACTCCAAAATCTCTCGGTTGTTATTTTAGCCATAGAATCGAGCACAACAACTTCCTAGAGATACATATTCCGTTTCGTTGTACTAAGAGCAATTGTGCTTTGATTTTTGAAAAAACCAAGATATAAGCATATTTCTCATAAGTTGATAGCTTCCAAGTGTTTTTCCCGTCAAACTTACATCCAAGTGAGATCCGCATCCGAATATCCCCTCATAATGAAATCGACTCCTTAGAATACCATAAACCATATTTGGGATATGTCCTAATATACTTGATAATTCTTTTAATGACCGAAAGATGCGATTCTTGTGGACTTGACTGGAATCTTGCACATAAGCAAACACTATAAAATATTTCAGGTCTTGAAGCTATAAGATATAGAAGTGAACCGATTATACTACGATCAAGCTTTGGTTAATTCGTTTCCCTCTTCGTCTTTATCAAGTTTGGAAGAATGTGACATGGGAGTTTCTATTTTTTTGCAATTTTCCAAACCAAACTTCTTAACAATTTCCAAGTGCATATTTCTTTTTATGAATAAAAATTCCTTTCTTTGTTTGGTGTATCCGAAGTCCAAGAAAGAATCTTAGTTCTCACATCATGCTCATTTCGAACTCATCCCGAATCACTTTTGAAGATTTCTTGCACAAAAGTTCGTTAGAGGAACCAAAAATAATAACATCTACGTAAACCCTGAACAAGAAGAATATCCTTACCTTGCATCTCGAATGAATAAAGTAGTATCAACATTACCTTTAATAAACTTTTGTTTAGATAGAAAGCTACTTAACCTTTCATACTAAACTCATGGTGCTTGCTTCAATCCGTATAAGGCTTTCTTTAACGTATAGACGATATCCTTTCCTCTAGATTCTTCGAAACTAGGAAGTTGTTCAACATGAACTTTTTCTTTGATGTATTCATTCAAAAAAAGGGCTTTCACGTCCGTCTAAAAAAGTTTAAAATTATTGCAACAAGCATAAGCTAGAAGTAGCCTTATGGCTTTTAACTTGGCAACCGGTGCGTAGGTTTCGTCGTAGTCTATTCCTTCTTATTGGGATTAACCTTTAGCTACCGTCTTGCTTTATTTCTGTCAACCTTTCCTTTGTCATCCTGTTTGTTTCAAGACCCATTTTGTTCCTATCACTAGACGATTCTTGGGTCTTGAAACTAGTTCCCGAGACATTGTTAAACTTGAATTGATGAAGTTTCTCTTGCATTGCATTAACCAAGTTTTCATCTGCAAGTGCCTCTTTAATATTTTTTGGTTCGACTTGAAACAAGTGCTATGTTACTCATTGTTTGCTTGAATTTCGATCTTATTTTGATGTCGTCATCCAAGTTTTCCATAACAAGCTCCTTAGGGTGATTGGATTTGTGTTTCTAGTTTCAGTTGAACTTTTCTTCTTGAGTAGCACTTGGAACATCCAATTCATGTTGTGTTTCTACCGATGTCTCTGTTGTTTGATGATCTAACTTCTGAAGGTCTTCGGAGACAACATTCTCTTTAGATTCTTTCAATGGTTCTAGACTTGGAGGAAATACTTGGAACTTGAACGAGTTTAGATTGATCATTCCGAATATGAAAGGTTTCATCAAATTTGACATTCATAGATTCTTCAACCACACGAGAGTTTTTGTTGTAGACTTTGTAGGCTTTGCTTGTCGTTGAATAACCTAAGAATATACCTTTATCCGACTTTTCATCAAACTTACCAATACGATTGTTAGCGTTCTTTAAAATAAAACATTATAAAGACTACTTACGCCCGAAATGAGAAGCAATTTTGCTTTCAATCGAAGAGTCCTTGCCATTTCTTGCAAAGAACGATTTTTCCTTTCTACCACCCCATTTTGATTTAGTTATAGCCTTTGCTTGATTCTTCTTCTACAACACGATTATATAGAGGAGTGGATAAAGCACAGAATAACACATGAACAGCTTTTTGTATTATTGTTATTTCCATTAGAGGGAGTCACGATAACAACAAGAACTACTCCATTGACAACTACATCCCACATCAGGCTGTCCGATGCCTTGAAGAACCACTTTATTTCGTTACACCACATGTTGTAATCATTTTTATCAAAGTACAATGGTTTGTTGCTATAGTGTGAATCACTTGCTCTTGAAATATTATTGCTAGACATAGTAGATCGTTAACTCAAAAAATAAAACATTTTAATAAGATGAGCAACCTTGCTCGATACCAATTATTGTATCTAACAATATCACCTAGAGCGGAGTGAATAGGTGATTTTGAATAATTTTGAAACTTAATGGGAATTAAAACAGTTTCAAAATACAATCTGAATGAATCAAGAAAAGAATGTACGGATGAACGAAACACGAGAGAAAGAGTTTAGGGGAGAGAAAACTGCATGCAAAGTTTATAGTGGTTCGGCTTAGTAAGCCTACGTCCACTCTCCCCATGATGACAAAGATTGATTGGATTAATCAATAGAGGTTACAAAAGATATTACTCTCAATCACTTTTACAAAACCTTTTAAAGATAAAGACTTTTAGCTCTCTAGAACAAGTAAGTGAATCTAAATAACTCAAGCACTTTTGAATTGTATGTTATGATCTCCCTCTTTTTGTCACCATAGATCTTCCTTTTATACTCCTTCACCTCCAAAATAGCCGTTTGAGAGATCTTCAAAGGAATCGCTCTTCAATAATTAATTGGACGTTATCAATCGTGATTGAACGAGATCGTATCCTCGGAAGATATGATAACCGTTGGAGTTGAATATGAACTCCTCGATTCGATCACTCATATAACTAAATCTGCAGTTTTCAAAAGTAGAGTTGATTCAAATAACCAACAAACCTTATTCCTAGAAGGTAATGTCCAATCGTAGATATTCTCCCGATCCGATTGGAAAATAATCTTGTCAATAAAGATTACAAACTTCCATAAAAGATATTGCTAATATCAAAAACTTGCCAAACGTGGGTCTTGAACCTGTTTGAAAGATATTTCAGAATTTGAACAATATTCAAGCGACTTTCTAAAATAAGACTCTCCGAATTTGAACAAACTTTGAACAATGACTACGAGCTTCAATAAAGTCATCAATGATATTTTACATAAATCTTCGAAGAACAAGTATTTAGAGGCAACAACCTTCTCCATCCGAACGACTTCAAAAGCAAATAAATGACGACTACCATTTGAGTCTCGATCATCGGTTGGATCAATATAAGCTTCGTTCACCCGTTCACCTTGCAATAAAACATTCGTTGACATTAAACAAATTCTTTATAAGAAATGATAGTTTTGTCGGAAGGAAAATTTTCTCAACAAGGCATTCATGGGAAACTCAACTAACCTAAGTGCATGTGTGAAGAAAATTTATCTACGAAATTTAAAGATCTTAGGTTAGTAGGTTCGATTGCTCGTGGGATGATTTGACATCCCATAGTGCCTTTTGATTTCACATCCCTTCTTTTGGTTAAGTTTGAATTCATCATTAAATTTTTTAAACATGTATGATGTGTGTTTTAAAATTCAAAATTCACCAAAATATTTATTCTTATTTATTAATAAGGTAGTTTTCTCATGTGTTGTGATGACCGAGAACCCTCATCTACTTAACAAGAGATTAGCATTTAATGAGTTTAGATTATTGGATAAGCTTTAAGGGATTTTTATCCAAGCTCAATTGTATTTTTAAGGAATTATTATTGGCCCGGTATTTATTTTTAGGGATGCTATGTGTTTGATTAAGGTCCCACCGGGTCGAATATGTATGAAATTGGGACAATTGGAGGCAATAAATTGGATAGGGCCACACGTGGACACGTAGAGGCGCAGCGTGTCACGCGCGGCCAATGAGGGATACGTAGCAGCCACGAGCCGCTACCGCATGACATGTAGCAAACACGTGTCACCGCCTTGCTTAGCCATTCGAAGCCGACTCGCTTCAGCCGACTCACCCCAAGTTGACCGGGTCTTCGCCTACTTTCCCAATGTAAACCTCTAGAGTTAGTTTATTCCACCTTGGCTATCCATCAATGCCGTTTGGCGCCCTAGCCGTAGGCCGGCCGTTCGTTCGTCCGTCCATTCGTTGTTTCTCGATTATTCGAGGCAAGTGGATTTCTAGTTCTTATTACTATACTATCTATGGTTTTGCTATTGTGAGCATTGTTTGCCGATCTGTTTTGCTTGTGATAACTTCAATTTGAATATTCCGATGTTCCGAGATTCTATCCTTGAGTATCATAGATTCCGGTTCAATAAACCTCGATTTGTGGTGATTATGACTTTGGTGATATTCTATTCTTGGATTTTGATTGAGTTTATCGTAGGATTCTAATTGAATCTAAAATTCTATCCTTGTATACCTTGGATTTAGTTGTGATGACTTTGATTATAATTTTGTGACTCTATAGCTGGTTTAGTCATTTGGCCTAGGAATTTACTTGCAGAGTCTTGAGCTCACCCCCGTTAAAAACACCTTTTTCGGATGAGCAAGCTAGCGAGGATGAAAGATAGTGATGTTATCCCGAGTTGATTGAGGCCTGGATAGTTTTGATACTCAAGAGTAGATTACCTACCTTTTGTAAATCCTCCCAAAGCCCTTTTCAACTTTTGTAAAGAATTGATTGAAAGATATATGTAAATATATATGAATTTAGTAGTTTGTGGGTTTCTTATTTGAGATGTGTGTTATCCGGTTAGAATAGTAAACAAAAGCACAACAAGCGCACATTCAATTTAATTTGTGTCATCTTATTCGGATAATTATTAAGTCTATTAAAAATTATTGTCAATAAAGAGAATGATTTTTATAAGATAACTTTAATATATATTTTTTTACCTACAATCCAATTTGAGTTTAGCCTTGAGTAGATAGATAAAGTATCTTTAAATGAAACTTAAGTTATCATTTATTTAAAAAACCCACTTTATTGAATTTTGGAAAATTTATTTAATTTATAATGTTATGCGGCATATTTAAATGTATAATTTGTAATTTGGAGCTATGACTCATGTCATTTGATTAATTGTCATTTAGAAAAATTAATATCAGTACTTTAAAAGAATTACATTTAGGATTTCAAACATAGCCTATTTCTTCACTCCATCTCACTTGATTAAAATTTTCATTTTAGGTTGAATATGATTATTTTATGGTTTTTGGTATAGATGATTTTATTACACTTATAGGCTTCACTTCATTATAGTTGTTACTAGTCCAGTAAGACTAGTTTGAGATATAAAAATAATTTAGTGAATCATAGCCAAATTATAACATGATACTTTAAAAAAAATTTAGAATATTAGACGAAATAAATACCTCCTCTAATTTGTTAACTTTATTTCAAGCAAAGCCTTGTTAAGTGACGGGCTCCATTTAAGGGTGTCGATTCTCATTATCTCATCTCTTGCGGTCATTTCCACATCGAACAACGTATTTTCTACTTGGGAGAGTCGGGCTGAAACGGCTCCTATGAAAATCTGCCGATGCATTGTAAGGAAGATACAGTACAAAGATCCCAGCCCTCAAAACCCGATCCAACGGTCAGGACTACGTTCAAGACCGAAGACGAGCTACCGGCCGAATTCTCCATTTTGCCCTCCATTTGTTTCTCTATTCCCTCCTCATCGTCCTCCTCGACAATGCGCTCTGTTCTAACACTGGGGAAAGTACAGACAGAACAGATCTACAGAGAGAACTGCTTGTTCTTAACTCTCCCTCTTCTTCTTCTTCTTCTTCTTCTACTATAGCAATATGTGATACAAGATCATCTAGCGATCGTGGCGTTTTCGATTTTGCTCGATCTTCGCGTATACGTGTATTTGATCACCGAGGAATTTTCATCGCCCGACGTGCGAATTCATTGTCTAGATCAATGCTGCCGTAGGCGTTATATCTATTTGAATTCCGTGCATCAGGGTTTGCTCGATTACGCGTTCACTCATCGTCTCCCGCAAAAATTCTATTGTAGAGATTTTGTGTAGTCCGTTTGATTTCTCGTGTTAGCTGAAGAGATATGGAAGGTTTTGAATAAGGGCTTGCATTAATTTCGGTTGTGCTTTATTTTAAATGTTCTGGTCTGTTGTGACTGGGCAGTGTTTTTTTTCGGCGTGACTGCGGTGGTTTAGCGGTGGAGCTTTCAGTGATTGGAGAGAATGTTGACGAAGTTTGAGACCAAGAGTAATAGGGTGAAGGGACTCAGTTTCCACAGTAAGAGACCGTGGATCCTTGTGTCTCTCCATAGTGGCGTGATCCAGCTATGGGATTACCGCATGGGGACTCTGATTGATAGGTTTGATGAGCATGATGGCCCTGTTCGTGGGGTGCATTTCCACAAGTCACAACCTCTTTTGTGTCTGGAGGCATTGTTTTGTTAAGTTATATGATATGAATCTACTTACATAAATTCAAACGCATCTTCTGGTTTAGCTGCTGTTTGGCAGTTTGTTGTGATCCTAATTGCAAAGTATGTAAGTCAGGATCCAAAATCAACATTATGGGACTTCGAGAAGCTTCTATATACCCATTTTTCCATTCATACTACTGATTTTGGGTTAAAATGGGTCACTTCAAATTTATGAATGGCTTCAAATGAGCCATAAGAAACAAAGACTAACTAAAAGTAGGTCTAAATGGGTTAGACTCAGATCCATCTTATTTGTTAGCTACATTGAAACAGTCTAAACTGTACCACCGGTCCAACAAGCATCAAGATTGCATCATGAAGTGGTTCACCCAATGAGGGGTTTATTTATTTGTTTTTGGAAGGATTTCTTAGAATCTTAGTGCTAATCGGTCAATAATCTTCGAAATAGCACGCGCGTTTTTCAGTATTTATGATGTCAATTAATAAAAGTAATAAGCATTGAAATTTATCCCTTATTCTGGTATGTACTAGCATAATTAAATTATATAGTCTTTTTTTTAGACATACACTGCAAGGGAAAAATTGTATTTATTTTTTTTTTTTTGGATTTTTTTTTTGCTGTTGTCAAACAACTGATTGAGCCAAAAGTAGAAATCAGAGGAAGATGGTCCATTTAAAATGAACTTACTTCCAATCAAAGTTTAGAATACATTGAAACATGTATTTTACTTGATATTGCAACAAAGTGGATATGTTATGTATGTAATTATTAATTATGTTGATTCCGTAATGTTACTCATATATTTAGTTCATTTCCCTTGCAATTTATGGAAGCTTTTTCATGACAAACCAACCGCACCCACTTATTTCGTAGGTCTAGTTATAATTGAGTGGCACGAGTGGTGATGTTGGTATTGCAGTGTTTGCCCGGGACTAGCAAATGGCTAGTCAAGCCAGCTCGATGGGGGGCATGAGGACCGCGGAGCATGGTGGATTCTTATGATCCTAATTGCAAGGCATGGAACTTGGATCCCACATAGATGTTATGGGATTTCAATTTGTGGTTTGTATGGCCTCAGGTTCTCCGACCTAAATAGTTAGCATTTGGGGTGTGGTTGTCCTAAGGTCCATGTCAATGTAGTTCCATGTTGATCTGAAAGATAACTGTCCTGCATAGTAAGTTAAAAGTAGATTAGTTTCTCTTGTAGCTATTAGGTTCAATCTCCAGTTCCTTGTTTATTGTTCATTCCACAGGGATATTAATTACAAAAAGAATCTAATTCAGCGGGGATATGACTTATGTGCATGGAAAGACAGGAGAGGGCCTTTTTCAGTTAATGGCATATGGAGGACGGCAGTCTCTCTCTCTCTCTCTCTCTGGCTTTCAAAATCAATAATCACAGATTCGAGATTAAATTTGCTGGTTCTCACTTTCTCATCAAATTGACTTCAGAAGGTGTTACTCTAGCAATTTGCCATTTGGAGCTGATATTGCCTTCATGGATCCCTGGCAATTTAATATGACAGCCAGTATTCTGACATTTTTCATATAATGCACAATATATGCAGTTATTTAACAATGTCTTGGAACAGTAGTTCATCAGGTAGAAAGCAACATATCCTGTATTGGAATCTAAGATCATTTGGGTAGCGAGCCCTATAATCAGGATGTATATCCTTGTAAAAAAAACTTGGATAATTATGTCAAGTCCAAAACCTAGTTCCATGAATTAGTAACTTTTCAGATAACTGACTTTTATGCTTGTGTTTTTTCCTGTGTTATAGAATGAGCCATTCTCTTGGAAGGCTTGGTAAAAGTAGCGAATTTGTTAATACATTGAGATGTGTAGATATCGCTTCCTCCCTGGAGCATCTGCAGTATAGCTGGGGTGATCTTAGATAGGTTCCATTTGCTATCGAAAGTGACCTTTGTCCTCTATTAGCAAGTTGCCAGACAGATTCTTCTTTTACTGAAGACTTGATCAGTAGTCTAAAGAGCCAGAATGCTGTGGTCCTGGTGTTTACAGTAAAAAGGGGACGACTTCTTGTTTCACACCATCCAAGCCAAACAACATTCAGCAAGGCACACACTTTTTGCACGGAAGCAATCAGGGAAAAATGATAAATCCCTCACTTGGAAACTTCAACTGTTTTTAGAAACCCAACATTTGATTTATCTTTGGAAAACAAGCCCTCAACCATTTAATTTTGTCAGCCATGGTCAAGGGTTGACAAAGAAAATATGTGGCTAAAGCATTATTTTGTTTTTAGCGTCGAAAGCTTTTGGAGTTTAATCACTACCTCTAGTCTGCAAAACTAGTGTTCTTATTCCCCTTCAATTTACCCTTTTATTTGTCATAGTTTTAACTGTTGAGGTTTTGTTTTGCTTCTTCCTTTTTATTTGGTCATTGCATGTTGATTCGCTTGGCGTTGAGCAAAATCAAAAAAAATTAAGAACGAAGCCATATACGGATAATGTAAAATAAGAAATAGGAATTCGACAAATATCGGGAGAGAACACGTTTGAGATGGTTTGGACATATTCTGAAGACCCAAATGCTCCGGTAAAGAGTGTGTTATAGGGAGCAACAGAGAAGAGGTGGCTTTTTGTTGTTGTCTGGAAAGAGATTAACATTGTGAAGGGCAAAATTCTATGTCTTGTTTCAGCCCTCTGTTTTCTTTATATTCTATAGCTATGTTATTGTATTTGTATTATTTTATAGCTCTTTCGGTCTTGCTTTTTGGGTTCATCGACCGACCCCAACTAGTTTGGGTTAAAGGTGATGTTGATGTTGTTGATGTTGATTCGCTTGGGCAATCTGCTCCTCCCCTCGCTCCCTCTCTTTTTTGTGCTTCTGGCCTGGTGCATTTTAGTATGTTAGGGCCTTAGGTGCGCCTTTCATCTTTAACTACACTGGACTGGAGTCTTTTGAAGGTGTGCTCTGGTGTATAATAACATTTTTTGGGGATAACTGCTGTGGTGTATACTACTTTTTCTTAGAGTAACTATCATGATGTGTACAAGAATGAGTTTAACATAAATTTCTTGCCATTTTGCAGGAGACGATTACAAAATTAAAGTTTGGAACTACAAGACATGCAGGTGCCTTTTCACCCTTCTAGGACATCTTGATTACATCCATACTGTGCAGTTCCATCATGAGCATCCATGGATAGTGAGTTCTAGCGATGATCAGACTATTCGCATATGGAACTGGCTGTCTCGTACTTGCATCTCTGTCTTGACTGGTCACAATCATTATGTCATGCGTGCTTCATTCCACCCGAAAGAGGACCTTGTCGTGTCAGTTTCCCTTGATCAGACCGTGCGTGTATGGGATATCAGTGCCTTAAAAAAAGAAGACAGCTTCCCCTGGTGATGACTTGTTGCGGCTGAGTCAGATGAATACAGACTTATTTGGTGGTGTGGATGCTGTTGTAAAGTATGTCTTGGAAGGCCATGATCGAGGTGTCAACTGGGCTACATTTCATCCCACCCTGCCCCTAATTGTCTCTGGAGCAGATGATCGCCAAGTAAAGTTATGGCGCATGAATGGTACTTGTTCCAAAGACATTGTTTTCTAAAGTCATTCCTTGCAATGAACTTTAAGGATCAGCAGAATGGTTGCTTGATTATTGTGTAGGCTTAAATGCAGTAAATTGTGAGTGAAATAACATGTGTTTTCGATTGATATGCACTTAGACTAGAGCAGTAGGAAGCAGGCGCTTCATTTAGCTCCGTTGTGTAGAATATGATTAAAGAGTTACTTTGGATGTGACTTATTAGAAATTAAGTTTGATTTCATACTTTAAAAGTCAAAATAAAAGCCCTAAGATCCCAAAACATCTAGTAATAATTATGCAATCATTTTTGCTTACTATTTGTTAGAAGCATCTTGAAATTTCGTAATTCATGAATCATAGGATTCAATTGAGTTAACTCTGAAGTGATATACATGTTTATCTCCAGATACAAAGGCTTGGCAAGTGGACACTCTCAGAGGGCACATAAACAACGTGTCTTGTGTTATGTTCCATGCAAAACAGGACATAATTGTATCCAATTCGGAAGACAAAAGTATCCGTGTTTGGGATGCAACAAAGAGAACTGAAATTCAAACTTTTTGACGGGAGCATGACCGTTTCTGGATACTTGCTTCTCATCCTGAAATGAATCTTTTGGCGGTAGGTCATGACAGTGGCATGATAGTGTTTAAGTTGGAGAGAGAGCGACCTCCCTTTGCTGTGAGCAATGATATTCTACTTTACACCAAAGACCGTTTCTTGCGCTGTTATGAGTTTTCTAGTCGACAGGATACCCAGGTTATTCCTTTTAGACGCCCTGGATCTGCCAGCCTCAACCAAAGTCCAAAAACGCTCTCTTATAGTCCTACAGAAAATGCTCTTCTTATTTGCTCTGATGTGGATGGAGGATCTTATGAACTGTATGTCATACTGAAAGATAGTGCTGGGAGGTGTGACAGTGTTCAAGAGGCAAAGAGAGGTGCTGGGGGATCTGCTGTTTTCGTAGCTCGAAGTAGGTTTGCAGTGCTTGAAAAAAGTAGTAATCAAGTATTGGTAAAGAATCTAAAGAATGAGATTGTTAAGAAGAGCGGGCTTCCTTTTGCTGCGGATGCAATTTTTTATGCTGGAACCGGTAACTTGCTGTGTAGGGCAGAAGACAGAGTCTACATATATGATCTCCAGCAGAGGTTGGTTCTTGGTGAGCTGCAAACCCCCTTTATCAAATATGTTGTGTGGTCAAATGACATGGAAAGTGTTGCCTTGCTAAGCAAACACGCAATTCTTATTGCTAGCAAGAAGCTTGTCCACAAATGCACTATCCATGAGACCATTCGTGTAAAGAGTGGAGCCTGGGATGACAACTGTATTTATCTATACTACATTGAACCACATTACGTACTGCCTCCCTAATGGTGATATTGGAATTATTAGAACTCTTGATGTGCCTATCTACATTACTAAGGTTACAGGGAATACAATCTTTTGCTTGGACCGTGATGGAAAGAACAGAGCTATGGTTATTGATGCAACGGAGTATACTTTCAAGTTGTCTTTGCTGAGGAAGAGATACGATCATGTCATGAGCATGATAAGGAACTCTCAATTCTGTGGGCAGGCTATGATTGCATATCTGCAGCAAAAGGGATTTCCTGAAGTGGCTCTTCATTTTGTAAAGGATGAGAGGACACGGTTCCATTTGGCTCTGGAGAGTGGCAACATCCAAATTGCAGTTGCCTCAGCTAAGAAAATTGATGAGAAGGATCATTGGTACAGATTGGGGGTCGAGGCTCTTCGCCAAGGCAATGCCGGCATTGTTGAGTATGCTTATCAGAGGACTAAGAACTTTGAGAGGCTTTCTTTCCTTCCTTTATCTTATAACTGGAAACATAGACAAATCGACCAAAATGCTGAAAATCGCCGAAGTGAAGAATGATGTTATGGGGCAATTTCATAATGCTTTGTACTTAGGAGATGTTAGAGAGCGTGTTAAGATATTAGAGAATACTGGGCACTTGCATCTTGCTTATACGGCCGCTTCAGTGCATGGGTTACAGGATGTAGCTGAGAGGCTAGCAGCTGAATTGGGAGATTCTATTCCTTCTTTGCCAGATGGAAAGCGACCTTCCCTTCTGATGCCCCCAATGCCTGTAATGTGTGGTGGTGATTGGCCTCTTTTGAGAGTCATGAAAGGCATATTCGAAGGTGGGTTAGATAACGTCGGCAAGAGTACTGTAGATGAAGATGAAGAGGGTGTCGAAGGTGATTGGGGAGAGGAAATGGATATGGTTGATGCGAATGGTTTACCCAACGGAGATGTGACAGCTATTATGGACGATGGTGAAGCTGGTGAAGAAAACGAGGAAGAGGGAGGCTGGTACCTTGAAGATTTGGAGCTTCCTCCTGAGGCAGAAACCCCTAGGGCTTCTGTAAGTTCTCGCCAAACTGTTTTTGTTGCCCCAACTGCTGGCATGCCAGAGAGTCAAATATGGATCCAGAAATCGTCTCTTGCTGCTGAACATGCAGCCGCTGGTAATTTCAAAACAGCGATGAGGCTGCTGAATAGGCAACTTGGAATTCGTAATTTTGCTACACTGAGATCCATGTTCCTTGATCTTCACAGTGGCAGCCACACCTATTTACGTGCCTTCTCTTCTGCTCCAGTGATATCTCTGGCTGTCAAGCGTGGTTGGAGTGAGTTTGCAACCCCTAATGTTCGGGGTCCACCAGTAGTTATTTTCAGTTTTTCTCAATTGGAAGAGAAGCTCAGGGCTGGTTATTGGGCCACAACTGCCGGGAAATTTGTTGAGGCTCTTCGGCTCTTCCTCAGTGTTCTTCACACAATTCCGCTTATTTTGGTGGAATCAAGAAGAGCAGTTGATAAAGTTAAGGAGCTGATCATTATAGTCAAAGAGTATGTCTTGGGTCTGCAAATGGAGGTTGGGAGGAGAGAAATTAAGGACAATCCTGTGCGCCAGCAGGAACTTGCAGCCTACTTCACGCACTGCAATCTTCAAGTGCCTCACTTGAGGCTGGCCTTGCTGAATGCAATTAATGTATGCTACAGGGCAAGAAACCTTGCTACAGCAGCAAACTTTGCCCGACGGCTTCTAGAGACCAATCCCACCATTGAAAATCAAGCAAAGACGGCAAGGCAAGTTCTGCAGGCAGCTGAGAGGAATATGACAGATGCCGCTGAGCTAAATTATGATTTTAGAAATCCATTTGTGGTATGTGGGGCTACCTATGTGCCAATATACCGAGGGCAGAAGCATGTATCCTGCCCATTCTGCAGCGCCCAGTTTTTGCCTAGCCTGGAAGGACGGCTTTGTAGTGTGTGTGATCTTGCAGTGGTTGGGGCAGATGCTTCGGGATTACTCTGTTCCCCGTCTCAGGTACGATGATCTGTCTAAGTAACCAAGGAACATACTTCCAACTTTTTTGTTTTTTTGTTTTTGTCTTTTTTCGCAGTTCGACACTGTAGTTGCACGTGTTGGCTCATTGACATAAACAGCAGTTAATAAATTTTCATGTCAAATCTTATGGTGAATTGTTTGTTGTCTCCTATATCATCATCTAATTTTCCTTTAAGTAGATGTTAAGATTTTCATTTTGATAACCATACTTTTGAATTTTGTGATGGATGTTGGTAGTCAAGAAATGTCTGGCCCTTCTCAGTTTTTGATTATGGTCTTGAGGCTGGATGAATTGGCAAGTACCATGTCAGTGACTGAATTGCACTTTACACATTTGTGCAAATCCTATTGATGGGTCAGGGGTTTGGTTTTCATACTGATTGGCCGTGGAACGGTACTGTGAATCTTCTTTATCTGTACCATTTCTAAGTTTTCCTTTTCTGTGAATCTACGATGCATGTCATTTCGGAGTTTTTCTTTGAAACATGTTTGCAGATCGTCTTATTTTAGCCTGGCCAACCACATAAAAATGGAATTTGCAGTTGTTTTCAGCTTCATATGAGTCATTTAGAAACTGTGGCAGAGTGCGGTACCAAAAAATTTATAAACCATAAGGTGACTCGGAATTTTGATTGGCGTCGATCTTTTTGGTTCCATGAGATAAATTTTATGTACTGGACTGTCGTCGAGAATTCCTTACTGAGATGAAGTTCTGGGCAGCCAATGATGCTTCTTTACAGGATTCTGGATTCTTTTAAATCACTCGACTGTCCTGTCTTTTGAATACCAAAATTTGTGATGTTGCTCCATCCTATATTTGTCAAAACCATATTTTGCTCCAGTCTGGCCTTGTTTAGTCATCAGGGTAGAATGCCGTCAGAGGTTGTGATGTGGGCATCTCTCTAAGATGGAACAATTGTTCCTTTCCAATTTTTCTTTGAAAATTCTTCTTCTCCGATCCGAATGGGGGATAAGTTTACCCATTCACTCCAGGCTGATAAGTTATTTTGGATTCTATTTGGCGACACCCTTTCCAAGGGTGTCGCCAAAATTTAAATAGGATCCTTTTGTTTAGGGGTTACTCGTGATTGATTACGAGCGTGTGATATGTCATATCTTGAGGCTTGGGGGACAAGGACAACAACGTATGCAATATGCATTTTCACTTTTTGCCCTAAAGGATACTGAATGCATTCGAACCCGAGACAGACAAACAAGTGGTGGTAAAACAACTCCTTGAAGTTTTTTAAGGTTTTTATTTTTATTTTTACACTTTGCTAGCATTATGTAACGGTCCTTATACGATGAGAGAGATCCATTATGGTTCTTGTAGTGTTCAGATTTGTTTATTTTGTCTTAGATTGTTTCAAATTGTTAAAGCAGCAATTGATGTTAAGAATCTGAAATGCATGAAAAAAATATGCATATATCATATATCATAGGGATAATGATACAGGTAGTGTGACGATCCAATTTTCGCCAGGTTAAGATTATAATCGGACTAGTATATATCGGGCTTGGATTAGTGGCGCAAAGTGACGTTGGGGGATTTTATATTTGAGTTTAATGGCATAGTGGACGTGTTAATTTGGACCTTCTATGATTGTTTAATTGATTTTGTTAGTTTGTGTAAAACGGTTCGATGTGAAGTTTGGTTTGCGAATGAGTTTGGTTTGCGATTGGAGCGTGAAGCTCCCACCACTGACCTACCCATTGCCATTGCCCCTGTGTGTGCCCCTCCCCATTCTCTCTCCTCTCATTTGAAACCTCTCTCAAAGAAAGTCTCTTCTCTTCTCACGGTTTCTCTTCTGCCGAGCTCCCTCTTGCTATTGCTTTGGCCGGCGATGCCACGACGCAATGACGGCGACCTTCGATGGCAAACTCTCCTTTTGTGCTCTCCCTCATTTCAGTCCCAGCTCGCTCGACCTCTCTCTCCTCTCACATGTGCAGCACTAAGGAGGGAGGCCAGTTTAAGCTCGTTTGGATGGTGAATTGAACCCCGTTTTCGCTTGCATGAACCTAAGGCAAGTGCACTTCTTACCCTTGTGACTAAATTGTCCATTTATCGTTCAATTAGTGTGGATCCCTGATTTTAGGCATGGCCGATTGAAAGTTGTGTTTGCATGGATGGTAGAACGGCCTTGCATGTCCGATCCGTTGCTTGAGGTAGCTCTTTTGGGTTCTGGATAACCCCATCATGTAAGCTAATCGACTAAATTTTTTGTGGATCGACACTAATTGAGGATCGGATCCTTAAGGGCTGTCGGCCATGCACTACAAAAAAACACTGATTTAGCCACGAAAACTTTGCGATGAAAAAATTCGTCGCTAATTTCCGACGAAAAATAGCGACAAAAACAAGATTCGTTGCTATTTGCGACAAAATTAGCGACAAAACAATTCGTCGAATTAAATATAAGGAAAAAATTGTCAATTTGCAAAGGCCAAAAATATTTTCGCGACAAAAATGCCACGAAATATTTTGTCGCTAATTTGCTAAAAATAGCCAAAAGATTTTCGTCGCTAATTCGAAAGATTGCGTCCTAATTGCGCAAAAATGGCCACAAAAAATTTCTATATCCTTTGCGACGAAAATAGGATCGCCAATTACAAAATGCTAATTAGCGACGAACCCTTTTTGTCTCAAATTCTTTTCTTAATAGTTAGACAATGCAAAATTAGCACTATGAATAAAAATAACGGAAAAAATAAAAATTAGCGACGAATAAATATTGTCTAATTTAGCGACAAATACATTATTCATCGCTAATATATATAAATAAAAATAAAAATAAAAATGAAAAATAATTGGCAACGTTTTTGTCACTAACCTCCTATTGAGCATTTAGCACAAAATCAAATTTCAAATTCTCTTCTTAAAAATTAGCGATGAACGAACATTTTCATCGCTAATTAGCTACGAATAACAATTTCGTCGCTAATTACTATCCTTAATTTATATATTTTTTCCATGTTTATTAGATCTTTTTTTATATTTATTACATATATAAAGTAGTGAACAAACAAAAAATAGAGGTCAATTTTTTTTATAAAATATATAGCTTAGAAAAATATTCAACTTTGATGAGATATTAAATAGAGCGGAGTAAGGATCTATTCGAAAATGATTTGCTTTGCATAATATTAAATCGCCATAAATATATATTGTAATTATGTCATTCACAAAAATGAAATCGATCGATTCTTTCTTCTAATATGGATAAGATACTATCGCCGAATAAGAGATATTCTAAATCAATTAATGAAGTTTTCAAAAACATTATCGAAAAAATGAAATTTTTTTCAAAATTGGGAAAAATTATTTTTATTATTTTTTACTAATAAAATATCATGAAAGCTTAAGAAAGGAGTTAGTTGGGGGAAGAATCACCCGAATCGGATTTTTTTAGGAACATATCGAGAGATAATTGGATTTGATTAGACAATGTGTGGTTGGTAAACAAGGATCGCTTTTTAGCAAGGTACGAAATGTATCGCCAAATATTCAATATGATTATACAAGATCTAGTTTCGTTTAAGTAACGGATTCTAGCCAATTGAAAGGATCTTCCGATCAATCTAGAGATTATTTCGATTCCATTAGTAACGAGGATTTGGAATATTACACATTGATCAATCAAAGAGAGATTCAACAAATAAAAGAAAGATCGATTCTTTGGGATCCTTTCTTTTTTCAAACGGTAAATGATTTAAATAAGAAACGCTTATAATACGTTGTTTCGCTTAGCTTATTTATGTTATTTCTTATATTCTATTTTCTATTAATTTATATTCATTCTTTTTAATAGAAAATGAAAATAGAGCTAATATTATTTAAATTAAAAAACTGAATATATTATTAATTAAGTAAAGATTACATTAATAAGCAAAAATGAAGAGCGATCAATTTATTTATTTCTATTATTCTTGTTCCCGAAGTAGAAAGCGTTTATTCTGTTCTTGGTTAGTTAACAAAGATCCATTTTTCTTTCAAAAATAAAAATAGAAAGAAATATTTAATAATAAATAGAATAAATAAAAATTTAATAATTTAAGAAATTGAAAATATATGAAAATAGAATATGAAAAAAATTAAAATAAAAAAGAAAATATTCAATAAGATAGTCTATAATATAGCGATGAAATTTTCAATAGGATAGAATTCCAAATTCGAATTCTTTTGAATTCTATTTTCCTTCAAAAATAAAAATAGAAAGAAAATATTTAATAATAAATAGAATAAATAAAATTTTAATAAATTAAGAAATAGAAAATATATGAAAATAGAATATGAATAAAAATAAAAAAAAAATATTCAAATTAGCGACGAAAAAATTGGATTCATCGCTAATTTAGTGACGAACTTCATGTTTCGTTGCTAATTGGCTACTTAGCAATTAGAGACGAACTTCAAGTTTCGTCATAAATCGGCTAATTAGCGAGTTAGCGACGAAAAGATTGTTCGTCGCTAAAGAGCAACAAATAATAATTAGCGACAAAACCAAAGGTCATTGCTAATTAGCGACGAAATAAAATGTTTGTTGCTAATTAGTGACGAATCACATGTTTCGTCGCTAATTAGCAACGAAAATAATTTTTGTAGCTAATTTAGCGATGAATACATTTTTGTCGCTAAATTTGTCTCATTAAATTAGTGACGAATGATTTTTCGTCGCTAATTTAATGACGCAAAATTTAGAGACAAAATTCATTTTCGTCGCTAAATTGGCGACAAAAAGAATTTCGTTGCTAAATTTGCCTCGCCGAATTAGCGACGAATGAGTATTTCATCGCTAATTTAGCGACGAAAACCAATTTCGTCGCTAAATTTGCCTCTCTCGAATTAGTGATGAATGAGTATTTCGTCGCTAAATTAGCGACGAATACCAATTTGTCGCTAAATTGGCGACAAAAATGAATTTCGTCGCTAAATTTGCCTCTCTGAAGTAGCGACGAATGAGTATTTCATCGCTAATTTAGCGACGAATCACTTTTTCGTCGCTAAAGTTTCCTCCTAAATTAGGGTTCCCTCCTGAACCACCTCATCATCGCTGTCGCTTAACCTTGCCTTCTTCTTTTCTCCCCATCTTTTTTCGCTTTCAAATTCTCAGGGTCAACCAACTCGGAGCTCGTCTCGCTCTTACCTGCATTGTCGTTCTCGCCCATCTCTAATGCCTTCCTCTTCTTCTCCTTCTTCGCAACTTCCTGATGCTCCAAGGGCTTTGATTGCTTGGGTTCGGAGCTTTTGCTGCTCCTTTTCCTTCTTATATTTCTTCTCCAACGCCGGAGACTCGAAACCTTCGGTTCGTCGCAATTGTCCGTGCGGGCCAAAAAAAAAAAAAAAGAACCACGAGTCTTGCCTCTTGAGAAACATCCCTCCCTTTCCCTCTTCGGAACTGCGACCGCAAAGAATGATCTATCGGTGTTGATTTTAAGAGCGTAATTGGTTGAGCCCTTCTAGATCTGAGGTGAGGAACCCTTATTAGCTTGCTCCTTTTTTTCCGATTTGTCCTGGTTCACAAAGAGAAGATTGTCGGCGACGGCTGAACTAACGAGATTCTTTGGGTTTGGCTTCGCGTTGTTCCTTCCTTTCCAGATTCGCCAGAGTACAGTAGCTAGGAGATCGAAGCTCGTTGAGGTGTGACTGAAGTTTGGTAGCCATTCGTCAATTCAGCGGAGGCTAACGGGTGAGACTTGAATCTGTGTTGCAGGGTCCGACCAACGGGGACGATGGGTCCATGCAGTTGCAGAGAGAAAGAAGGCGTCACTCGTCGTTTAGGGCAGAGAGAAAAAAGGCGTTGCACTTAAGAAGAAGAAGCCCTAGCAAATGTGCGATGCAGACCTCCATCTCCAGATCTCGTCGCCACCAACAACGGCTTGCTGTCAGTCCCTCGGCTCACTCTCGTTCTCTCTTTCGTTAGCATATACTTTTGTATACTGAGTCGAAAGAGGAAATTCATGCTAATAATGCTTTACTTGTTAGGAATTTGTTGGCATCATGCTTGTCAAAGCTGCATATGTCCGAAATTCGCTTGTTTCATAGTTATAAGTACCATATGTGGTTAAGATTTATGTCACAATTGTAAATGTTCTTCTTGACTGGAATTTGCTGGAACAGCATTGGAATTTGCAGGCCGTGACTTTAGAGCTTCAACTTAACTTCCATTTGATCCTAATTTGTAACTGTACTGATCATAAGAGCTTACATACACATGTGAGAAAATATTGCATCAATCCTGGGTTGGTTTGTTGCCAAATACTTGTGATTTTGGGATCTTGTATACTCCGTTTCAATTCTGGAGGCTACCTAATTGTGTTAATTTAAAGTGATTCTAGGTCCTTTAGGCTTGATTTCATCGTTCCTTTACTCATTCGTGATTAAGGGTTGACATGTGGTCAATTCCATAGACTTCTTATCAAGATTCAAGAATACACTGGTTCATATTTTTCATTGTTCATTTGTTGGACATTCTCTGCAGTTCTTCCCGACTGCTGAGGAGTCTATTGACTACTACAACCAAAAAAGATGTGAGGATGGAAAAGGGCTTGTCTTGCCAAGTCAGATACTGAGTTGCTTTCTGAATAACAATTAGTGATACACTTTGGTCAATGTCCTCAACCTTTTTCGTTCTGTTTGATAACATCTTTGTATTTTCTTTCCAGAGATATGTCAAGTACTTTGAATGTGTTTTGACATACTTCAATGGAGAAAAGCAGCCTGGGCGAAGGTATGTTGTAAATGTGCGAGAACTTGAAGATTTTCTTATCAACGAGTGCATGTACGCTGTAAGTTCTCCGTCGACTTCATCAAATATATCCTTGCATCACCATGATTTAGATCTTGCTGTTTGAACTTTGGCTTTCCTTGTCATTGAGATATTTCTCTTGCTAAAAAAGTTAAAATAATACAAATATGCAAATCCTCATGTTCAGTTGAGCATCTACTTTCTGTATGGCCGCTTTCTTTTCTTTGGGTAGAAGAGAAGTGAAAATATGACAGAAGTTGCGAACTTCTTGTTGCATAATGAACAATTGAGGCACAATGAATGTGCTTATATTTGTTATCTGTCTTTTCAGGGTATAGTTAGAGGAAAGCTTGATCAGTTGAGAAGATGCTTCGAGGTATGAAATTCTTACAATGATTGGAAGAAGATGATCTTCAGCCCTGTTTATCAAGTGATTACGTACTAACTAAGAGGAATTAAAAAAAATGACGTTGTTCAATTTTTGGCGAACCGCGTTATTTGGCTTTTGTTGACATGTCTATGGCATCTTTTGGCTCAAGCGGACATGTTCTTTTTGCACACATCAGTACCCTTAGCTACTTTATTTGCCAAGAAAAACTTAATGGTACGTATTTTTGTCCATCTAGTAAAAGTTCATGAGCTTTTTTGAGTCCTTTAAAAAAATCAGGATATTTTTGTCCCCCTTTTTTTTTCGTGATGCAGCTGCCAAAAAGAGGGTGGCAGATTACTTATGGCAAAGTGCAATAAGCATCTCAAGGGAGGGAAAGGAAAGACTTGTGAGACAGGCTCAGTGCTTCATTATGCATGTAGAAATACCTTTTCCCATGACTTTTTTTAACTTTCTTGCAAATCTTACATACAGAAGCATGTATGCATAGAGGCACCGCCTTTTCATTACAAGTTCAGAGTTGAGCAGCCAAAGGATTGGAAGAAGATGATCTTCAGCCCTGTTTATCAAGTGATTACATACTGACTTCTCTCTTCGCATTAGTGGCAACATGGATAAGAAAATTCTGCACTTCCTTTTTCATTGTTTTTTGAGCAGGTTGAGGCTGGTGTACTCCATAGAGAAGAATTTCAGTATGGCATTGAATGTCAACAAGTGAATGTCACCTCTATAGAGGAGCTTCTGTAATATGAGGAACTAATTATGTGCAGATTCCCTAAAGAAAATTATTTATGTCATTCTTGTGAAAAATCTAAATGAATGTATCTCATTTTCATATTATTATAAAATTTTGATATTATTAAGTGCTTAATCAATGTTAAATATAAATTGTAGAAATTAATTTTTCTTTTAATTAAATTTAAGATCGAAAAGTAAAAGAAATGATTTTATCATATGAAAAAAATAAAATTTCGTCGCTAAATTCGTCCCTAAACAATATTCATCAAAGAGTTCGTCGCTAAAGAATTAATAAAAATTCATCGCTAATTTTGTCGCTAAATTATTTTAAATTTCATCACTAAATACTTTTAGTGGCTATTTTGTTGCAAATGTCGATGTCAAACTTTCAAATTCGTAATCGGCGACAACTTTTGCCACAAATTTGGGCAAATTAGTGACGAATCTATTATTGTCGCTAAATTTTGTGTGACTGAGTTTGCGACGATTAAGCCGCTAATTAGTGACTTAATTTTGCCACGAATATGTTCGTGGGAAATTAGCGACGGAAAAAATTTGTCCAACAATAAATCAAATTTAGCGATGAAATCAAAATTTCGTCGCTAATTTTGCCACAAAAATTTGGAAAAATTCGTCGCTAATTGGGTTTTGCGACGAATTTTGCCACGAAAAAAATTCATGGCGACTCGGGCGTCGCAAAATTTAGCGACAAAAAATTGTGTTTTGGTCGCTAAATTTAGCGAGAGACCCGAATTCATCACTAAAGTCGTCGCTAAATTTAGTGACGCAATTTATTTTCGTGGCTAATTAGCGGCGAATAAGTTTCGTTGCTAATTTGCCACGGAGGGGAATTCGTCGCAAAATTCATGGCTAATTAGCGACGAAACTTATTCCCCGCTAATTAGCCACGGATAAGTATTCGTTGCAAACTTCGTCGCTAAATTTTGCGATGCCGAATTAGCCACGAATATTTTTCCGTCACTAATTTTCGTTGCAAATCAATTTAGCGACGAATTTTGGTCAATTTTTTGTGGCTAAATTCGTGGCTAAATCCTTATTTTTTTGTAGTGATGGGTGCGAAGGTTGGTTTGGTGGCACTTGTTAATTTGTTTTTTTTTGGTCGAAGGCAATTGTGATTCACATGTTGGGTTTAGTGGATTGTTTAACATCTTGAGACTTTGGGCAGTTAGAATTGCGAAGTGAATCGTTTTGGGTGTCGTTGAAATAACGGAAAATTATGATGGGATTGAGGATGTGCATTCAGCCGCGCACCTAGGAAGCCGTTCGTGGAGTTCCTTAGTTCGACTGCCGCCTCCGATTGATATTTGGCTAGCTACCGCTTTTCTATGCTTATATTTTTTGTGGTGAATTTCCATTGGCTACTCTATGTTGGTTGCTTATCATTTCTGCCTATGGAGTGTTGAATTGATAGTTTAGTTATGGGGTTAGTATTCCTACTTGCTATGCTCTCGCTCGCCCCGTTGATATGACTCTTTTCGTACTAACTAGCCAATGAGGATGGCGGTAAAGAGTAGCGAGATATGGTAGGGTGATGATGGAGCATGATGATGGTGGTGGTGTAGCAACCCCGGCGGTTCGCCACCGCCGAGTCCTCAATACAAGCGAGGCTGATGGAACATTCTATACCGAATCGCCAAGACTAAAGGCTTACATTCTCTACTTTAATTTTTCCTTAATCGAAGCACGACGGCACATGCGGAAGCTTATAAAAATAGAAAATCAAATAGGGTGGCCTTACGGCGTGACACGCCTACTTAAAGTGTATGACCTTTCATGATTTTACTAACCAGATACGCACATTTCAAACAACAATATTTTATTCATATCTTTCAATAAGTTCTTTACAAAAGTTCAAATGATTATGGGAGGATTAACAAAGGAAGGTAATCTACTCCAAATCTCCAAAGATCATTATCCACAAATTTAGAGCTTTGTTACTCATATGAAAAATAGCTAATCAACGGGAGTAAGCCGAACCTCCTCCGAAAGTAAGATCCCAAGGCCAAACGACTAAACCAACAAAGCAACATCAAAGAATTGAGGATCGTCCAAGACAACCAATCATATCCCACATTAAAGGTAGATATTGAAATCCTACCAAAGCAAACATGATCCTCATAGACGTAGATCTCGAATCATATCCAAAGCATCTATACGACAAACATCATTCATCGAATTCAACACTCGCATCCGTAATCATAGAAAGTATAGTAGTAATGATAGAGATCTACTTGCCTCGACTAAGTGAGAATTCAATGATTGAACGATCAAACGATCGGATGAGACGAACAATTGGAGCATCAAATGGCTAAAGGTGATCAACGACGATGGGCAGCTAAAGGCGGTAGGATTCTCGCAGTGATGAATGGCAAGAACGGCGACGGTCGGGGGATGGTACGGCTAAGAGAGAGAGAGAGAGTCGGCGGTCTAGAGAAGTAAAGTAACGACAAAGATTTCCGACATTAGTTGCTGAATGAACCGACGTCAATTTCTATTTATAATGGTCTAGTCATCTTAGACCGGCCGCCTCGGCAAAGAGAGTCGCCTTGGGATTTGTCATGCTTATCACCGCATGTAGTAGAGTCGCCTTGTAACGTGCGTTGTTTGATTGCTTTATCGTGCTTATATTGGCCGGATTCTAAATTTTATGCCAAATGATTCTAAACTATCAAACACTAACCTGCTCCTATTTCAAGCAGGTAAAAGTTCTATATCGTGTTCCTAAAAATAGTATCGCGTCCATAAAAATTCCTTAAATACCCACCTACACATAGCCGAGTTGGTTGAGAGCATGATATTCCTAGTCGGGTTACTCGGTTTGAAACTCCCAACTCGACTTCGTGACTTAAGTGGGGAACCATAACTGGTGGGCCATGGCTGGTGGGCTATAGCTAGTGGTCCATTGTGCTAGCTCCCCCCAAGGTACTAACGCAAAGCGACGCAGCGCAAGCCGTTGCATAAACCTCGCGGATCCTCGGTTAACAAAAAAAAATCCTTAAATATACCCGGGAGTTCGAATAAAAATTCCTTATAGCTTATCCAATAATCCAAACTCATTAAATAATAATTCACTCGAAATAAGTGAGGGTTTTCGGGTTATCACAATCCTCCCCATCTTAGGAAATTTCGCCCTCTAAATTTTTTTCTTATTCCATCCTAAATAGGAAAATTCTTATGGTGAATTTATTTGCACTCAATCATGTGGCTACGCCTCACTCGTGTATTCTAACATCAATTACCACATCTCGCAATCTCAACCTATAAACAAGGTCATCATCAACCTCAATAATCCGGTATCATCATCATGCCATTTTCATCTATCTTTCAATCACAATACCACAATCACTCTTTCATATACTTCAACTAATTTTCAATATCATTATCACTTTCTCTAGCCCGCCAATTCAAATGGCATCAACATTGAACAATGGGTTTATAACTGCTCCATATTTCAAAATATCCAGGCAGGTTGTCCATCACCGGACTAGAATAGATTTCGAAGATTGAGGAGTGGCTACTATCAATGAAATTCCGGAATCAAAACACAATGCTCTACCACTCTTGATGCCGGCTCCATATGCCAAGCCCGTAGTCTATTGATTATGGTAAAAATATTTCATATAATCATTTCATAAAACCAAACAAGTCTGATGCAATCTCCGGATCTTTGGAAATCAACCTCTAGGCATTTCATGATACAATCCAGACCTCTGCATGGCGCACCACTGCAGACAAATACAAACAACACATCTCTCACACAGGCGAGGATCTTCTCTCAGCAACATCCTCGAAGGTATCACAACATACTTTCACCAATTCCCACCAAGCATTTCAGGCATTTCTTGCCAATGGCATCTCAACTCATTTATCTCCATTTTCATTTTCATTTCCATTTTCAATATGCGAGTTGCAATGTTATGTTTACAATTTCACTTTCATACTTTTGAAATTCATTTCAAAATCAATTCAAAACACTGAAAATGATGCAATTTAGCTTTCGAAAGTCATTTCATTTCACAAGTACAAAACACTTTAGATTCGAAATCATTTCGATTCAAAATCGAGAATATTCCGACATCCGAAAGCCCTTTAAATTTAAAATCAACTCACTTCAAACTTAAAGGCAAACTATTGCTAATACAACTTATCGTCCAATTTTCAATTGATCACCTTACTATTTCGACAAATAACCATGATAATCGTGTGATCAACACAATCTATAAGTGGTATAAGCTAGCACTAATCCTTGACAATCACAATCACATGCACTTGTAGTTTTAAATGTGTATGTGCCTACCAAACACTTTATCCACTAGCGCACCTTATCACTACATGAACCGCTCGATGCCATAATCGTATGTAGCGTCTCCTACCGCTAACACACGATGGGAAGGCTTTCCAAAATCTTGCTCTCTTTCTTTAGTTAATCTTTCCTTTCCTTAATCGAGTAATCGGGGCATGCGGAAGCTCTAAGACAAAAACAATGAAGCAATCATATGGGAACAAGTGCATGGCAAACAAAACATTCAATCGCGACAGCACGCCTAATAAAAGGGTATGGCCTTTCATTGTTTCACTAACCAGATACACACATTTCGAACAACAATCTTTTACTCATATATTTCAATCAATTCTTTACAAAAAGTGCAAATGACTATGGGAGGATTTACAAAGGAAGGTACTCTACTCCACATTTCCAAAGCATCATCATCCAAAGCCTCTAGCTATCTTGCTCATCTGAAAAATGGTTAATCAACGAGGAGTAAATCGAAGTTTCTTTGCCTGTAGGATTCCAAAGCCAAATGACTAAACCAACCATAACATTACGGAATTGAGGATCATTCTAGACAACCAAATATATCCCACATCAACGGTAGATATCGAAATCCTACCAAAGCAAACACGATCCTCATAAACAATAGATCTCGAATCATATCCAAAGCATCTATTCTACAAATATCATTCACTAGAATCCAACACTCGCGTTTGTAATCATAGAAAGTATAGTAGTAAGGATAAATATTTACTTGCCTCGACTAAGCGAGAATTCAATGAACGAACGATCGGATGAACAAACGGACGGGACGAACAATGGAGCACCGAACGGCTAAAGGCGGTCGTTAACGAAGGGCGGCCAAATGCGGCGCGGTTCTCGAGAGATGCACGGACGGTCGGATCGCGACGATGAATAGGTGCAACAAGAACGGTCGGGCAATGGTACGATCGAGAGAGAGAGTCAATGGTCTAGAGAAGCGGAGTAATGACGGAGGTTTCCGACAATAGCCGTTGAATGAATTGATATCAATTTCTATTTATAATGGTCCAGTCGGTTTAGACTAGTGAGCTTACGGTTAGCAGCTTGCGGAGAGTGAGCTTGTGATTTGTCGTGCTTGTCGGCTCCTTGCAATGAAGTTAGCTAGTAACGTGTCGTATTTAACGATTTGTCGTGCTTTTGATTTGTCGTACTTGATGCTTTTTCGTGCTTGATTGCTTTGTCATGCTTACATTAGCTGAATTTCAAATTTCATGCCAAATGATTCTAACCTATCAAGCTCTAACTTGCACCTATTTTAGGCGGGTAAAAGTTTCATATAGTGTTCCTAAAAATAGTATTGGGTCCATAAAAATTCCTTAAAAATACCCGGGAGTTCAGATAATTTTTTTTTTTACAGGCTTATCCAATAATTCAAACTTATTAAATACTAATTCACTCATAAGCGGTGTGGATTTTCGGGTCATCACAGGTGGTAGCTAGTACTCGAAGTAGATGTTACCTTTTCATTCGTCCTAGTGTACTCTTTTGTTTCTAAAAGATGATGTATATAAGTGGTTAGATATGTGTGTATATATATATATATATATATATATATATATATATAATAGTCAGTATTTTGTGAAATAGCTTGAATTATCTTGCTGATTGTGGTGTAGGTAGTGGAACCTATAAAGGTCATACCATATAGGCGTGCCCCGCCCGTTTGTTTTGTACTTGTCGGTTATCGTATGGCCGATGTTTGCTTTTCTTAAATAGTCTTCCGCGTGCGCCGTATTATATGCAACGATAAATTAAAATAGACCGCGATTAGCAATAAGGTAGTGCCCGGAACGTTACGGATAGGACTTGAGCTTTGTCTCAATATATAATGTGGTTTATGAAATTTTAATTTGTTCAATATGGTCCATGGACATAAATAGTTCGTAAGATATGAGGAACAAAAGTTTTCTAAATGCTTAAAACACGGTGATACAAAGCACTCCAGGTTGATGTCCTAAAATCTGAGACCCATTTGAGATATTTTAAGATTTACAAGCTCCTCTAACCCAAAAGGACCCAAACAGATTTGGGTACCAACGAAAACTTGAATTTCATTGATGCATGCAGGTACCAATGAAAAGAAAAAATAAATGGTACCTTAATAGTGGATGTTCTAGGCACATGACTAGAGACTCTAAGATATTCAAGAATCTCACCTGAGTTTGATGGAGGAAGTATTTCCTTTGGCGGCAACAATAAAGGAACCATTATTGGCAAAAGAATCGTGAAGATTGTCAATCTCTTCATCAATGATGTCTCATTGGTCAAGGATTTGAATTTCAATCTCATAAGTATAAGCCAATTATGTAATATTGAATATAAAATATCTTTCGTGGAGGATAAATGCGTAGGTGTGAGATGGGGCAACAAGTGCTCATTCATAATGACATAGACATGGCAACATGTATCTTCGGACACATCTTTTGAGGATGTGAAATGTCCGGTATCCGTCAAAGACAATTCGAACTTTGGCACAAGAAGCCGGGACATATAAGCCTTAAACAAATCTCAAAGTTTTCCTCAAAAAGATTTGTGAGAGGACTTCAAGATGTTAGATTTGAACAAGGAAAGCTTTGTAAAACATGCACTTTTGAAAAAAAATAAATTCTTACAAATCATTAAATCAACTTTTTACTAGCCGTGTTGCTCTGCAACTCTTATACATGGATGTGTTCGGACCTACACAAACTTAGAGCATTAGAGGTAAAAAGTGATGTCCGGTAATAGTTGACAATTACACTAGATTTACTTGGGTTTTCTTTCTTACACATAAGAATGATGCATTTGCACACTTTGAAATTTTTTCAAAGAAATTTCAAAACGAAAAAGGTTATTTAATTTCTAGCATCAAAACAAATCATAGGGGAGAATTTGACAATCAAATCTTTGTAGATTTCCGATCAAAATGGTTTTCAACATAACTTTTCTTCTCCCTATGCTCCACAACAAAATGGAGTAGTTGAAAGGAAAAAAATCGTTCCTTACAAGAAATAGCATGAACGCTTTTAATAGAGAGCAAAGCTCCTTCTCATTTTGGGCGTAAGTTGTTTCTACTGCATGTTACATCATAAATCATGTTTTTCCGATACCATTACTTGAGAAAACCCCTTATGAGCTTTGCAAAACCAAGAAATCAAACATATCATACTTTCATGTGTTTGGGTATAAATGCTTTATCCTTAAGAACTCAAGTGATCATTCGAGTAGATTTGATGAAAGATCAAATGAAGAAGTATTTCTTGGCTATTCGCCTCAAGCAAGGCATACGAGTGTTCAACAAGAATTCAAGAACAACCGAAGATCAATGAACATAAAGTGTGAAGGTGGAAATGACACTCGGAGGATAGATAATGATGACGCCACATCATCCGAGAAGAATCCATTATCCGAGCAGACTCCAACATCAAAATACACAAGATCACATGAAACTACTCGAACATAGAAAGTATTCATGCGATTACATCTTCTAAACACAAAAACCAAGATAAATCTCCATATGGTGAAAATGACAAAACCAATAAGAACTGAAAATATAAATCCAGCCATCCAATAGATCTTATCATTGGAAACATAGAAGAAGGGATCGAACAAGATCTAAATTGAAGAATGCCATAAACACATTCGCATTTATTTCGAAGTTGAGCCCAAAGGAATTGAGGAAGCTCTTGCAGATGAAAGCTGGATATAAGCACCGCAAATAGGGGCTATATCAATTCAAACTTAATGAAGTTTGGGAACTTGTGCCCGGACACAAAGGATCATCCAATTATTGGAACTAAATGGGTATTCAGAAATAAGATGGATGACTATGGAAAAGTTAGAAGAAACAAGGCAAGACAAAGAAAGGGATACTCTCAAGAAGAAGGAATTGACTACGTACGAAACTTATGCTTCACTAGCAAGATTGGAATCTATCGGATTACTACTTGCATATACTTGCTACAACGACTTCAAGTTATATCATATGGATGTCAAAAGTGCATTCTTGAATGGCTACATTAAAGAAGAAGTATACATAGAACAACCTCCAGGCTTTGAAGATCCAAAGAGCTTAAATCATGTGTACAAACTCAAGAAACCTTTTTACGGACTCAAGCAAGCGCCGCGAACCTTGAATGAAAGCTTAAGTAATTTCCTTGTTTAAAACGATTTCAAAAAGGTAAGGTAGATACAATATTATTCATCAAAAGGGAAGTAAAGATATGTTGCTTATTCAATTTTATTCATATTTGGTTTTTCTAACAAAAAACTCTGCAAAACTTTCTCTCAAATCATGTAGAGAGAATTTGAAATGAGCATGATTGGAGAACTCACATTCTTTCTTGGACAATGAATCAAAATGAACAAGGAACCTTCATACATCAAGAGAAATATGCAAAGGAAATTGTGAGGAAATTTTGGTCGGAAAACGTAAGAAAACTCGAATCACTAATGTCTTCTTCATCCAAGCTAAACAAGGATGAACATGGCAAACATGTTGACAAGAAGTTACATATAAGCATGATTGGTTCCTTATTATATCTTAATTCTTCTAGACCTGACATTATTTTTAATGTGTGCATATGCGCCATATTTCAATCGATCCTAAGGAATCACACCTCTATACGCTTAAGAGGATTATAAAATACGTCGAAGCAAATCCCAATATGGGATTGTGGTATTCTAAGATCTTAGACTTTACATTACATGGATACTCACATGCTGATTTTGCAGATTGCAAATTAGACAGGAAAAGAATCTTAGAAACATGTCAACTTCCGGGATCGATGGTAGTGTCTTGGTTCTCAAAGAAACAAAATACTATGGCACTATCAATTGCGAAAACTGAGTATGTGGCATTAGGAAGTTGCAGTGCTCAAATCTTATGGATGAAGCAACAATTGAAAGACTTTGGTGTTGAAGTATCAAATGTGAAAATCAAGTGTGACAACACCAAGGCAATCAACCTCACGAAGAATCCAATTCGCACTCTCGAGCTAAGCATATCGAAATTAAGCATAATTTCATTCATGATCACGTGCATAACCGTGATGTCAATATTCAATTTATTGATTCGAAACATCGCTTGTCTAACATATTCACAAAACCACTTGAAAAGAATTCATTAGATAAGAATTGAATATAACTACTATAACTCGTTTGAGTTACCCTCTAAACAAGTCGATAATGTTTCGAGCAAAAAGCAACATCCGATAAAAGCATCATCCGAGGAGCTACAACGCCTAAGAGAAAAAAACTGGATTAAACCATTATCTAAGGAGGTCATGCTCGAACAATTAAAACAGGTTTGATCATTCAAATATTTGGAGAGTAAGTAGTTATTTTTGGCAAAAATAAGGTACGCCCGATCTCAATCTTTTAATATTCTGTGAAATATTGTAATTGATGTGATTATTGTGTTTGATGTGAATGAATATTTCCTTTTCAAAATTATTTTTAAATCTCTAGTTTTGGAAAATTGGTCCAAAATATTTTAACCGCTCAAACAAGGTTTCCTTTTTTAGTTAAAACAAAAAAATTGTACTAAACCGTCAGTCATCTTTAAATCCTACTCTCGAGTCTCGACCCTCACGCTTTTCATATGAAATTTCTTCTCAAAAACTTTCTCCTCTAAAATTCTCTCTGCAATCTCACTCTCGATTACTCGATCACTCAAAATCTCTCAATTCTAAATCATAATGGCCCATAAAAATCCTTCAATCACGAAGACATACGTGAACGGTTCTCGTTACTCGTGCCGATCGGAATCACGAAGCCCTAGGGCTCCAATCGATGCGCCAACATAGTACGATCTCACTAGGTCTCCGGAAGAGGGAGATGAGAATGTGAGAACAGAGGAGACAGATGGAACTCAACCAATCGCCGAGACTCCTATTGTCGTGGCTCTAGGGATTGCGGCAAGAAGAGAATTCAGAATCGCATCATGAACATGGTAATAAGAACTTCTGAAGAAAATGTTAATCTTTTTGTTGATAAGAGAATTAAATTAGCAAGAGGTTTATCAAATGTAATTAAGGGAATGAGAATGCATGGAAGGCCCGATCATGATATTCAAAAATTTCTGCGTAGAAATAGGTTCTTTGATGAAGGACAATTGCAAGCATTTAGTCAAATGCTAACTCAAGATAAAATTAAGCAAGCTACAAAAGTAGGGAAAGAATTTCAGAAAGACAGGCTTAAATCATCTTAGACCTCTAAAAAGGGAAAGAGAAGGTTGGTGAACCTTCAAGAATAAAGAAAGTGCAAGTTGGTTCGACTAAAGCAAGATCGAGAGTGATAAGGCTGAGAAAGAAGTGACACCATAGATTGTCTTGGTTAGTGATCATCCGAGGGAAGATGATGATGAGATGATCCACGCTCACTTCAAAGGAATGGTGATGAATTTCTTAGCAAAGGAAGGAAAGGCGGACAAGATGTTCGGATCTAAGGAGCGTCATGTGTACTACAACTCCTTAATCGCGAAATTCTCCGGCAAACAGGTATGTTGACTTCGAATACTTGAGAAAAATGGTTTGTAGATTCTTAACTTATTTCTAATCGTCGTTTGCAAACTCTCTCGCTCTCTAAATATTCCTTGTTATCCTAAGTTGACTGCATATTTTTACTCAAACTTTTGCATGATCTCTTGAGATGCCATTCAGTTCTTCTTCTTTGAATAGAACATCATTATGAGTACCGCAAATCTTGCAGAGGTTCTTAATTCGAACTTTCAACTTTCACTCCTATTTTCATCTCGGAGTGATCTTGTCTACAAAGCTTTCTTTGGAAATCAAAATTTATCCGGAACAAACAAGGCTCATGTTGAGCGTTACCACATTCCTCTAAGAACTACCATTCAGCATAAGGTAGTCATCAACCGTATTAGGCCCAAAGGATCTTCTAAAACTAACATCTCACGCTTTGAAGCCAAAATCATCCGGGCCATCCTAAATGGCAAGCCTTTCTCTTTTCCAGATTTTATCTTTCTGCATATGCGTAGAACTATAAGGACGAACAAGGGATAGTTGCCATATGGGTCATTGATCACCAAGATCTTTGAGTATCCGAGAATAGAGATCCTATAGCAACTCGAGATCATTGCAAGTTCCTCATGGCAAGTACTAGTGAGACAATGTTTGGCAAGATGGGCTACAAGTTTGCAAATGGTTAATGGAGAGATATGAAGAAGAATGTCGTGTTGATAGATCTTCTTTTAGCGTAAAACTATAGTAGCAGAGGCCACTCTGAATGAAACTTCAGCTGTCGGGAAATATGCAAATGCCTCATCTATTGGGCCATCCTCCGAATCCACGAAAGAGGAGGATAAAGGCTCATAAGTCCATCTAGCCTGGATATAAGAAGAGGAAACTTGCCAAGAAACTTTGGAATTATGAGTGAATCGAGATAAGCAAAATTCTAATAGCTCCTTAGAAAGTGATGGGAAGATTGAAGAAGTTATTCAAACGATTGTGAGGTCAAGCTTTGAGGATGAGATTGCAACTCGAGATGGAAGGAGAGAGAAGAGAAGGAAAAGAGGAGGGAGACAAAGAAAATAGAAGAAAGATAACATGATTCGCTCGTTGAGGTCATTTAAGATGTCTTGGAAAAGGATAAAGAATTCAATGAATCATTTGAGTTTCGAGAGCCCGTTGATCAATTGATGGTGCCCGAGAAAAGAATTCCAACTAGTATGCCAATGGAGATACAATTTAAAGAAGAATAGATTGAGCAAGTAAATACCTCCGAGTTTATTCTACAAAATGAAGGAGAAAAGATTGCACAAAAGGAAGAAACATCCGAGGGGGAGAGCACCGAATCTAGGAGTCCACAAAAGATGGACATTGACATTGCCGGTGTAGTAGATTCTCCAAGCAAAACTACCTCAAATCTTTCAATGCGGGATACTCCAGCTTCATCATCCGGTAAACAAGCTAGGACTCAAGGTGAGTCTTCTAACGCTAGTGTTCGATGGAGGATGATATGGGTGGTGCTACGTACTTAGAGCTTCTCGGAGAACTTGTGCACAATCAAAGAAAATTGGATGAGAAGATGATTGACTTATGGAAATCTCCGTATTTTGATGTCGATGGACTAAAGGTCAATCTAGACTCTAAAGCCATGCAACTTAATAAGGTAATATCCTCCAATGTAGTCTCTACTAAATTCCAGCTAGAACACATGGATTGGAAGATATGCAACCTCAAAAGGGACCTTGATAAGAAGATTAACTAGCTATCCAAATTTGTTCTTATTAAACTTCCATCCGACCCAGTGCCTCTAACTTCTACTCAAGCCCCATCCACATCTACTACAGCTCCAAATCCTCCTAATTAAAACTCGCTTCATTTGTTTAAATTTGTTGATTTTTGGATTTGTGTTAAATGGTGGATGTTTTTGAGTTTGTTGTACACAAGTTTATCAACAATTTGATTGAATCTACTATATTACTCTATTACAATGGTTGAACCTCTTTAATCTTTTATTGAATACATATTGGTGGTTCACTCTAGCCTTTTGCGCTAATGACTAAAAGGGAAAGAAATTTATACCCCTTAATTATCAATCTATTGAGAAAAAAGATGTGAGATTATGAATTGTAGGTAATTAATAGAACAGGTTCTTATATTTTTGAAAAAGATGGAATGATGATTGAAGTTATGCTCCGAGAGTAATGTTGTAGTATCGAGCATGTTCCGAACAGGTTGAGCGGGTTTCAATCTCTAAGAACAAGTTCTCATAGGAACAAGTTCTCGAGAAAGATACGAAACAAGATGTTCGTATATTACAAATGAAATGTTTAAAATTAAAATTCTATGCTCTGAAACCTTATAATGCTATAATATTTTGAGATCATTATTACGATACAGAGTTCACATGAATGAATCATATGCTCGATTATAGAAAAATTTGGTCCTACCTCAAATACTCCGATATTAATCACATTCTCTTGATCACAAATTTTATACTTCTAGATTTATTGCATTGGACCTATGTATATTTCATTTTAAAATACCTTGATATAGGTTCTACAAGTTTTGGAAACTAAAGGAAATTAACTTTTATGAACGATTTCAAAAGTTCTTGAAATCATCTTTAATTTTAGAACTTATCTTTTGCTGAAGTGCTAAAATGATATATGCCTATTCAACAAAACTTCATTGATTGTTACTCACTTCTTTTACATAACACTAAGTATATTTTTTTTGGATAGTTTTGTCATCATCGGGAAGGGGAGATTGTTAAGAAAAACCCCCAACCGATTTTGAAGTTGACAAAATAATCCATGATCTCTTAAATCCGAGTTAATGCAATGAAATACTTGTTTTGTAGATTATCCATAGGTGTGGAATACATGGGATTGAATCGACAGGAAATGGTTAGACGATGGTTTGAGGGACTTAGACGCTATATCGAGCTCAAACGTTGGGTCGGGATCTCAAATGCTAGAATGATACTCAAGCTCCGAGAGAAGTATTTCACAAGCAACGACCAAATTATAAAGATATATATTCAAGATGATGTAATTGATATATTACATCATCACAATGGCTAGTAGATCAAGTTGGATTCTTACTTGAAGATTCTTAATCACGAAGATCAATCAAGGATGCGGATTAACAAAGACAAGGATGACTCATAATGAAGTAATTTATTTATGGAAACTCAAGATCACGATTGTTTGGGCAATTTAATCCAAGAGGTTTTCTTTTTTTTTCGTCCTCAACGGTTACGAAATCCTTTATATACAGCCTCATCCAAATGGGGAAGTTTTGGAGAGCAATCCTCCGGAGATCTTACAATGGTCGATTGGAGATGGAGGAATATAAAAGGACGCTTTAAGGTCAAAAAACAAATGAGCAAGGGAAAGGAATTCAAAATTCCAAGATTAAAAGAGCTTCACACCCTTTACATACCTTTGATCCTACATTGTAATAGTTAGATGAGAGCATACGAGTGAAGAGAGTGTTAAACGAGAAGTCTACTCATTATATTGTAAACCTCTGAATTATTCATTAATGGAATCCAATCGATCGGTTGCCGGTGTGAAAAAATGGATGTAGGCTTGAACAAAGCCGAACTACTATAAATCTTCAGTGCACATTCTCTTATCCTTACTCTATTTGATTGCAATCCAGCGATCGGGTGCCGGTGTGAAGAAGTGAACGTAGGCTTGAACAAAGCCGAAATACTATAAATCTTATGTGCACATTCTCTTACTCTTACTCTATTGGATTGGTTATTGTGTCTATCGAAATGTGAGTATCTCAAATATCATTGTATAAACTAGCTATCATCAATTGATTTAAGTTCTAAGCTCTCTCGTTTACATTCCACATTAACTTTCTTAAAATATGTAAAATCACCTATTTACTTCCCTCTAGGTGATATCGCTAGCCTTCAATATCTAAGTCCTCCTAGTTCGTCGGGACTACAATTTTAGCGAACGAAGTCATTTTGTTAAACCTAGAAAGCTCGTAACTTTGACTACTTAGACATTCTTCTATTTTAGCCAACATTTTAATGCCGTCCCTAATTTTAGTTGCGGATTTTTCTTTCTTCTCGAAGCCAAAAACCACATGAGGAACTTTAGGTGGCATCTCGTTATTCGAAACCCAATCTGCAATAGAAGTTTGATTGGTATTTGAAACATTTGAAGAACTTGGATGCGCATTCTGGTTGGAATCCGGTCTTACTTGTATATTTTCCTTGGCTAGTAATTAGCATAACCTTCATTTCCGCTACCATCGTGGCTACCATGTTCATGTACGTCTCCAAATTCATATCACAAGGATCCAGCTCTTCTTGTTTCGTCCTTAATAAACAAGCTTTGCTACGAGTCCTCGTTATTATAGATCACCTATTTTATCAACAAGTAGGTTAAAATCAAGATCAAGAGTAAATAGAATCAAGTCGCTAACCCAAGTTTCGTCGTCGTTGTCGTTATCGCCGCCTCCGTCATCGCCGCCACCGTCTTCTCAAGCCGTGTAGTGTGAGTTAACCCCTAACCCTCGGTTAGGTCATTAATTACTTTTAGAAATAGTTAATTAGTGTTAATCCTGATTTAATGACTTTGGTTAGGTTAAATGACCACGATTAATTAAGTTAGCTCGGTTAGTTTAGGTAGAATGTGGCTAGTTGTTGTTAGACTATATTTGATGGACCGAATCGTGATTGATTGATTGATCATGAGTGGGTTAATTAGGCTGGAGTAAAGTGGATTGTTAATTATCGGGTTAATTAATTAAGGCAGGCTTAATTAATTATAAATGTATTAGTTAATTTCGGGTAATCTAATTAACTAAGACCGGAGTAATTATTTATAATTAGTTAATTATTACCATCAATTGCTTTCTTGGGTGATGATTGGTTGATTGTTGTATCCGATTGGTTGGGTTTATATTATATGTATATATATGAGGATTAATCACCTTTTTAATAGATGCAAAGTCTGGTCGGTAAATTGTACATTCATGTGATCATGTGCCATGTCAAATTGCATATTTGAGTATGAAAATAGCCTTGGGCCAAGTTTTTAAGCACGACCGCATGAGCATTTGACTAAATGCAAAAGATAAGAATTGATTGATTTTCTAGTGTGCTTGTGCGGACATATGATGATTTCCCGACAAGTTTGTGCCATGTCGATTGGAATCACACAACTCAACAGATGAATGTCAATCCATGACGCCGAGTTGGTCGGATGTAGGTCACGTCTTGTAACGGACCGACGCTCCTTATAGGAATGCCTATTATGCCGTGCCGTGTCAATTAAAATCACACAGCCTTAACAATTGCCATTGCTGAAGTAATTGAACGATGCCCGATCATGCTAGTAGAGCACCAACTGCCTAGTGTCTTTGGCACCAACCGTCTAGTGTACCAGCTGAATGGCCAATAATAATCGAAACACTTATGGTATTCTATGCGGTAAGATGTTTGGGTGTTTTGGTTGTATGTCTTAGTTGGAGCGATTGTTGAGTCATGTCGAGTATTGCAATATATGTGAACCAAGACGTGGTAAGCTTGCATATGGTTGTGGATATATTGCGGGGCTGTGCCTAATACAAAGTGATAGCTAGAGTGTGGCGTAGATCGTACGCTATGGATCTGTTATTGACTTGTGCTGCATGTTTAGGGCGCCCGAATGAATCAACGCCCTAACCGAGCTTAGGCGTTGACTCACCGAGATTTATTTCTCACTCCGTTATTGTTGATCGTTTTTAGAACTAAGGTAATGGAGACCTTTTTGAGTGTCCCACTATTGAGGATGACGAGGGTGATGCGGCCTCTCTTTTGGAGTAGATATTACTTTAGCCCCGCTCGACCCACATATCTTTTCTTGGTCTTAGGGAGCCGCTTTGAACTATGGGATTGTATATGTTTAGCTCTATAGGGTTAAAGATTATTTGCTAATGAAAATGAAATAGTCTTTTGTTGAGTTGACTATTGTTGTTGGTTGTCCTATTTCCCCATCCCTATTGTTTGAATTATCGGTTGGGAGTTGTACGTTTCGCATGCGCTTATTAAAAAGAAATTGTATGGGTCGATGATGTGCTTGGGAAGTCTTCCTTTTTTACCTAAGGTGATTTAGTAGGGTTGTGGCGTACCCAAGGATTGAAGCATGACCTCCCGCCTAAGGTGGTATTAGAGTAAGGTCACCTGATCCATTTGGTTATTGCCTGGAGTGATAAGAAGCGTTGGGATTTGGGATAGTTAGTAGTATTAAAAAAAACGACGCATGTAGTTGTTACCTAAGCTTTAGGCTGTAGGTTGTATTCTAATCGTGTATTGTTTTGGGGTGAGGATAGCTCCGTATGATACCCGCAAAATGAGCAACCATGGTGAGAGAGTACCTCGTGGAAGGGTGGCTTGAGAGGACCCAAGAGTGGATGGGATCCTATAGGCATTGGAAGCTTTAAGAGACTTGGTTGGCTAGCGATGAGGAACCAAACTATTGCCAATGCTCCACGATGAGACCCGTTAACTGGAAACAAAAACGGAGAACGTCGGCGCACAAGTTGGTAGAGCAGTTCCCGGGTTAGAGTCACCTAAGTTCTCGGGAGTCGAGATCCCGAGGCCGCCACCTTGTGGGTTAAGGATCCGGAGAAGGCTTTTGCCGCCTGGCGAGGTGTTTAGAGGAAGACAAAGTCTCATTGGCCGTGTACCACCAGTGCAGGGGAATGCTAATACTCGGTAGGAAGCATCCCGATATGACATTTTGAATTTCGACCCACTTTCGAAGTTTGTGAAATGAATGAAATGTCTCATTGATGTACTTTAGTTAAATTTTACTCAAATTTGATCACCCTTGAAAATACTAACCAATAGGAAAAGGCTAACTAGGATTTAAGTACGTGGACTTAAGAACTTGATCTTGGATTAACACTTTGGCCATAAGGCTTATCGAGATGATATTTTGGACTATTATAGACCGATCCCAAAGTGGTTAAGGGAAGATTTGTTAATATCATACGATTGGATCGCGGGTGATTTCGTTTGACCATGTATGGGTTCCAAACATCCCTAAATCATTTTCTAACAATCGCGCCCTTCGGGACTAATGATTGACCATTGCAATTACATAATATGTAAGGTCGCCATGGCTTGAGTAAACTTAAACATAACGATAATCACGGTTTATATGTGTAACTCCTAAAAGCCGTCCGTTAGTTTGAAATACACCTTGAAGTTGCAATTGATCGATATTGGCTATGAATTAGACTTCGAATTTGGACGTCGGACTTTCGAGAATTTCAATATTAATCTTTTAGGCGTCACCTCATCCAAAGTATGTTTATTTTACGGTTCGCTTCAAAGTTGTGAAAAAATGAAGTTTAGACAAAAATTTGGAAAAAAACCCTTTTATTCTTCGGAAATGCTCATTCTTCTAGTCTAATGGAAGGACATTTTGGTCATTTAGAACCCCTATAGTGACCGTATTTTATGAGGATTAGATATCCACTTGCTTGGGTGAATTTACTTGTTTTCCCTTCTTCATTTACAAAAGACAAGAGCTTGCATTATTGGTGGGCCCACTTCAAGTCAACAAATCCCACCAACCCATCACACTAGTCAATTTCTAGTCTAATCAAGGACAACCCCACTAACTACCCTCACTCACTTCCCTTTCTTCTTCTTCTTCTTTTTCTTCTTCTTTAAGGAGCCCTTTGAACTCATTTTCTTCCTCTTCCTTCCCCCATGGCCGAATACTCCCCTTGCTCACTACCACCACTATCACGCAACCTTCTCACCACCACCAGCCGACGCTCGTTGAGCCGCTCGACGCCGTTGAAGCCGCTATAGAGCAACGCCGACCGCATCAAGCCTCCAAAGTCGGGGTTTGGGCCATGGTTCTTGCTGCTCCTTTGGCTGATTTTCTTGCTTAGTTTTATGGTAAGTAACTCCTTAAACCTTGATTAGGAAAATAGGTTACTAATGGATGTATTTAGGAGTGGATTGGAGTGAGATTAGGGGCTTTGGACGTGCATTTGTTCATGGCTAATCCAATTTGCTTTTTAATAGCTGATCTTTGTTAGTTTAATGTTAGTTATAAGTGGATAATTAGTGGTTGATCATGGTCAGTTGAGATTGCTCTAATTTAGTTAACTTAACTATGTGGTTCGAATTTGATGAGTTTGACTTGTTTTTGCTTTTCAAGTTACTTCAAGACCGATTGAATGATTGTGGTAATTATGTGGCTTAAGAATTCTTATCGTGTTAATTTTAGTGGTTCTAATTGATTTAAGAGTCTGGTTAATTAATTTCTTTTTGGCTATTCACATGCGTGGTTACTTGTTCACCCGTAGGCCGATTGGGCTTGTTTATGGCCAATTCATGCATGAATTACGTTGATCGTGTAGTGTCGTGACCAATGGAATTGATCTTGTGGTGGATTTTGATTAATAATGGGTGATATTGCTTTATGCATGATTAAATTGTGTGAAATTTGCATTTAAACGATCACTTTTACCCCGAGGCATTATTATGGGGGTTTTACGGTCATCTTGATGCGTTAAACGCGAGATGTTGACTTGAGGCATCATTACACGGGTCTTGAGAATTATAATGGCCCGATGCGTTATTACGCGGGTCTCATTAAATGGTATGGCACTGATGCGTCTTACACGGGCTTTTAAATACATTTTCCTTGGTGAATGAGTTATGTGAAGAGAATGACATGTGTGCAAAATTGTGATGTGGTGCTTGGAAGTCCTTAACCCGGTTATGTGATTGTGAGTCTTATTTTACGTTGGGTGCGTTTTGATAGGTTTGATAATACTATGGACTTGCTTCACTGGATTAGAATGAGGGCCTTGATGGATAGAATTGCATGCCTAGGATGGATCCGGAGGTAGTTTCGCCCTAACCTAGGTTTAGGAGTTTACTTGCTGAGATTTATTCTCACTTCGTCGTGGGCTAACATTTTCGACCCTCGACCATGAATATGAATGGACATCGCAATGTTTTGGGGTACCAATGGACATCGAGATGGTATAGAAGGAGTACCCGGTGGGTGAGGGTAAGGCGTACTTTAGGCATGCTAGCAAATTTGGGTCGATGAAGGAGGCGATTTTTGAAAATCTCATACTTATCTGGCCCTGGTTTTATAGAGATGGGGATATGACTTTTGGCCCGGCTTGCGGCTTTGACATTCTTTATGACGGAGTTGGGGAGTAGGACCCTACCGAGACAGCTCCTCCCGACGGTGTTGTAACTAGCCCAGATCTTTGGTCCCGAAGATTCGAAGTCCGAGACAGAGCCTATGGAGTCTCACTCGAAACTCAAGGTGGTGGAGCCTTCCGATGCTAAGATCGAGTCCTAAACAACCCGCCGAGTCTAATCTAGAGGAGCTAGGGACGTCATCGACGATAGTGAAGATGGAGCTTAGGTGTAGTCGCCCTTTTGACGTTTTGGGGGCACCCTCCTAATAGAGGAGTTGTCTTTATGACCATGATCCCTTTTTGTTGCATGTGGTCTCTTTAGGCTTGTATGTATAACTTTTAAGCCAATATCGGGTTTGTGTGAACGGTCTATTGTTATGTATATGTCTCCCTTATCCTATCCCGAAACATCGTTTATTAGTAAGTTGTATGAAGTGTTGTACTCGCATTCCGCATGTGCTTTTCATTTTGTACTTAGTCTAGTTTGGCCACAAGTTCTTGGGAAGATGTTAATTAGAACTGCCGAGTGGGATGTTGACGTTCTCGTATGGTCCGAGGCGTGACACCTGAGGTAGGATCTTCCCGAGGGTACGATCACGGTATGGGATACGTTCGTGGAATCCTTCAACGATAAGTACTTCTAGGGATGCATAAGGGAACAAAAGCTAGTAGAGTTCTTACGTTTGCGCCACAATCGGTTGATTTGTAGATGTGTACGAAGTCAAGTTTGCCGAGCTGTCAAGGTAAATGCCAAGGATGGTGGGAGACCCTATTGATAGGGCAAAAAGATTTAGGGATGGGCTAAAACTCGAGATCAAGGACTTACTGGTGCTCTTCGAATTTGAAGGATTACGATGAGCTTTGTATGAAAGAGCTCGGTTGGTGGAGGGAAACTTAATGAAAAGAACTGCCGCATCTAGATCGCGATTCACGCCCTCAAGCAAGAATGATAGTCGATTTGGGAAGAGGCCAATCTCAAGAAAGAAGTACCCCATTCCATCTAACTAGAGAGGAGCTGTTAGTAAGTTGGTGCCCAACAGAGGAAAAATGTGCCATTTGTGACGTCGGAGGCATGGGTCTACTCCATGCCAATTTCGTGGAGGAGCCTGCTTTGGGTATGGCTAGTACGATCACCAAGTGAGGGACTGTTCGCGGAGGTAGATGTTGAGGCGGGCGCCTGTGGACACCTAAATTTTGACTAATATTTTTAGTCATTTTTTGCATAAAAAATTTTAGAACTATTTTTAGTTCTAAACAAAAAAAAAAAATCATCTTCATTTTTAGCATCCATTGCATTGCATTTGTATATTTTATCGGACCAACGGCGGTTGATTTATTGAGTGCTCTGAGCTTAATTAAATTAAATGGAATGAACCCGTGTAAATTGGAAATGTGGTCGAATCCATTGTTTCTCTCTCATGGGTGAAATTCATAATTCACGATTAGATTGTGTGCGAAAAAGAATATATATTCGGCCATATTCTCTATGGAGCAAAGAAAGGGAAGTTTGTGAGGTTATGGGCTCATAAAAGGCAAAAGAAAGAAATCTTTTCTTATGAAGGAAAGAATACGCGTGCGGTGAAAGGAACAAACGATATGCACCTACAATAGGAAAGCGGTCATGTCTTTCCTTGAAGAAACCCTAGCTATTGGGCTATAAAAGGAGACCTATTGCGGACAATTAAAAAAAAATACTCGAGAAAATTCAAAGAGCTTCTCGGGTTAGTGTTTCCATCCTCGTGCAACCGAGCAAGTCTCTAACTCGACGATTCTTTGTTGCGGTTTACACTCTCTAACGATCTTGCTCAGCCCCGTAGTCCACCCTAGCCGCTCGCTCGACGTTCCTCAAATTTCCGCCGGTGCTATATCTGGCTTGCGTTCGAGCGCCTACTACCCGACGTCCCCTTCTCGGTTGCACTCGCTCACGGGATCGCCTCGACTACCTAGCTACCTCGTCCGAAGTACAAGACCACTACGATCTCTGCCGATCCAAGAGTTCAAGATTGGTCATCAAGATTAGCAAAATCAAAATAGGAAAGCTCAATCTTGAAGAACAAGGTAAAATTCTGATCTTTAGATTTAGAATATATTGCATATCTTATAATATATATTTGCATATATTGATCATATTGCATCAAAGTGGATATCTTTTTCAAAATACAAAGTTGATTAGGAAAATTTTCTTTCCCAATCCGCAACTTGCCATACGATCAAGAAAGTTCATCTTTGAGATTATTGATGGAATACTCGATTAGGCAAGGATTTGAGTTCAATCGTTAATCGTTGGATTACGAATTAAAGATTGACTCGAATATTCGCGAAATATTTCAAAACTTGATTGATATATCCACTTTCTTGATTGATATTGATTGGCATATTCACTTTCCCCATTTGATTTGAATTGTTTGATTGTCATATCTTTTAGAATATATCCGTTGTATGATGTAATCTTGAAAATTCTAAAAGATCTACATTCATTCACTTTCCGTAGTTGAAAATTACATATCTTTGTAAAAATAGCATCATGTAGATAATTGCACATCTAATCCTTTTTGTAAATAATTAGGTTAGATTGCATTTTAGGATAGAAATTGCATTTTTAAATAGAATTTTATGTCTAAAATAATCTATCTTAATATATAGGGTTTAGGTCAATTTAAACTCTAAAATATGCGAGATAAATATTGTTTTGACATAGTTCTATTTTAGGGAATAAATTCATCCGAAAAATAAAAATAAAAAGCATTCATCCTTGCTACGTCATCCTTGCCATGTCATATTAGTTTGCATTTTAGCTTGGACTTCATATAGAATTTCATATTTAGGTTTTAATTAATTTGCACGTAACTTAGTTAATTAAAATTTAGTCTTATTTCGTATATTTGCATGTCATTTAGCCTAGCTTTGCATTTAAACCATGGCATTGCATCATTTAGGATATATTTCATGCATTCATTTAAAAATCGAAAATTAAAAGAAGAACTATCTTGCATGGCGCATGCTCCCTTGATTGTCTTGATTTCCCGGATGTTTAATTAATTGATTGTGCACCCGCATGATAACCTTTGTTAGTGACTTAGGTTAAAATCAATTAATATTGCCTTCTCAAATGATTTTTCATGAAATAAAATGGTACCGAAAGGGCGTTAGAGTAATTTAGCGTAATCAAGTCTCCGAACTCTTAATCTACGGTTCGTAGGAATAAAATAGTTCTCCCACTATTTTATTTAGGTTTCTAATCGACCTACCGTAAATGATTAGTGGCGACTCCGAATTCAAAATACATTGCATGTTAATTAATTGAACCTTAAGTTGCGATTTGGTATGGACTTGGGAGAGTCCGAGTTAGGTTAGTTGAATAATTAACATGATAATCCATTAGCCCAGAAATTTCTAGAATTTTTAGGTCGCGACGACTTGGCGACTCCACCGGGGACTTGAACAACTTGATTTTCTCGAAAAAAATTGATTAATTAATCACTTTAATTTTCGAAAAATTTAAAAGGAACCTTAGTGGACTTAGGCCAATAATTTCATGGAAAATTGCATTTTTGTTTGGCAATTGGACTCCAGGTAAGTCCCTAACCATGTGTTAAAAGGTTTTGCGGATGGGAGTTATAAGGGGTGGAGTGTTTGGCTAACCTCTTGTTTTGCGAGGTTTTGGTGTTTGGA